>OX578137.1:18021009-18621009 GCA_951213105.1 Amaurobius ferox
ATAATACATATGTATAGGGAAAGTATTGTGACGAGGGGGGGGGGGGGGGGAAGTCGAAAATTCAAATTCCAGTTTTCGACGGAAGAGTACGTTTTAAGCGTCTCTGTACTCGAATCGAACGTTTTGAAGTAATGTCTTTGTGTGTGTGTGTTTAGTGCGTGTGTCCGTGGGTCTGTGAATGCGATATTTCAAGAACGAATGGAACTTTTCGAATGGAGTTTGGTTCGATTACAGTCAGTGAATACTGGAAGCCTATTGATTTTTAAACGTTATCGAACGTTCGGTAAAACTCGAACAAATTTTCGAATGAATTTTTGAAAAAATCATAAAATGAGGGCATTTTTTAACGTTAAATAAGTAATCATTTCACACGTCATTTTCTGTTCTGAAATGAATGACACAAACTTTAGAAGACTAGATTAAACCGTTCTCGAGACATTGCACGTTTTGCAAATAAATGTATCTAAAAATTACGTAAAAATGAACAATAGTCAGTCAGTATTCATTAAATATGTAACACTTGGCGATAAATTTGGCTACCGTGGTGACCTATTTGGTAAATATCGCCAATTTTGCGAGTTCTTTATGCAGTGCCAAATTGACGAATAAGTAGCTAAATTGACAAAAATAACGCCAAATTGTTGAGTTTATAAATTAACATATTTTAATTTAATGGAGTTGTTATTACTTAGCAATATGTCCAATTATCAAGTTATATTTGCGCGAAATATAAGGGAATTGGGTCTTTCAAACTAATTTGACATGCTGTCTTCCTGAAAATGCCCAGTGTCAGTGTCCCTTTCAACGCTAAAAACAATGTGCCTTGGATCTTGTCCATCATTATCTGGCATTGAAAGAAGTACTTGGCATTTATGTAGTAAAAGTCATGGGCTGCCCACAACAATTTTTTTTCCCACAATTTATTCTCTTTATCCAAAATGACATATCTCGTTAACGATCCTATTGGCACTCTTGAAAACCCCGTTATTATCCTACAAACATTGCAACTATCAGATCTTTATCAGGTGAGGTTGAATCGTCCAAAATTCCCTCCGGGCGAAGGAGCCTCTCCCTGTTACAACAGCCACAGTAACACTCTTATCGTCTGCATCAGTGCTACTACCGAATTTGAGTGAGCAGCTAAAAATTAACTTTACTCGACTCATACCAGAGTCCATTTTTAAGTAGTTTGTGATGTAAGTAGTATGATTAAGTAGATTTTTTTTTTTTTTTTTTTTTTTTACAAATATTGCAATAAATGAATAAA
The DNA here is from genome assembly GCA_951213105.1 of Amaurobius ferox. Taxonomy (NCBI): domain Eukaryota; kingdom Metazoa; phylum Arthropoda; class Arachnida; order Araneae; family Amaurobiidae; genus Amaurobius; species Amaurobius ferox. The sequence continues at coordinate 18,022,277 of OX578137.1, forward strand.
AGGTTTGAAAAATCTGTATTATCTGCTCAAATGATTGCAATTATAGTATATTTTTCTCCATTTTAAAGGGTTTGAAGAAATCTTTCGTTTCATATCAAGTTTGACAATGTGTCCCCGAGGAAGGGGTAACTCCTATGTCAGATTTTGTACTACTCTGCCATGCTAAAAAAATTATAAAATTTTAAATAAAAAATGAAGTTTTTGCTCAATGTTAAAAAATTCCATCTAGTTCTAGATTTTTTGTTATCGAAGCCGAATGTAATGTTTCGTGAAAATCCATTAATATTTGTGGCAGCTCTGCTGTTCAGAAGAAGTCAACCACGGACGCATACAAGCAGACAGACTCACATTACTCTAAAAAGTAACAAAACCGTGTTCAGCCATATATTGACATCAAAATCGAGAATTTTCGTGAAAACAACACTTGCCTCTGATGTGTTCAACACATGATGTTTACTGCAAAATAACAAATTTGGATATTGGAGGAAAAGTAAACAAGGTTTCTTTATAACACAATTTCATTAATCGGTTCTTTGATATTACCAATTAAAATAATCGCACTCTATTTCATGAAATCGTTCGAATATTTCCAGGAAACGGACACCCCTCAAGTGTGTGTGTGGGGGGGGGGGGGAGGGGCGGACCATAATACTTTTTCTTTAAGGGTGGAGAAAACATTCACAAAAGGGGAAAATCAAATATGGAAAGGTGCCCGTGATAAATGTTTATAAGGGGGAAGGGGGGCACAATTTGTATGGGCTGCACTGCTTTTAGTAAACCTTAATTGTCTCAAAATCTTAATAAGTGTACATTCTCTAAACTCAAAGATCAAATAACCAATCTTAAAATTGATTTTCAAGAAATATTTAAACTTTAGAAATCGTTTTACATCAATGATTCTATCTCCACCGTGCCCTTTCGGGCGAGTTCAGTCATTAATCTTCAACAGTTCGGTTGCCATCTGCCTGCTCGAAATTTTGTAATTTCGGTTTAATTTTCGGAGCGTCATCTCGTGCCCCGGGGGGCAATCATTCGGACGTTGGATTCCTCAGCCTGGCCTTTTTATCGGAGCTCCGAATCTTTATGAGGAATGTTACGGCCGGCATTTTTCATGCCTTTATCAAGTTTCATGAACTGGAGGCAGACTTGTGTATGCATCGTTCGTGTTGAGGTGTTTGCCAAATGGTGCATTAAGCTGCAGATGCATGAAGTTGGTAAAGATTAGTCTGGAATAAATACATTTTGAATGACGCGGTTATCAGCGACTGATGTGATTCTGTCGTCTGAGGAAATGTCCCAGGGAATTTCAGGTTAAATGACGAATATTATATCTTTTATATTCTTGTACATCAAACGGTATGCCGCATAAATGGACTTCTAAGCCGATAATCCTTTCTATACTAGTGTTTTAGGTTCCAAAAGGGCAATATTTTTCTACGTTCCTTACAGCGATTTACTGTTTTGGAAGTTGCAAACTGTAACGAATTTTGTAAATAAACACAAAACTTGCCTATATGGGCGTTCTAAAAATTTGGAAGACACTCTCACTGCAGATGCCAGTATCCATGGATCGGTTTTGCATAGAACAACCGATATATGCAATAGCATTTTCTATAAGCCACAAGTTTTGCTAACTTCTATGGGAACTGGCAGTTTCCGTCCTTCCACGTGGTCAAATTGTCAGTTCCTGCCAACATCAGGAAGAAATTGCCTTGAAAGTAAATTTGCCAAGTTTATTACGAAATACATCCAATAACTTTTTAGGTCTATACTTTTATCACTCATAAAGTTTGATAAACTTGGTGATAGTTCTTCATCGCAAACATTTTTAGGGCTGACACTTTTTTGTAAAACTGAAAAACTCTGTTTTTTTACCAATTTACTTTTGACGAGTCCTTCTTGCTGATTTTTGTTTCTGTAGCGCACTTGAAATAGTCAGGACACTCAACATATCGAATTGAAAGTGTCTGTCGTTAACATGTGCTTTGCAGAACTTTGCTTTTCATTGTCATCTTTTGAGAGAATAACTGTTTTGCAAGATTTTGATCTGTCATCAGGATACCTTAAAATTTTGAATTTTGTAGTCGTTTCGTGTGCATTTTGTGTTTTTGTTTCGATGAATAGTGGCATATTTTGAGATAATATTAATCTTAGCCAGTTATTAAAGCACTTTAAAATTTGAAAACTTCGAATTTTGTAATTCTTACCTTAACGATTATTACAGGACACTAAAAAAAAAAAATAAATAAATAAATAAATAAATAAATAATAATAATGACTTGGCTTCTTTCACAGGGAGCAATGGAGTAATGGAAATGGAGTCAAGGAGTAATGGAAATGGAGCCACGGAGTAATGGAAATAGAGCCACGAAGTAATGGAAATGGAGCCACGAAGTAATGGAAATGAAGCCACGGAGTAATAAAAATGGAGCCACGGAGTAATAAAAATGGAGCCACCAAGTTCATATTCTGTAATGATCGTTACAGGTCACACACTTAGCATACATAATTTAAACTGCGTATCTTAAACAGATTTTCTGTAAAATTTATAAGACATTTGAGAGATTTTAAAGGGTCATTACGGCTCCTTAAAATTTGAAAATTTTGTAATATTATAATGTTTACTTTCTCACACTATGTAATATAGTACAGAGAAAGTATTGTTTTTGTGAAAATTTTCGAATTCGAGATTTTGATGCCAATATATGTTTTAGGATCTATTGAAGACGTTTTGACTATTTTAGGAGTCATTTCCGCCTGTCTCTCTGTCTGTTGTCGATTTCTTATGTACACCACAGATATCCCAAATATTAATGGATTTTTGTGAAACTTTTATTTTTTTATTTTTTTATTTTTCGTAACAAAGCCAGATATATAGAACTAGATAGAATTTTATTAAACTCAAGCGAAAACTTTGAAATTTATTGGAAATTTTATACTTTTTTTAACATGGCTGCATAGGACAAAATTGGACATGATTATGTATAAAAGGGTTTATTTATGGATCAATGATCACGAGACTTAATAGTTTCCACCATTGTTGCGAAAAAGAGCCGCGATACAATTTTTGCGTTCGTGACGTCATTAGCCCCTTCTCCCACCTTGGGGTGGGAACAAGTTCCCCTCAGGGAGCACATATATAAGGTTGGTATCAATATTTCAAGTATGGCATCGGTATTATGTATATATTTTCAAGTCCTTTACAGTGAAGGATAATACGCTGTAATTGTAATCATTTGAACCAACGACACCGATCTTTCAAAAATTTTTTTGTAAAATTTGGTTGAGTTGAACCACTCTCCAGTTGATTCCTTTAATGATTCCTGCAGAACACTCAGCACAGAGATCTTAAACTATTTTTAAACAGATTTCTTTGTAGAATTTTTATTATAAGTCCCAATTTTTGAAAGGAAAAAAAAAATTGGTAAATACGACATTTGCGAGATTTTAAATAGTCATTACGGTTATTTAAAATTTTATAAGTGAGAATTTTGTTTATTTTTATTTAAGAATAGTGTGGGGATTTTGATTTTATCAGTCTTAAGTCCAATTCTAAACCATGATACAACTTCAAATCGTGTTTTCTAAAGCGTGAATAATCAAATCCTAACTGCCAAGGGAAAAGTTCACACATAGAGTTTAAGATGCCAAATAAAACATTTATTTTAGCTGAAAATATACAGCTTTTTTGGTTAACAGAATCAAACAAAATCGATAACTTTTGTACCTCAGACAGACCTTTAAGACACATAAATAGACACTTAGACGCATGGTGGCAATATTCACAGAAAGATCCTGCTTCTTCAGAATGCTGCGCATCTCCCTCCAAAACACAAGGAAAAGTTGAATAATACCTGGTTAGGAGCGAGAACCTTATTTCCGATGCTGACTTCTTCAGTTACTCGGATTGTTATCTTCGACCTCCTGGTCTAAGCATCTAAAATTCCTATTAACGATCAGAGCTTAGTAGCACGAACCCGGCTCGAGAGAGACGCGTGTCATCCAAATAATATCTGATCACCGATCTGATCAAAGTTCTTTAATATAAGGTTGAGCACTCAGCCAGGCAACGAATCAAAAAGTTGTCAGTCTGACGTCATGGGGGTTAAGTTTTGTCATTCGTGATGTCACGGTCCAGAGTTAACTTCGAGAAAAGTTGCCGAAATACAAAAGTTTTCAGATTATTACAGTTAAAAATTGTTTGTTAATTTTGACGTGGCAATGTCCAGGCGTAAACAACTTGCGCAAAGATTTTAAATTGTGCTGTGCACACAGGACCCAGTGGCGTCTTAGGAAATTTAGTGACGTCAGTGGGGTAAGATGACAGTCGCAGTTAACAAGTTCGATCGTTCTTGAGATCCCGAGAACAAAATACGCGCTTTCTTATTTCCCATGACGTCATATGTGCAGAGTCAGGTAAAAGCAATTAAGTCAGTCATGCCCGGGACGAAACGATCTGCCGAAACGTTGATTCCATCTCACTTGTAGAATTTGCAAATCATCCATCAAACCGGAGCTGTAGCTGGAAGTTAATATAGCAGAGGAATAATCAACATGCAAAATCTTAGGCTTTAAAGTTTATCAGTCGACTTCAGAAATTAAGGTGCAAAAGTGGAAATTTCACAGAAAAACAAAGTGTATTATCTTTGACGCATCGATACAGAAAAGTGGCTGGAGCAAAATGGACCTCATTCAATTGATATCGTCTTGTCTCATCACGCCTGTCTATCAGAGAGCATTATATTTTAAATGTTTGATAAATTATATGTTAAATGTTTGATAAATGTTGAATGCAGATCCTTCAGCATTATTCGTTAAATGTTTGAATAATACTTGACTAGTGCTCTGTCGCGCACCTTAATGTGGTATCATCAGTTTCCGATAAAAAAGAGTACGAGGAAAATAACAAATTAACAGCGAATTATCTATATTTTTAATGTTTACGAAAATACTAAAATCTACGTTATCGTATAAATGTCATTATACTACATTTAGAATATGACATTTTCTCATAGTTTAACTTTATAGTCTTGGATGGTGGCGACAGAGGTATATCCATCCCATTTAGTAATGCTTCAAAATTTATATCAAAAAGGTTTCTAGGTACTAACTCTTTCTGTGAAATAAATTGTGGAACGTCGACGAAGGCACCCTCTCTGCTACCAACACTAAATGATATCATTTCTTTCAGTGAGCACCCTTTCGTCTATACTTTGGGAGATAAATGGCAGTTCAATTTGCGTGTCTTTCTCTACACCATTGAAATAGGGTCCAATGTATAACACAATGCAAAATTCACGCAGCCTTTTAAAGAAGCCTAATCAAATCAATCAAGATTATGATTATAGCATTCGACTTCAGCATACTAACGTCCTTTTAAGCATGAAATCCCAGTATACGTTTGTAGTCTTAATAATCATAACTTAGCATTACATTCTTGCTGGAATATATCCGAGTAATTATAGGGGCGACACCATTACTTATCGCTTCGTGTACTGTAACACCTGGTTTATGCGAGTTTCTCTGTGAATTTAGGAAATTTCACAGGAGGCAGACAAAAACACATAAAATACTGCTGTTTTTGATTTAAAAGCGGATATCTATTGCTACGCCACTTATTCAAAGAAAACGTTTATATTCCGGGTTTTAAATGGCCACCTTTCTTTGTGCCTATCGTGAGCGCAGGCAATTAATAATGTATACTACGCTCGAACTACGTTCAAAACTGAGTTATAACCCATCACACTTTTTAGCAGAACCTGTTGAGGACGGAATTCCGGTTGGTCATTTTCACAACCGCTCATTTGCATGCAGGTCTGCTATCATGAGAGCAACAGGAAATGTTCATTAGAGAATATTTTATTGGTACTTAGTAGCCCGTACAGCATAGTGCATATTATGTTGGTGGGAGTTTTAAGCTGTTTGTCTTCGGAAAGTTTTTGTCCTTTCTTTGAATAGTAGGATTTGACATCTTCAAGAAAGGGTTCAATGAGGAATGTTTTAGTTGCATGCGAGTTGTGGAAATAATAAATTCATTGCATTCAAACCCTTTCTCGGAACAGTGAGTTCACCAAGTCAACTTCATAACTCGACGTACTTAAGGTCATCTTCTGTTCATTTCTCCAGTTGAAAGCTTTTTTAACTCCTAAACTAACGACGGAACTAAAGGTAATATGTTAGAAACCAACTCCGCCAGGCATCCGTTACTGTACCTGAAGCTGGGGGTAAGATTTTTCAAACAAAAAGTTCAATCAAAGTAGGTTCATTATCTACTTCTGCGGCTCTCGGTCATATAGCATCAAATGGAGGATGTCAATAAATCTCCAGTTTAAATGATAAACAAATGCAGTACGTTAAAAGCCAACTTCTTCATATTCATTTTATAGACTTAGGTTCCCAGAGATAAAAAATGTAGTACTTTATGGTCAAATATATCAGGTTTAAGCCATTCTACGGAAAACTCGAGTTAACAGCCTGAAAACTGAATCAAATATAAAATTTATTAATTATCAACTTTTTCAAGGCCAAGAAAATGCACTGAAGATTCACGTTCATAGACAAAAAGCTAAACCAAACACAATTAGTTAGTTATTAATTTTCCACTAAAGACGCTAGTTCCTAGACTAAAAGCGGAATCAAATACACTTAATTGTCAATTTTTTTCAACTCCATGGAAATCCAGTGAAGACTCGAGTTACCAGACTAAAAATTAAACCAAATAAAATTGGTTAATTGTCGACTTCTTCATTCTCTTTCTCTGTTTTTCTATATATATATATATATATATATATATATAATATATATTTAAAAAAAATCCACTGGAGACTTGCGTACTCAAATTAAAAACTAAATAAAATACAGTTGATTAATTGTCAATTTTTTCAGATTCTAGGACAACCCGCTTAACAACTCGACAAACTAATCAAACCTAAACTAATGGTGTTACGTTATCCACCACTTCATTCAGATTTCAGTAAGTAAATTGAACGGAAAGCTACATGTCCCAAGCAAGATTTAAAGTAAGTGGTAACTGATGTTTAACATCTTCAGGTCTCAGCCAATTTCCTGGAGGCTTTAAAAATATTTTTATCGAGTTCCCAGGCTTCAATTTAAATCAAGAACACTCGATTAATAGTTAACTTCTTCAGGTTTTAGTTAATTCACTATACTGAACACTGAATCAAAAGTGATTTAATGGTCAACAATGACATCAGTCACAATTGACTTGAGTAACTGAGGTCGCACTTCTTGTTGTTCCCGAAGACGTGATTTGCCTTTGAAACCAGTACACCAGTTTTTTTTGTATGTTATGCTGTATTTACGAAGTTTTTATATATTGTGTTATTTTTGCAGTAGTTTTCGAGCGATTATTTGATTGAGTGATAACAGCATTGTGGGTTATCTAGAAATTGTAGTAACTAAATGAATAATGATAATTCTGAGATTGACCAAAGTCTGACACTTTTCTAATCTCTAATTATATACGAGGCAAAATTTGTTACTGAGGTGATTGGAAAATGAGGTGATTGGAACTTGAGGCAAATTGATTGGAATTTTAGCTGGATCTCACTTTTCATATAATAAATCTACACATTTTATTACTCTAGTATTCGTTCTTAAGTTATACCCCGCAGACATATTATGCACAGAGGAAGGGTGGGTAAAGTGGTCACTCTAGGATAAAATGAATTTTTAACAAACTAATCGTATAATAAAATTAAAAAATAAATATTACTAACCAATATTATGACTTATGTAGATTTAGGCTTTTATATGAATGTAATAGATCTTTTTTAATTATGTGTCGGATCGTAAGAAGTAAATTAATCAAATGTCAACTTCACCCGATATAGGAAGGCAAAATGGCCACTAAATAAAATAAAATGAAAATTAAAACATTTAAAAGCGTAAAAAAATATTTGCACAATTTTTAAATAATACATTAAAAAAGTGACATATATGCTACTCATTATAATGATTTAAGAAGTACATATTTTGGATTATTAAATATAAAGAAGGCATTTAATTGAAAAATAGCATAATGATGTATGTATTAAATAAAGAAAACGCAAATTTGCGGATAAAAATAAAATAGTAACAATCAATCTTGACGCAATGGGTTATATGCTTCCATATTGTAGGCCACCTCGCTCGCTTTGATGCCATTGTGACTATTAATACTAAATTTATGAACATTGCCATGGTTCTAAAAATTAATTTTCTTAGCATAAAATATGAACTCTCTATTATTACTGATTAAAAACTAATAAAGTTGAATGTTAAATCAATATTAGACTTGAAAAATCCTATTTAACTTACATAAGAGTTCATGAAAAAACATATTTTTTTAATGTGAACTTTATTAAACGTTTCTATGCGATTCGGAGTCAATCCAAAGAAAACCTTAACCTTATTTAAACTGGTTTACTTCATTAACGATAGGCGGCAGCACATTAAAAATAAAAAAATAACACATGGCCATTTACCCTCCATGTTGAATACAATTTCAAACCTTGTCAAAGTATGTTAACATAGTCTATAAACATTTACGTCTTAGAAATGTTGCATTGATTTAGATATTTATAGGTAAACCACACTATCCTTATACCATCCTATGAGGAATGAAATTTTCTGTTTTGACTACAACTACTACAGAAAGCTTCACTTCTCCACAAGGATACCAGTTTTTTTGGTGAATTCCTTTAATGTTCGTGGATTGTGTGTTAACTGCTAGCTTTCCAGTTTTTCGTGAAACAAAGCATAGATGCCCGAAGTGTTTTCCCTTCTTATCTTTATTGCATTTTACACGCGCTGAGCTTAAAAGTGGCGCACATGGCACATCCCACGAGGAATGGGAATCACCTCCTTTTCCAAACCATACGCTGGTGCAATAAATCTATTTTCTCCTTTCATTATCTTCTTTGTGCTGAAGCACGCTGCAAAACGAATAGAATTCATTCGAACCTAGAACTTAACTTCGCCGTATATTTTGCTTTCCTGGAAACCTGTTGCTTTCTGACCAACAGGAGAGAGGGCATAGCGGCTGATTTGCATGCAGGTCAGAAATGGCAGGAAATGTCGACTTAGTGCACGAGCGCCCTCCCGACCATTTTATTGCTGGTGGTACATTTACGGTACACTTTGCATTCTGCGAGTGGCCGATATGGATCCAAAATAAACGACCTACGTGTTCAATTATGAGTCTTCTGCGAATTGTGTGAAAAATAATGAATTCGTTGGAATTGCCATTGTTTTAGGCTGATGTGTTTATTACAGGTTCTTGGGCAAAATTTGGATATTTCTATGCACGGCATGATTGCCCAGAATATCTAGTTTATCATCTAACAGCATAAGACCATACAGACTTTTCCCAAGGGTTTTATATATGATCATTTGCTTTTGCAATGTGAACTAATGGATGTAGACTAATGTAATGTGAACTAATGGATGTAGACTAATGTAATGTGAACTAATGGATGTAGACTAATGTAATGTGAACTAATGGATGTAGACTAATGTAATGTGAACTATTGGATGTAGACAAATGTAATGTGAACTAATGGATGTAGACTAATGTAATGTGAACTAATGAATGTGGAGAACAGCAAAGTACAAATTTTGACTGTTACACACACTCCTCACCGCCACGACTAAACATATATATGCAGAGTCCACTTCGACGACAAGAGCTTAGAATTCCGCCCCCTGTAGTTCAATGGTTGAGCGTCGCCTGTCCAGTACGAAGATCCATGGTTCGATTCCCGGTTGAGGCAGCAAGGTTCTTTACAATGGCGCACGGACAAATTAACTTTATAGGCTAGTGTAAAGGTGTCGGAGGTCTAAAAGTGACTCCAGTACGACTAGCACAGATTTTGTGGATTCTGGTACATTGAGCGCTGATTTAAAAATATAGCTCAATGACGCAGGAGTCTAATTTGAAGGATAAAAATAGCAGCAGGAGGCTAACCCGAGGGTAAAAATAGCAAGAGGTGGTCAGTCAGATTGGCAATTGCACGTTAATCTGACATTAAAAGGTGGAAAATGCAGGGCTGTACGAAGAGACGTGGTTCAAATCCCCGCCACACACACACACTATATATATATATATATATATATATATATATATATATATATATATATATATATATATATATATATATATATATATATATATATATATATATATATAAGGGAACAAGGGATTTAGTACCTTTAGTACCTGTATTACATATATGATTTATAAAATATTTAAATATTAATTTCATTATTGGGTGTAGTTACAGGCTTATTATATTATTACCAGGCTTTCACAACATGAAATCCAGTTTTTAATTGCTTATTTTATATATGGAACAGGGAACGAGGGGTATGTAATATATATTTATTACTTGTATTATTTATAAAGGATTTTTTCTCAAGCCTGAAGTTGGGTCTATTTTTATTTTAAAATTATTTTAATTTTAAATGTGTTCTTCAGACCACTTTCAATAAAGGATAAGTCACTGGTATTAAAAACAATTCTTACAATATATATATATTGTAATGTATTAGCAACATCGGTCTCTTTCGTCAAGGTTCCAACGGATCAGACATATGCAGTGTTTTTTCAGGTATTCGTGTTTCTTATAATTTGTCAATCTTTATGCATGGAGTCCAAGTTAGCAGTCTTTATAGATATAATCTATCACTGAGATCAGAAACATGCTTTGTATGTTCATTTTGATAAAAGACTTGGACTTCAAGAAGAGTTTTATCGAAGTGAACAATTCATTTGTTTAGACCTAGTACTTGGCCACCCACGTGTAAAGCTTTAATGCTTGAATTTAGTTGATTTTCTATTTTCGATTCCTTTTCATCGACGTTTGTTGCTTGTCTTCAGCTTGATGACTAGAGGTTTGCATTTTTATTTTCCACCTGATTGATGATTCCCTGTTTGAGACTCTGTTTGTTTTATTTATTAGGCATTTTTTAAGGTTGGGTTTTTTGGAGTTGCAACTTCTCTCTATTCTATCATTGGATTTTCAAACTATTATATATATATATATATATATATATATTCTATAACAAAAAAATCGACGCACCAAGGAGGAGTTGTTCGATTGTAATAAAAATTGGTGAATGTGAAGAACATACATAGAAAAAGAAACCATTAAAATTTCAGAACAATTAAATGATTTAAAGTTTGATGGTATACAAAGAGAAGAAGTCAATAAAGCGTTGGACCACCTCTGGCCTGGATACAAGATGTCACCCGGCGTGGCATAGGCGGATAAAGTTCACGGATGGTGTCCTGCAGAAGGTCTTGCCAAATTGTCTCCAACTGTCGGTCTAAATCGTCAACATTCCAGGAGGGTTGCAATCGGCTTCCCATAACGTCCCAAATGTACTGTATGGGAGAGAGATTAAGAGACCTAGCTGGCCAAGGAAGTGTTGGGCAAGCTTGAAGACAATTCATAGCAATACGTGCCGTGTGCGACCGGGCATTATTTTGTTGAAAAGTAAGTCCGGGGTGTCGCAAAAGGAACGGTAACACAGCCGGTCGTAGAATGTTGTCTACGTACCGCTGTGCTGTCAGTGTGCCAGACATGACTACCAAAGGAGATGATGGCACACCAGACCATACCCACCTGCAGATATACACCCGTCCAGATATACACCTACTGAATGCGCAGTTCCGATGCGCTAGAGCTCCCACTATTTATTTATTGGGCACCAAATTTTATTTATTTACATGTTCGCTCAAAATGTCTTTGCATACAAAATTTCATTACAATCGGACAACTCCTTCTTGGTGCGCCGATTTTTTTGTTATAGAGTATATATATATTTACATTCTTTTGCAAGAAAAAAAACGAAGCACTATGAAGAAAGTGATTGTTTTTATTGAAATTAAATATGCGTACAACTTATATACAGGTAATGAAATGATTACAAAATCAAGACTGCAGGACCCATCCATGGTTAGCAATTGCACATTAAATTTTCAAATCAGTAATTGGTGACCCCCCCCCCCCATTTGGCGGCAATGCATGCTTGTATACGTCTAGGTAAGGAGTGATAAAGTTTCTTAATATCATCCTGCGATACATTCTGCCAGGCATTACTCAATTGTTGCTCCAGATCTGCTACATTTTTGGGTTCCCGAATTTGGCGGCCTAGCATGTCCCATACATGCTCGATTGGCGAAAGGTCCGGTGACCTTGCTGGCCAAGGAACAGTATCAACAACCTTGGAGACAGTCCACAGGTATGCGAGTCGTATGTGGCGTGGCATTATCTTGTTGGAAAATGGTCCCAGAATTATGTGCCATGAAGGGTAAAGCAAACGGCCGCAGGATTTCATTAATATATCGTTGAGCTGTGTAAACTCAGATCGAAGGCACTGAGCCGAAAGTATAGTGAATTGGTCCCGGGCCGGGGGAAAAGAAGTCCTTCAGCACGAAACAAGTCATCGGGACGCCCGAGCCCACGGGACAGAGAAAACCGTCGACTCCGCCATGCAGAACGCGAACGACCCGGGACACGAAGGGGATAGACCATCACCCGTCAAGTGGGGCCAACCGCCACCAGTCCCTGAGCTGAACGCCGACGAGGACGAGCGAAACTCCCACCAGCAGACCAGAGACCTGCCCGCAGCGGGATCAACCAGTCAAAATGCGCAGAGAAAGTATTGTTATTGAAAGTATTGTGTCTCACAGAAATTTATTTTAAACCAAACTTAAGCTATTAAGTCGTTGAGCTGTTAAAGTTGTACGCAGGATAACTAGGGGTGACCTGCTGTCGTAAGATATAGTACCTTACACCATCATACCAGGGGTAATGGCTGTGTGCCTGTGTAAAACAAAGGCTGAGAGGAACCGCTGGCCCTGGCGCCTCCACACAAGTACCTAATGGTCATCTGCTGAAAGACTGAAGCGTGATTCATCGCTGAACACTATGTGATGCCAGTCTGCTGGCAGCCACGATGCTCGGCTACACCACTCCAAATGATTCTCCAAATGATGTCGATGTTGTGGAGTTATGGGCAGACGTCTTAAAGGCCGCCGTGAGTATAACCCCACCCCAACCAAGCGCCGTGAGATGGTGGAAGGTGCCACTGGGGGTATGGAAGAAGCTGTAGAACGTTGGATGGCGGACAATAATGTCGATGGGCCAGTTCAGGCCTGTCATCCAATCATCCAATCTTGACTTGCATTTGTGCACCTTGGCCTTCCAAAGCCTTCATTCCGCCGATGAGTTAGTTCCTTGCAACAACCATTGCTGCCAGCACCTTTGCACAGCAGTGTCCGTTCGGTGCAGGTGGTGGCCTATTGCTCGGTATGACCAGCCAGTTTCACGCATCCTGACTATACGACCACGTTCGAACTCGTCTAATTGCTTATAAGGTCTTCGGTAACGTCGTAACGGCATTATTGGTTGTGTCTCCAGGGAACTGCAACGCTGATAACGAGCAAAGATAAACCGTCCACTTTTTTAACCTGCTTTATAGGATGCTAGTTGCGCAGTAGAAATGCCCATTATGACCGAAGTTAACACTCATTTGCCTTGCAAATTTAATCATTTGGATATTTGGTATAAAGGAATTTGCATGCGAAATTTCGAGATGATCGGATTATTTTTTAGAGGTGCTTCGTTTTTTTGCAAAAGAATATTTTTTGCAAAAGAGTATTTTTTGCAAAAGAGTAACCTGGATCGACCTGGATCGTTGGGTGCATATGCAATTCTTTTGTCAGGGACCCAAAGCTTAAGCTTTAGTTTCATAGTATATCCACCACTGACGCTGCAGTTTGTTTTCTAATAAGTATTCTATGGAGAAATAATGTAATTGCTCAGCCATAAGGCCAATGGAGAGGTTTTGTGATCACAGCTTTCGAAACCTTTTTTGGCAATCTTATAATTAATCGTAAGTTAAAAAAACAAATACACACACACCACCGGATAATGACGTCCTGTGGCCAATCATAAACTGAGATTGTCTGTTTGTAATGATGGCTGGGGAATATCTTCTTTTTGAAAGGTAAGTGTGAGACGATATTCAATTTCCTGTTGCATTTCACTTATTATTCATGCCCCGTCCAGAGACATTCTACCAGACTCCTCACTTTGCTTTCTTAGCGAAAGGCTTAATATGCCGCAATATCTAATTTGATTCTTCATTCATATTCTGCAATATTACAAAACGTTCGCTTTGTGTAATTGGATGCATTATGCATTGTTGCGATTCGACTTTTTTTATTATATCTCTCATGTGTTAATTGCTTCTCATGAATATAGTCACTTATGTGGTTTTACATCACTGCACGTCGGATATAAATGCTTATTACAAGGGCATCCCGCGGCCCCGACTTAGCCCAACTGGGTCCCGGGGCAGACATTCGTCCGGGGCCCTCCTCCACCTTTCGCTATGTATGAAATGAAAAAAAAAATATTGTATCAAAAACGTAAGTGTATTTTCTGAAAAGGTATACAAAATGTTGTCTACATATTTTAATGGAATTTAAAGTATTGGCAACTTTCGCATCCCAGCCTTGAAACCAACAGGCTCTATATCTTGAATAAGTGCGGTAATATCTATTTATCCCTAAATTAAATCTTTTCAGTGGGCAAACCAATTCGAATGGCATATTTTTATCCTCCAGTAGTAGCCATTACTTTTTCTATGTTGCAATTGTTTAATTTGGGGTCCTTCTAATACGGGAGCCCGGGGCAGCCACCCTTATTACCCTGTATTAGTCAGACCTTGCCAAGGGCCAAGCAGCCCAATCGATCGCTTGGGGCCTCATGTTCGCAGGGGGCCCAAAATTTTGCTCATTTTTTTACCATGCCTTTCTTGAATATCATTTCTCTTATTTAATTCTTCTCAATCTAACGTTCACATAAATAAACCATGGTATAATCTATTTTTCAGATGATCAATTTTAACGCTCGCTTGGGGCCTATGAAAGTCTTGGAACGGTAGTGGGCTTATATTTGCAGTGAAACTTTTCTTAACCCACGTTTTTAAAAAATGAACGTATTTTAATAGCACAGGTAGCTCACTTCCTGAAGCTTACGCATTGAATCTTACGCATTGTCTCTTCTTAATAACGGACGCTCTTCGTAACAGATGCGGATATGTTAAATCAGTTAAAAAAAATCGGCGGCGGCTACAGTCTGATGGAGCCGAAAGGGTCTTACGTGAATATCCTAGGTTCGTTGTTATAAAGTTGCGCCGTCGGATCGGCCTGAAATCAAAAATGTTAAATTTTAATGTCACTGCGGAGATGTTTCGTTGCAAAAATTATAGAACATTTTCGGATTAAAAATTAGAGTAAAATGGGGCTAGCTGATTGCGATTGTTAATATAAACAGAAATCAATATTTCATATATAATACCATGCAATACCATTTTTTATATATAATACCATGCAATATCATTTTTGTGAATCTTGATCGTTCCATTCACGAGAAAAGTTTTTTGTAATAGTTTCGTATTTTGATACCCAAGACTTCGAAAATAGTCATTT
The DNA here is from genome assembly GCA_951213105.1 of Amaurobius ferox. NCBI lineage: Eukaryota > Metazoa > Arthropoda > Arachnida > Araneae > Amaurobiidae > Amaurobius > Amaurobius ferox. The sequence goes on from OX578137.1 coordinate 18,037,782, forward strand.
ATTTTATATAATTGATATTAATTAAATATCAATTGCATTTAGATAAGGATTTTGCACGTGAGTATGAATAAGTCATCATGTTTGTTTATTCATATATGTTGACACTCTACGTCGTGTTAATTCAATGCTAAAATCATTGTTCTATGAATCTTGTACACCATTATTTCGCTGTGAAAGAAGTGAGGTCATTGCATTATGTAGGGAAAGCTATGTACCGCCCACATCAGATGTGTTTAAGCCTTAGCAACAAGTCTATTAATTTTCAGACACAAGTCTATTAATATTTCATAGCATACCTCTTCTTACTAAACATATTTTTCTCTCAGACGTTAAAACTTAATTAATACTAGTCATAAGTCCGTTGTATGTATATTGTATCATATAAGGAGGGATCCACGAACTTTTAATCACATTACTGCGCTCTTTACCGAATCACTTTAAAATCTCTCACAATTAATTCTATGCAATTTTTTCGTGGATCTAAAATCACACTTCTCGGCGCTTTTACTCACCCCTCCACACACAGTGACCACCAATTACTCCTCCTCCTCCTCTCTGCTCTGTTTTCTCCTTTAAATTTTCCTAAAAGAGGATTATTAAATGAATCCTCTCAGACCTGGAGCCAGCGTCTTTTACTCCAGTGACCCTTGTTCCCGAGAGAGGTGTTAGCTCCTTTGCCATGTTAGCTTCATGGACTCTCAACTTAATTAGGATAGGTTTCGCATCTAGTTGTGATCGGGCCTTTTTGGGGCCCAAGCTAATATTTACAGGTCGGCTCTTAAGGCTATAAATCAATTACAATAAATTATAGTGGGCAAGTGTAGTAGATTAAAGTTTCGGGAGATTCAAGAAATGGCATTTACTCAATATTTAGAAACTCATTTGGAATTAGAATTCTAGGAAATAAAAATAGAATTATAATTATATTTTTGACTTTTCTTTTCCTCCTTTTTTTTTAGATTAGAAATATAGTACTTTGAATTCTCGGAAATTAGGAATGTAATTAGAATTCTAAGAATTTAGAAATGGAATTGGGAGAAATTAGAAATAAAATTAGAATTCTAATAAGTTAGAAAAGAAATTAGGATTTCTAAGAAGTTACAAATAGCATTAGAATTCTAAAATATTAGAAATAGAATTAGAATTCTAAGAAATTAGAAATAGAATTAAAAACATAAGAAATAAATATGCTAAAACGCTGTAACTGGAATTAGAATTCTAGGAAATTAGAAATAGATTTAGAATTCCAAGAAATTAGAATCCTAAGAAATAAATATAAGAAAAATTATAACTAGAGTTAGAATTCTAAGAAAAAGTAATAGATTTATAATTCTAAGGAATTAGACATCTAAGAAATAAATATTCAAAAACAGTATAACTGAAATTAGAATTCTAAGAAATTAGAAATAGATTTAGAATTATAAGAAATTGGAACCTGGATTACAATTTTAAGAAATTAGAACCGGATTTAGAATCCTAAGAAACTAGAACTAGGTTTAAGAAAAAAAAAAATAGAACTAAGAATTTTAAGAAATTAGAATTCTAAGAAGTTCGAATTAGAATTAGAATTCTTTGAAATTAGAACTTGAATAAGAATTTTAAGAAATTTGAACTTAAATATATATTCTTAGAAATTAGAACTAGAATTAGCAACTAGATTTAAAATCCCTATAATCAGCAATAAAAATATAATCTTTGAAAATAAGAACAAGAAATGGAGTTAACACTAAAAGTTGAATTACAATTTCACAATTAAAATCACAATTAGAATAAGAGTACAGCATAAGACAATTGAGTAACTGTATCAATCTGTTTGGGAGGCAAAATCATATCAGAATAAAATAATAGAGCAGTCACACCAACGAAAGCTAGTAGTCGTGCGTTAAATGATAGTTGTATTATTGTGGCTACAGTGCCTAGAAGTAATCTAAGCACTCTTCTGGGCACTGCAACGTGGCAAATTTTTGCAGCAGTTTCGATTTTAATTCACATTTTAAGAATAGTAATTGAAGTCAGAATATTTTCATCTATATAATCAGTATTATCCATCACTTCCACTGTAGCTTGAATATTGGTTTTGGCTGTCATTTGACAAGGAAAGAAATTTAAAATTTCGAAAATTTGAATTAGGGATAACTATGCAAAGAGAGAATCAAAACACTTAAAACTACCTTTCAGAATGATCGAGCACTTAGTTGCAGGATGGTTTCTTTTGACGTCAAGTCTTTTTTCACCAATGTTCTGGTTGAAAGTTCTTTGATATGCCTCATGAAATGGCTACGGAAATTTTATTTATTTGAAATTGAAGGATGTTATGATGAGGTTGCGATGTGTTTAAAAAAAAATTTAAACTCATCGTAACAAAGGACTTATCTCTTTCACAGATACTTTATCTCGGGTGTCTGCTATCGTGTACAAGAGAAATCGACCGCAGACATCACTCCAAAAACTGTTAAAACGCGTTCAGGAGGTCTTAAAATATATAGTGGCATCCAAATCTCGAATTCGAAAAATTTCGTGAAAACAACACTTTCTCTATACTATATTACATAACATGAGAAAGTAAATAATTAAAAGTTAGAATTAAAATTTTATGGAAATTGGAAACATAAATTTAAGGAGCAAGCAGAATGATCGAAGTCTATTTATGCGAGTTTAGTGTTTTCAATAGAATCGCTTTAAATCACTCTTCCTCCGCAAAGCTAAAGCATCGCTCCCTAGTTTCTACACACCTCCCTCCGCAAAGTGACCACCAATTATCATCCACTCATCTTCCTACTTTCCCGTTTGCTCCAAAGATCATTTGCTCCTCTTTAAATTTTCCAAAAGGAGGATTATTAAATTAAATCATCCAGACTTCGAAGGAGGCGTCTTTTCCTCAGTGACCCCTGTTCCCGCTGGAGGTGCCCCCTCACCCCTCTCCCTCCAGCCCCGTCACTCCTTCGCTCCAGGTTCCTGCAATTTAGAAGATATATGCTTCTGGTCTCTCAACTTAATTAGGATCGGTTTCTCATCTAATTGAGATTGGACCTTTTTCGGACCGAGCAAATATTTATCGACTACCACGAGCGTTCTGTTAATGACCGGCGCAACTTGGCTCATAACATTATCATGCAATTGTAATAAATTTTGGAAGAGATGTGCAATAGGTCAAGTATCGGGGTCGTGAGATAAGTGTGTTTACATTGATGCAGGGACTGTGTTCGGGTTTTGATGTTTTCCACAGAAAGGAGAGATTGAATCTTTGTCGTGTTTTAGAAGTGGAAACACACACATTCTTTATACTTTCCCTATATGCATAGTATAATGTACTGGGAAAGTTTTGTGACGGGGTAGAAAATTCAAGTTTTCAACGGAAGAACACGTTACAAGCATCCCTGAACTCGAATCAGATATTTTTTAGGTGATGTGTGTGCGTGTGTCCGTGAGTCTGTGGATTCGATATGTCACGAACGAATGGAGAATTTCGACTGACATTTGCTAGGATTATTATAATCTCTAAATACTGGAAGCCTATTCATTTTAAAGGAGATCGAACGTTCGGAAGACCTCAAAATGTTTGAATGAATTCCTCAAAAATTCATGAAAAAATCAGAACATTCAATAATGTTAAATAATCATTCTATACGTAATTTTGTATTTTAAAACGAATGACATAAACTTTAGCTAGCTTGAACCGTTCTAGAGGTATTGCACGTCTTAGAAAACAATACATAAAAAAAATCCAAAAACTCCCCCCCCCCCCCCTCCCACGCACACACACAAAAAAAAAACTAGTTGTAAGTACCATCAAATATGTAAAACTTAAGGACAAATTTGGCAACTAATAAAATATCACCAACTTGGCGACTTTTTGTAATGCAGTCCTAAATGAGGAAAATGTCGCCAAAGTGGCAAAAATAACGCCAAAGTTACGAAAATGACTCCAAATTGATGGATTAATAATAATTAACGTATTTTAATATAATATAATGGAGTATATGGCTTAGCAGATGTTAGCAATATTTTCAGTTGTCAAGTTATATTTACGTGAAATATAATTTAATTTGGTGCTTTAAAATAATTTTACATTCGTAAAAGCGCCCAATGTCACTATACTTTTTAACGTTAAAAACATTGGGCCGTGGATCTTGTCCGTTATTATTTCGTTTTGAAGAAAGTAAAGTACTTGCATTATGTAGAGAAAGGCATGTTCTGGCTACTTCAGATGTTTTTTTTTATTATTATTTGAACTGTATGTTACGTTGTGAACCAGTTTATTATTAAAAATCTTAGTAACAATACAAGCAGTTGATTAAAATAATCTGTTTCGGGGGTAAAATGCAACCGTCTTCTTTAGTTTTTTATAAATATAGAGGAACCACAGCAGCAAAAGCAAGAAACCAGTTGATACATATTTATCATTTGTTTGTGCTGTTACTTCTGAGTGCTCAATCTATAGTGCTCAATCCATAGTGCTCAATCCATAGTGCTCAAGAAAGTGCTCAATTCATAGTACTCAAGCAAGTCTCCAAGGGCAGGCCAATTGGAAAATTAAAATCTATTTTGAATATCTACCTAAGTAGCTTTACAGTTAGAAACTGGTATTTTTATAATAATTTGAACGGATGTTTATGTTTTTTGATAAAGTTAGCTCCTTTACCACCCAGCCTGTTTCCTTTGGGTTTATTATATACTACATAATGTTGCACTCTTTTATTCAAAAGTTTTTTTACAATAAAGTTGATGCATGTTTTAAAGTTTATGCATGTTAATACTTATGTAGCTTTCAAAACCGGTTGTTTAATTATAGAACATTTAACATCGTATTTTTGTTCACTGAGAAATTGTTTTGAATTATTTTTCCTTTTATTATTGTCAGTTTTCTTAGATTTCGTTTGGCAACAATGTTCTTTTCTGGGTCACGCGATGCTGCTATATAGTGAGAGACGCCTCATTCGATCTATGGTGGCATGGTTGCTTTGTATTACTTTCCTTATATACATAATGTATAAGGAAAGTATTGTGATGGGGTCGAAAATTCGAATTCGAGTTTTCGACGGGAGAGCACGTTTCAAGCATCCCTGATCACGAATCCAACATTTTTGAAGTGATGTCTGTGTGTGTGTGTGTGTGTGTGTGTGTGTGAGTGAAAGTATGTGTGTGTGTGTGTGTGTGTGTGTGTGTGTGTGTCAGTGAGTCTGTGGAGACGATAACTGACGAACGAATGGACCGATTCAAACGAAATTTGGTACAAACATCACAATCCGTAAACACTGGAAGCCTTTTGTTTTTATACGCAATCGAATGTTCAGAACCCCCCTGAATTTTCGAGTGAAATTTTGAAAAAATCGTCAAAAAATCAAAAACGCTAATAAAGTTACGCAAATAAACATTTCTTATGTAATTTTTCATTGGAAAACGATTGACATAAATTTTAGAACGCTAACATAAACCGTTCTCGAGATATTACACATTTTTCAGAAAAATTATCAAAAAGTTATATAAAATAAAAAAAAAATATATTTCCTATTAAGACACATGTTCACTTTTCATATGTAATACCATGCGATAAATTTGGTGACATTATTCTCGTGGATCTAGTTCGTTCCATTCATGGAAAAAGATACTTTCAGTAATACTTTTGTATTTGAACGCCAATAGTCATTTATCTTTTTAAGAATAACTTATTTCTCCGTCCATAACGCTTGGCGAGATTTTGGCGACGAATTTGGCGGAATGTCGCCAACTTGGCGACATTTTAATTGTTGCCAAATTAACAAAAATCTCGCCAATTTGATAAAAATGACGCTAAATCAATGAAAATGACGACTCATTGAAGAAAATTCAATATTTTGGAAAGAATATAAGTATCTACTATAAGAATGAAAAGTAGTAAATTCATTGCATTATATAAGGAAAGTCATGTGTTGCCCACATCAGATTTTTTTTATACTGTAAAAGGCGGCTTCTGCTTGCTTTAGAAACCGGTTGATATTTTGATTCGTTGCTTATTACTGTTCTATTATTAAGTGGCATTTTTTTTTTACTTCAGGTAATGAACAGCTTAAATAAATTACAGATTTAACAATATGCTCGATCCATGATATCCCCTGAGTTTGCTATATCAAAATTCGAATGTATTGATCATTCTGCGACCATACTGGTAACCTTTTGCGAACCACCTGTAGTTCAGTTCCATCTCATAGACTTAACGATCCCAGTAGATATATTCCATCGCAAAGCAGTCCACACACCTGGCAGCCTCTTCACGACTTTCGCATTTCCGAATACCTGTTCAATATTTCTTTCCCAAATTCTAACATACGCCCTCCATTACACTCAAGGATGCATATAAAAAAGGCTTGGCCCCCGGACGTCTTGATTGTCCCAGTTCTGCAAAACAAAGGAGGTAAAACAGATTGGCCTTCCACTTTGGTCTTGCCCGTTGATGAATATGTTGTGTTGCGCCTCTAATGCAGTCATTATTAGTATGCGTAGAGAGTGGGCAAGTAGCCTACAGGAATGGAACATTTTAAAATAGAAAAGATTTTAATTCCATTATTTATAGAGTGGAAAGGCATATCCGGAGCAGAGAAAGATTGTGGAGGGGAGCTGTTTTACTGGTCGTTGGTGGGGGCCGAACTCAACTCTTGTATCTTACCTTCTTATAGTAAAAAGAATACGTTTAGATGCCAAATGTCAACAAATCGCATAATATTCTTTGTTATGTACGATACAAAGGAATGAGTTGTAGGTATAATCCCCAGACTACCAAATACAGGCTCAAAAGAACATCAAAATTGTAGGGGGAAAAAAAATCGAGAAATTAATAAATCTTCAATCGCTGATCATTGTTGGATAACTAGTCATCTGTTTGACATTTGTTCTGCCTCCATTATTCATAAGTGTTTTCAGTATTTTGATTTTTATTTCTTTGAATCTTTTTAAGTCAATAAAAATTCCAGTAGTTGGTAGGGCGCCGGATTATAATGCTATGACCTCGGTTTCGATTCCAGCCGGTTCCACAGTCGAATTGCTGTGTGATCTCATATTCTTTTTATTAAAATCAAGCAAAGATGAATGCTGCCTATTTTAAAAATCATTTAATTATCTTTCGACCATTTTTTTTCTCTTTTTTCGGTCTGCTGCTTGTTTATGATTTGTCAATGACTCCATATTTCTCCGAGGTGTATTTACATTTGTTGCGTTTTATTATTTTTCTGTTTGTTTGAGTCTCATGTTCACTTTCCCTTGTTTTCTCTAGCCCCTCTCGTTTTATTTCCCCTTTGTCACACTTGGTGGCGCAACTATACCAGATTTTATCGCTTTGCCATTTCACAGTTTGGTAGACATAGTATTGCGATTATTTTGGCGTTCAGATTTAGATTTCTTTGATTGAATAAGGAAATCTAGAGGATTTCCGAAACTTACGTATGCTTATTTACCTTTATTTGCGCATCATTTTACTTTGTAAACCAGTTCATTATTGATTGTGCGCAAAGTCACGTGCTTTACTTACCAAATACCTATTTCTTGATTATTTACTTTCTAATCTTTAAATTTTTTTTTATATTATTTGCCTGATGAAGCATATGGTTCTACTATTCCAAAATTCATCGAAGACAGAAGCTGATTATTTCATTTCATCTCTTTTTAAAAATTTAGAATTTTAATTTACAAACTCAGAAAGCTCCTCAAAGAAGATAAAAAAAAAATGGCGGAATAGTTGATTAGTTTACATTGCTACTTCCCGCTCTTCAAAAGAAACATGGAAATATCGAGTTTGTGAGTGAAATTCTATCCTCCCTGTTCGAATTCTGGGGACAATTTCCGGAAATCAGAGAAGTTCTATCTTTTTCAATCCCCCTTGAAAATCCCGTGGAGAGCTTCTGCTGAATTTCGCTCGTCTTGCAATTTCATAACTTGATATGCAAGGCTCGGGCCGTTGCCCATTAATAATAAGTGATTAATCCAGCATGTGTATTAACTTTTGCAGCGTTTCTAATTATGTGCTCTGATGGATGGTAAGAATTCTGTGACTGATTGCTCGGTTTTAACTGGAGTCGGAGAAATCGAGTTTTTTTGCAAATCCTTTGGAGTGTTCCTAAGAATGAAAATGAATTATCACCGAAGTTGATTTACTTTTTCATTTGCAACGGTTTGGGAATTTAATATTGAGGAAGTCCTACCACCGCGCTGTGGAGAAGCCCATTGATCTGTTTTTCAGTTGCAGGACTGGTTTTGCTGCATTAGGAATTCATCAATTCTACGCAGGTACAGCAATTGCTTGAATAGTGAAATATAACCGAGGAAATTAATTTTCCTTTCATTCGTGTTCAAGCTTAGAGTAAATACATTGTGATTGAGTCTGCAAGGCTGGGAATCACTTTATAATAAGCACAGAATAGTTTTGATGCTTACTCTAATAAGGGAAAGTGGGAAGAATTCTACTCACCTAGATAAGTTTGACTATTTGGATCGGTATTTCTTTCAGGACTTTTGGGCCGGGGAGGGGGGAGGGAATGAAATTTTAGAGGGGCAAGTTTTCTATTTGCCCTATATAAATATATCTAAATGCTGTTACATAAATAGAAACTAGGTTAACATAAAATGTGTCCGGGGGAGGCGAAAACTCATCTCCGGGCTTCCCCCCCCCCCCCCGGAGGCATTCTTGAAATAAACACGGATTGTGATTTATTCGTTATTATAATTATCTAACGTCATCATAATTATCTTTCTTTATCATAATTATCTAACGTGTTTTTGTCACCTCGGATCTTGCAGAAATCCTACTCAGGGCTGCCCACATAGATTAGCCCCCCCCCCCCCCTACAAACATTTATCATGGCCCACGTCCATCTTTGATATCCTCCTCGTCGTGAATTGTTCACGTCTTCTCCAACTTCAAAAATAAAATATTGTCTCTCCGGGTCCCCCACTTGAGTGGTGCTCTTCCTTATGGGCTGGCCTGCCTATGGTGACCTAGAAGGCTTTATCTGTTTTCTTCTATAGCATCAAACATGGGGCGTATTCCCCGATCCTCCACAAGCACCGCTCCCCCCCCCCCCCCCCCCCGGACACCTAGACTGTTGAATCTTTGCACACTTATCGCCCAAAGAGGAAAACCTAACAATGAGTTAATGTTTGATTAAGTTAAGGCGGCTATTTTCGATGTTCAGTAGCATTCAATATTAAACAAAATAAAACTTATTAAAAATGTTGTAATTTGATTTTTCACGAATGTAAGTTTCCCTGTATTTGCCAGGCTCAAATACTAGTGGATTTATAAAGGAAAAGAAAAGTAAGCGGTGATTCCAGTCCGAACCTAATAGGTGGAAGACCGTCCGACTCGTCCTAGGACATGGGCAGCTGTTTGGACGGCCGGAACCTAATGGGTATAAATGTTTACTTGTTTTAACAATTTTCACTTGTTTCGTAGAAAATAGGATATACAGTGAATAAAAGGGATTAGAGAAATTAGGAGCAAGAGTTTGACAACAAAATGAGATAGAAGAAACATGTAAATTATGAAGTTGCAGAGCATTATCTAATGAGTAGGAATCGACACTAAATAGGTGACAAAGGTATTGATTTGACGCAATTGTCGCATGGTAAACCCATGAGCCAATATTTTCGGGAATGCGACCTTGATTCTTCTTATTTATTTTTGGGGGTCAGCCTTTTCGTTCGGCCATCTGCACTCGAAATAGAAAACCAGGATGTCGAAGTTTCTTTAGATCTCGTATTCGTACCGAAAGATTTTAACGGGCGTCCTTTTCGGACGGGACATAGGGTTCTCGGCTGGTTTGAATTAGTTGGCCGAAAGAGTATCGGTTTCGCAGGGGCTTGAAAAGGGGCTTTTGTTTCTGGGGGTCTAAAAGCCAATGGCGATGCTTTGGGGTCAAGGGGTTAAGACAAGGGGTGAATCCAATGGGATGTTTGTATGCGCCTCAGGGGCGTGTTTTAAAACCTTGGAGAGAGAGAGTTTTTGAGAATTTAAAAAAAGGAGCGAGGAGAAGGTTTTGTGTTGTGAGTGAGAAAAGTCATACTCCCCAGCATTGTCCTCAACCATGAGAGGCTGTTCATTCAGCGAATGCTCGGTGAGTTACTCATTTAAGGGCCTGTGCCTGATTTGTATCTTTTACTTCTCTCTCCGGGTTAAGGATATTTAAATATTTCATAGGGATTTTGTTGGATTTTGTTGCATTTAATTTTTAATTACCATCTTTCAACTTTAGTCTATGAGACTATATACACTTTCGTTTTGTTTATCTTAATTTGATATACTTTCCATTTTTGAATATGAGAAGTGGTCTTTTAAATACTTTGGATCAATAATGTTGTAAATATTTATATAGTGTAAATAAATTAATGTTTGTTATACTCACGGTTTTATTCTTTTTCGCGCTCTTACCGGGCGTGTCCTAAAAAGGAAGTTACCTTAGGACAGCAATATAGTTATAGACGATATGTTATATCCTGAAATGAAACAATAAACAGCACTTACATGCACAGGAATCGAACGTACAGTCTGTTCAAAATGCCCTCCTCTATCAGAGCACGTTTAAATTTGAGAAAAAATAGGACGCTATACTTTGACAAGTATTGCAGATGTCATTATGTTACTGCATCTAATAACCGATGGAGTATTTGTGGCCGCGTATTGTCATATTTCTACTCATTTACAATGTGGGGTGCAATTGACATTTTTTTTCTATTTCGCTGTGTTGTTGAGTTTCAGTTTCTAACTTCTCCAATTCTCCGCTAAGGGCGTTGTAATCGCTTTTATTCGATGGGACATAGTCAAATCAAGTGTACATTCTACGTCTAGACCTATCGTGTACATTTATGGACTCTTTATTCCGAAGTTATTTGCGTGTTTAAGGACTTTTTTAAGAACTCTGCATTTTCATTATTTACCTGAAACAAGAAGCATGGGCGCCCATAGGAGACGGCAAAGGGGGAGGGGGGCACTTGCCTCGTTCTGAAAGATTAAGGTCACAATAGCGGGCATCAAGCTGGTCGATCTTGTAAGTGTTATCCTTCAGTGTGCGCCCTACTGGGAAAAGTTCTATGGGCATCCATGGTAAAAAGTTAAACAAACAGCTACGTACCGAAACTTCCTTCAAGAGAATATTCTAGAAACACTCATTTCCACTTAAACAGCGAATAATAGAAGGCAGGGCCGTAGCCAGGTAGGGGCCAGAGGGACCTAAGCTCCCCCCCCCCCAAGAGGTATATTTAGTTCCCCTGATAAAAAAAAACATTAAATTTTTAGTAGTGATATGAAATTTCATCTAAAATGTCATTCAAATCTTGCATAAAAAATTTCCTTAAGATTTTTTTATAAATTACTTCGTTTTAAAGATTTTTTAATTTAACTGAATGTGTGATTATACTAATGATCCATTTATTTACATATTTAATTTAAAAATATTTAAAAATTATGCCGATAGTATTTAGAATACTTTTGTATTGTTGCGGGGTTGGTTCACTGGTGTATTATTGCGGAGTATAGAGTCAAAATCAACTGAAAGTAGGTAAGAGTTAATGTTAAACATTAACTTATATTCACTTTCGGAATGTTTCTACAAATTATTAACAACTTTATTACTAGTTATTGCTTACATTAAAATCAATTGTAATTATTATATATTAATATTGATGTATAAGTAGCTATACGGATATCAATAATCAGCTCTTAGCTTACAAATATAAATATGCAATTATTTGTTAATAATTTATAGGAATTGAAATATATCATAGTAACTATTGTGGTTTATAAATGCTAATGATTAATTGCGTTTTTAGTGAGCGCCTCCTTCAAGACTGTTGAGCCCCCCTTGAATTTCCCTCCAGCCCCTCTTCGATTTCGTCTCTGGCCTTGATAGAAGGGCATTCCACTCTTAAATTGTGTAGTAAGGTCAAATATGTAATTTACATGTTACTTGCATTCATGCTCATTCTAGCCAAAGCAATTCTCTTCAGAAAAATTATATTTTTGTCATCCGGCAGGAAATGAAACCGCAGAAACCACAAAAATTTTTCAGTCTGTTGGAAACCACAGAGATGGAACTTTGTTTAAGTTTACAACATTCAGCCTTTATCGGGATAATTCTCCTGCTGCGCTATATAAGTGGTTATTGCATTCTGATATGAAAGACGCGCTCAGATGCCAACATGACGGGAACAACACACCTCGTGAGATACAGATCCGGGTTATAGAATTTTATAAAATTCCACGTGGCTGTATCATATCATTCGATGTGGTTTATCAAGACTTTTTCACTGTCTCATACGTAGTATTGAGAAAGTATTGTTTTCACGAAAATTTCGAGATTTGAATACCAATATAGATTTCAAGACCTCCTGAACACGCTTTGACTATTTTTAAAGTAATGTCCGCCTGTGTGTGTGTGTCTGTAGTCGATTTCTTTTGTACACAACACAGGCCACACATATGAATGGATTTTCACGAAACTTTATATCCGGCTTGGTTATTTTAGAAAAAAAAAAATCTAAAACTAGATAGAACTTCTTTTAATTCGAGCGAAAATTTCGAAATTTATTTGAAATTATGTATTTTTTTTTAACATGGCAGCATAGGACACGATTTGACATAATTATGCATAAAAGAGGTGTCACCGATCACGAGACTTTATAGTTTAAGTTATTGTTGTGAAACATAGCCGCGATACAAATTTTGTGTTTGTATCGTCATAAGTTCCCCTAGGAGAGGAAGGGTTTGCGGGGTGGGGGAGAGGGGGAGCAAATTGACAAGTATGGTATCAATCGAAAGATTTTTTCAAGCTCTTTAAAATGAAAAGTAACACGCTACAATTGCAGCCAACGGCCGTACCGTGCTGAAAACACCGGTTCTCGTTAGATCACCGAAGTCAGGCAGCATCGAGCGCGGTTAGTACTTGGGTGGGTGACCACCTGGGAACACCGCGTGCTGTTGGCACATTTCGTGCGTGGTAGCTCGGTGGTTTGCGCGTTGGATATGCACGCTGCCACAACTGCCGCCGTGTTCATGCGGAGTACGATCACGTTAAACATGTGGGTCCGTAAGTCCTTCCGAGAGGTTGGTGGTAGGAGAAGGAGGGTACGGTCCCTGTGGATGCCTTCCCCACTGGGTTCCGGTCTAAATTAGGTGGCACTTTCCGGCCGTCCAAACAGTTACCTTACACCTTTCTGGTAGATCGGACGGTCTGGGTCTCAACAACAACAACGCTACAATTGCAATTATTTAGACCCATGCTACCGATTTTTCAAAATTTTTCTTGTAAAATTTAAAAAGAAGGCTACTAAAAACAACTCCTTCTGGTATGAGAAATTCGAGTTAAACCACAGTCCAGTTCATTTTTTATTGTGATAGTAAACAAAACCATGAAAAGTAGCTCCATAGCTGTTAAAATGTGTAGACTAAACTTTTTCCCATTACACCAGACCTACTCATAGAAACTGTGAGCTCTCCTACAAATATCTATCATGTCTCCTCCATATTTGATTTTCTTTCCTTGTGATTCTTTCATGTCTTCTCCCCACTAAAAAGACAAAAAAGTGGGGGGACACCTCTCTGATGCCCGCCCCTCCGCTCGAATGGTGTCTCTCCCTTCTATGGGCGTCCCTGCATAAATAGATTCGTTCGTTTTTGTATAACTTTAAAATCTTTGACAGACTAAAAATCTTTATAAAACGGAATTTGATTAACTTTTTGTTTACGGGTGGGACAGCATACATCCCAAACGAAGAACATATGAAAAAGACTGTTATTTGACGTACCCTACCCCAAACAGTTCAATCCCCCTCTGCAGACATCGGCGACCATGGACGCCAATGCCAGCAAAGGGGGATTGATCTGTTTGGGATAGGGTATGTCAAATACATGTCTTTTTGAAAGGTTCTTCGTTTGGGATGGACGCTGCCCCACCCGTAAGCAAATGGTTAAGAAGGAATTCTGCTGAATAGAATTTTTTTTTGACGGTCTCGATAAGAATGACCCGTTAAAATATCTTACTCTGAAGATCTGCCTAAAGCGTTAATGGAGGAAACTTTTTAAACCAGAGGACATACAAAAATCTTTCGGACGGAAACTTCTATGCATATTAAAAAACCCTAAAGAACTCTTAAGAATCCTTATGGTAAAATTAAACTGATTCGCCTGACGAAAAGCCATAGAATTTTTTTTTTTATATTAACTGTAGAATATTAGATTTCATTTTACTTAAAACTCACACTGAGATGGAACAAGTAGGTCAAACTTGAGTTTTCTTATTACTGCTTAAGTATACATAATGTCATCCATACACAATTTACAATTTTTTGGGCCCCCGTGCAGCAAATGCGGCGGCCCCCATCTACTACCCCTTACTTTACAACTTGTTCTGTTTATGCAGCTCGGGCCCTACACATACTTTTGCCCCCACTTTTGCTCCCTGTCCGTGGCCCTGACCATACTATATATTTGCAAAAAGTTCAGTTGCCGAATATTAAACTTAGTTTTATTTGACCATTTCTTCACCACCTTTGATTTCATGTTCGTGAGAACCCCTCCTACAGGGCTGATAGTTCACTTGGTCGTTATGGCTTGGTGCAGTCCGAGCTCAATTTAAACATATTTGAAGCCGGCTGCGTGGTTGGACGGATTTTATTGGTCTTCTAAAATCGGGTCAAATGTTCGCAAAATTGTGGCAGATAGCAACTTCTTGGTACTGCCATTGCAACAGGTGTAGGCTATTTCATGCTGTTGAGTGTATAGTAATCTCCAACTCGTTCATTAATGATGTTAACTGTAATGGAAGCGAAATCTTGGTCTCTTGATTAGTACTCAGGTATGAAAACCACTCAAGGTTCGGGAAAGTCGGACGGTCTGGGTCGAAAGAAAGACCCCTCACGGATGTATTTAGAGAAATTCTCTCCCCCCCCCCCCCTCTCCGTGGAAATTTTAATCATATCTCCCGACAACGAAGGAGATGTGCTTGAACGAGGAAGATACACATGTCTGAACGAGGGAGATTTTTGTGGCCCCCGACTTTTGTGACTGCGACCATGGTAACAAATTACTACATATTATCTAGAATATGGATTACGATGATTGCGGATATACTAGCCAAATAGTTCCCTCTCTAGCCTTCTTCATACGACGAAGAAGGAAAAAAAAAGCTAGAGAGTTATTGAATCGTTAGGCTACAGATGGATCTTGCAGTTCTTGAAAAATCCCTTAATGGTAGAATGCTGTGGCTTTAGAAAATCTCTTGTTACATATTTTTCATGGTTCGGAAATCATTGTGTTTACTAAAAGAAATCGATCGATTTTTTTCGAACTTTTCTTTATTAATAAAGAAAAGTCAACGAACTATTTTACAGTGTAGTAATACGCTCGATATTGCTAAGAGGTATATGGTTGGACGCTAGAACAGAAGTCAAGGGATTTTTTTTTTTTTTAATAGTGTTTGCAATCAAATGCATCTCATTTTAACAAATTTATTGGTTTATACACATATTTAGCTTGAAAACATTTTGCAAGTGGTAAAAAGTGTCATTAAAACTCATCTTTGAGTTTGAAAATTTGATTTGTCGCTCGACCAGCGGTAGTCTTGATTAATCTTAATGTCCTTATAATTAAGCAATTTGCTTAATTAGGAAATCTTCATTAAAAAACATTAAAAAACCGTGGACTATTCCAATATTCTTAATTAGTTTGAAATTTGTAGAAATTTGTTTGGTGTAGATTGGAAGGTTTGAAAGACCACGCATTTCATTCTCAATCATTAACAGAAGTTTTTTTTTTTATGAGTGTGAGAGATAGAATAATTTCTAATTTTGTTTGATAAACATAATATTTGTTTTAATTTATTTTGTGAACTTTTCTGTTTCTTAATTTAAGTTGTACTGCAATGTTAAATTGGGAAATTCTTAAATTATTTCGTAATCCAGCATTTTCCTTAATTTTATTTCCCAATTTGTGTAATAACACGTACAGATATCATTTTCTAATACAGATCCTATGTGGATAATGCTTGCGTCAAAATGGCGCACGAACTCCAGGTAGTTTGACATTCATTTGCACGATTATGAGTTATTTTGAAGTTAGATATCAAATTTATACACGTGTAATAAATAAGATTTTTGAAGAATTCTGCCGATCCATCCATATTTCCCGGAAAAACGCCTAAACCATATTTTGTCTCAATTTGAAATGTGAAATAGGACATGGAATAAAATTAATTTATTTTTTAAAATATCCTCCAAAGGAAGTATTTTGTATACTACTTGGTTTCTTTTAGCAGTAAACTCTAAAAGAAACCAAGTAAGCATCACCCTCTACATACTCAGCAATATTTCGTCTGATTTAAGGGGGGGGGGGGGGGGGTCGACAGAATTCTACGTGTTCCTTTTAGCAGAAAATTCCCAGTAAGTGCTCTCCCTATATTTTTCGTCGTATTTGAGTGTCTGGATCGACGGAATTCTACTTGTTCCTTTTAGCAGAAAATTCTCAGTAAGTGCTCTCCCTATATTTTTCATCGTATTTGATAGTGTGGATTGACGGAATTTTACGGTAAGCAACTAAAATTATAAAGATGTTAACCGTTGCAGTATCTTATTTTGAAGTCGATATAATAATGCGACTTATATATATTTTTTTTATCTATTTTCAATTTCAGTACAACCGTATATAAACCTCCATATATTGATCGTCTGACTGCGAGGAATATACTGCTCAATCTCAGACGTAGCCAGTGGCAATGGAATTACCATACCGCAAAATCTTGTAATGCAGGGGTCTCTGAGCTGTAGAGGGGCATTAGAGAAATAAATATTTAGGAAATTATAATTGGTAGCGGGGTTCATGTCAGATTGTCGCGAGAAGGGGGGGGGGGGGGGGTCAACATTTGAAGTCTCGCCACTAGTAGCTAGGGTTTCGTAAAGGGGTGTTGCAAAGTCGAATAAGAAAAGTTGGGCCAGCGATTGTAGATATTGTTTAGCTAATGGGATACAGTAATTTATTTTAGACAGTGAAGGGAAGTTATGACCCTTACAAACATTTCCCTCCTAGCTGAACCGTTGCACAATTCCTTTGTGAAAATTTATGGAAATTTATTATTATTCCAATTTAAGCTAATATTTGAAAAATTAGGAAATTGCACCAACATTACTGAATAAATAACAACGCCCACATTTAGATTGTTGGAGAAAATATAACTTTTCTGTGAATAGTGATACTGTGCTCAGCTTTTTATCCTTACAAGCGTTTCCTAAACTATTCCGCGAGAGGGCGCATCAGGACTATCCATGAATACTGAGGGCTCCCTACAAACATTTACCAGGGGATCCCCCTCCATATTTAGTTTATTTGATTTTCCTTTCTTTGTAAATTTGTAGTGTCTTCCCTCCTCCCTTCCCCCCCGAAAAGAAAACTCGGATGAATCGAGACCTTTTCCTGACGGCCCCCCACTCGAGTAGTTTTCGACCTCTCTTCTATGAGCGACCCTGGATGCATCATGGTAAACCGAAAGCTTAAACAAAACAAAGCAAAATTGTTGACTTTGCAATATTAAGTTTCTCATGAAGAAGTTTGAGATTACATTTTACAAAATTCAAAATGAATCATTTTATCTAATTTCTGCAAACAGTTTTCTTACTTTACATTTTAAATTGGACGTTTTAATTCAATAGTATAAATTTTGAATTAAAAAAAAAAATACTCTATCGAATAACTTTCGATGAAGTTTGAATATGTTTGGCCGAATGTTCTGTTTTATTAAATTAAAATTTGCAGCTTTGTTTTTGAGTCGCCATGTTCTGTCAGTAATTTAATTTATTGGAGAGATTTTTTGATGCTAGGCCATATTTTTGGCAAGCCCTCAGACTTGGACCTTGGAATTTATTAAAGACACATAAAAATAGTCTAAACATAATATTTTATCATATTAAATTTTTAATTTGATTTTTGTATTTCCTATTTATTAACTATTAATTTATCTTAACGAGTTTTACAATTTAATTTCTAAAATACTAATTTCATTCATTTCTTCCGCCTTTCTATTGTACAGAAACAGTATTGTTTGTCTGAACTTTTTTCGAATTGAAGATTTTGACTGATAAGCCCGTTTCATGACTTATATTCGAAAATGATTGATATGAAGAACAGAGAGGAAAAGTTATTGGATGTAATTTCGTGATAATCTTGCCAAATTTATCTCTTTGATCCAATGTAGTTTTCTACTGCAATATAGTTGAATAAATTATTAAATATAGTTAAATTACTTAAATATAGTTATATAATAAAATTATTAATTAATTAGTTAAATTAGTTAAATATAGTTATATAATAAAATTAGTTAAATATAGTTAAAGAAATTAAACTACGCATATGGCATTTCTATGTACTGTTATTAGGCAAACTTGCCAGGTTTATTACGAAATACATCCAATAATTTCCCCCTTAGATATACTTTTAATTTATGCAGTTTGATAAAACTGGCGCTAGTTCTTCATCTATTTATTCTCAATTATTTTTATGGCTGACACTTTTTGTTAAGCTGTAGAATTTGGCTGTTTTTGTTTTTATCGGATATATTATACTGGGGAAATTGATAATTTGAGCTTTGTTATGGATAATAATGACATCAAAATAGTTTATATTAATATAGAAAGGTCAAATGCATCTTTCAACGTCCCTAAATTGTTGCTAATTTGAAAAATAAATAAATAAATAAACGATTTTTATGAAATAGTTTTAAAGAATAACCTAAACGAAAAGGAATAACTAGGAATTTAAGAAAATAATTTGAGTACGAAATCCGGAAAAGGTGCATATTTTATCAGATTGTGATATACAGGTAAACCTTTGATGTAAACTCTTGAATTTATGAAAATCACTTTCTTTTACTTTTTTTCCTTTTCGTTCGAAGTTTAAAGGGGGGAATTTTCCCCCTCCTGAGCACTTCGCTAAACCCCGTCCTTCGAGACCTTGATATACAGCTAGAAATGAATGTGTGAGGAAGTCAAGTGGAGACTTATAATCCAGTTATTTTATGAATTATTTTTTTTTAATTCCCTACTCAATTTCTTAAGGGTTACTTGAGATGAAACAGCTGATACGTCAGCGTTGCGCTGAAAACCACAATTGGTTAAGAATCATTGCTGTGAAACTTGCAATCTAAATGATCTTAAAAACTAGTTAAACGTACCAAAACTCTAACGTTTTCTGTAGGCGTTCACAAATTGGAAAGTATTTCGTAGCGAAAACAGCTTGGGAACTGTAAGTGAGGCAAAAATATATTGTAAAAACCCCAAATAACAGGGCGAAACTGAATCATCATCTTACGTCTGCGAAGTGAACTGAAGACAATTGCACGCCATGATAGTAGTAATCTACTTTCTCTTTTGTGTATTTTTGATGCCTCTCCCTCTCCGTATCAAAAATGAAAAATGATAAAAATTGTGGAAATATTCGCCAACCACCGCCAAGGGTGATAAAAATGCCCGTTCCTACAGTGACCTAATTTCCTTACACTTGGCGCATGCGCACATCTTTTCTTTCAATGGTTTCCATTTTGTTTTGGTGTTGCTCTTGCGGCCGTTCGATTTCGCTGTCGTATTTTCGTTTTTCGATGAAAGGGCGTGATGATTTATTTTATTCAACGTGCCTCGTGCTGTTCGATTTTTGAAAGATTTTAATTGAGGAGATGTGGGTGTGACCGTTACGGTAAGCTATATTAATTGACTTTTAAATTTTCTCATTTAAAATTAATATTCTTCGCGCATGATTGTCAGATAGGAATCTGTCGTATTTTCATTCGCTGTTTTCTCTAAGCTGCGGCAGCGCCATGTTTTGCTAAATCGAACTGTTTGTATCGCGTGCTCGTAACTGTTCAACAGTTTTCTAAACGTTCAATTATCGTGTCGGAGTTTCTGTCCCGTAATAGTATTGAAATTAGATCAGTGATGTGTTGTTACATTTTTAAGAACAGGTTCTGTTACTTAAACAGACTTTTCAGGGTAATTTTTACATTTTCCCTAACGAATGCCTAAAGTTTTCTTTCGGGAAAATGTTCGGAAAATGATTGAATATCACGTCGTTAAATATATATCTTGTCTGCGATGAGAAAAATGTATTATGTCGAATTAATATTGTTACATTCAAATACTATACTCAATGCAGCAAGAAGAAAGATATTGGCTCCCATTGTACTACATTTAAAATCAATGTAAATATATGTTTAAAATTCCCACCTCTCTTATTAATAAGATTTCTTTAAAAAAAAAAAAAATTCTCACTTTATGGAAGATTTAAAAATATTGAGCGTCCCCACACGCAACTTTTTCATATAGTTATTTTCCATATATTTTTTAACTGAATATATATTTCTTTTGTATAATGATATCTGCAAGGAAAAAATTATGTTCTGAGATTTCTTTCACAGGTCATGTTTTTTTTTAAATGTACTTTAAATCTTTCTTAAAAATTCTTAAAAGTTTTTTTTTCTTAAGTTGGGAATAGTTTAGTGACGCCGGTGAATCGGTTACATTTGGCAGATTTGCGTTTATATATACCATTTTAATATACCTTCCGCAAGAGGATAGCCTCAACCCCAGAGGACCGCATCCCCTTAAAAAAACTTTTAAGGTTAAAAAAATGTATATTGAGCACAGAAGATCCTGAGCATCGCCCCCCCTCCTCCTCCTCCTCCTCCATCATTTGTCTACTTTGTCTATAGTCAAAAACAGTTCTGATCAATAAGGGTCGAAGAGACCACCAGTGAACACGAAACAGTTTAAAGCAAGGATTTCAAAAGTTTTTGTTAAAGGTTTGAAGTTATTTACTTTAAACTAGCCACAGTGTAGGAAATTTTTTTAGCCCCGCCTACCTTTGACAAATATCTAAGCGTACAGGTTTACAGTGAAGAGATTGATTTTATTATTAAAGAAACTCGCTTTTCGGCATGCTACATTTTCAGGCAATAAAATCGAAATTTTCAGCAGAATGCCTTATTGAAGCAAACTAACTTTTTTTCTAAATAAGGAATTTTTCAATAAGGAATCGCGATAAATTTGTTACTTTCTTATAGTATTTCATTGAAAAAGTATTTTCCAAAATTCGAAATTTTAACAGATATATTCATGTATTAAGATCTAAATATATATATATATTTAAGACCCAAATATATATTTTTAATTATTTTAGACGAAAGTATTCCCGAAAACTCTAGCAGGTGGCTATTAAAAATGTGACAATAATACCTCTTAATTTAGAGAAAAAATGGGGAGATAGAGCATTGCTTCTTTAACTTACAATGTTCTACTATTAGAAAGTGTAGAATTTCGCAAGATTTAAAATTCTGATTTGAATATCTACCACTTTTTAAATTAAATAAATTTATTTAATTTTATACATTCTCACTTGTTTTTGAACTCTGTTTTTCAATTCCTTTTGTGTTCTAGAACACTTTATGAAAATATATTCACCTGTTTTCGCATTGAGAGTGTTAAAGTGAAATTTAATTTTCGTTCCCGTAAAGCACAATGCAAAACGCCTATTTCCCTTCTAATACCACCCAAAGATCGACTTGACAAACCATGATAATCGACTGGTAGATCACGATTGACGGGTTGAGTACCACTTAGATCGAAACAATATAAAAAATAAATATATGAGAAAGTCAAGTGGACACAAGTAAGTTATACTGGTGAGAAGAAAAGAACCACCAGTGCCCAAACTTTTCAATTCTGCAGAAAATGCTTTACATTAACATGTTATAAAAGTGTTTTCTTATACTTATGAACTGTTATCCTTCATATACAAGGATCCTAGAAAATCCCCCTTAAGCACCCCAATAGCTTCGTAAGGAAAGGTCCACATGTTAGGTCTATCTAGAGTAAAGTGAACATAACATGTCCGATCGAATAAAAAGGGATTGCAGCGCCCTTAGTGAAGAATTTTAAAAGTTAGGATAACAAACTTCTAAACTAAGCGAGATAGAAGGCGAAAGTTATACAGCATTGTCTAATGAGTAGGAATTGAAATTGAAACTGTTGCAGAAGGCGTTAATTTCACACAAAATGATTATTGGTGAATGGCTGTTCTATTCAGAAATTCGAAAATAAACAACACTTACATGAACATTGAAGATGATTTCTTGGGCCATGCTCACAAAATCAAAATGGGGCCCCCAAATGTCGTTGTGCTTCTCCTAAATTGGTTGGTTAATCAGGCCTAGGGTACCGTCCCTGTGGATGTCGTCACTACTGGGTTCCGGTCTAAATTGTGTGGCACTGTCCCTGCCATCCATACAGATACTTTACACTTTCGGAAAGGTCTGTCTGGTGGTCTGGTCGAAGGAAAGGAAAAGGAACTATATAATCATAAAATTACACATTCCATTTATGGCTCATTTTTATTTATATAGATTGCCTAATTTAAAGCCCCGGAGCAATTAATTAGTAAAGCTGCTGTACTTTGCATCAAATTATCCTTAACTTAAAGGCAAATATTGAGGCACAAATATTCGTGCAAAGAGCATTTTTCTAGCTCCTAAACAGATCAAAAGTCAATATTGATATTCCAGTCTCTGTTCCTCCGCCTTGAAGAGTTTTCTCTCTGGGTGTTACTTTATCTGGAATGCTTTGCTGTGTATTGATACATACCATGTCAACATGCTTTCGAAGAAAGTATTTTTGGTTCTCCGTACGAAGTGGCAATATATTTCATGCCACTTTTTTTTATTACATTCTTTTTACTTTCTCTAGAACACAGTGTATGGAGAGTATTGTGTGTGGGTCAGAGATCTGACGTTTGAATTTGGATCCAGGGATTCACACGTTTAAGAATCCCTGAATAGAAAGAAACCGTTTTTTTTCAAATCATATTTGTGTGTGTGCGTGTTTGCGGCGGCGGTATCCCTTGAATTCATGGAGTAAATTAAAATTTGGTATGATTATTTAAATCGGTAAATATTGAGGGGGGGGGGGGTTGATATTCTCGGGGTAATGGATTGGACTGGAGAGGGGCATTATTTTTTTCAAAAATTGAAAATAATTATAAAAGAAAAAGTATGCTAATCAACTTTACAAAAATAGCCACTTTATATGTATTTTGAAGGCACATGCACCTAGGTAGGTCAGAAAAATTGTTTTTATTTTTTAAATATTTACAATGTCTTAAAAATATTTTAAGCAGATATCATAGTCAAATACGACAAAGAGAATCTCGACTGGTTTCAGATCGATTTATTTAAAATTTATTTATGTACAATTAAGGCTTTTCTTGCAATTTTACCGATAAAAAGATACGAACGAAAAATCGCTGATTTTCGTTTCTATAGTCGCCTCCCCATTCATGTTGAATTAAAAAAAAAAATCCTACCATGCGTATAATACTAACTTTTTTAAATTTTTTATTTATTTATTTATTTATTTTAGTTGAAACCCGATTATTGTTATTATTATTTTTTTAATTTTAGAAGATATCTTGTAAACTGTTCCAAAACACGCCAGACAAAAATTGTTGTCATTTGCAGAATTTGATGTTTTTTTAAACAAAAATTTTATAATTTACATTTTATTGCATATGTTACCGGCAATGTATGAAAGTCGGCATTCTATAGAATACCTAGGCATTTTATAGAATACCGAAAACTGGTCGGCAATCTATGAAACGATTAACATTTCACAGATTTCCTAGGCATTCTATAGAATGCCAAATGACAAACCGGCAAAGTATGTAATACATCTCCGATTCATTCCTCTTTTCATACTTTGTCTAAATAGCATTTGTCATTCTATAGAATGCCTAGGTATTAGATACAATGCCTAGCGAAAGTATATAAGAATTCTCATATTTCATACTTTGCCTAAAAACAGCCGGTATTTTATAAAATGCCTAGGTATTCTATAGAATGCCGGCATTTCATACGTTGCCGATAACATATATACTGTTAATTAAAGAAACGCCTTAAAATCTTTTATTCATTTTTTCAATACAAGCTAAAAAAAAAAAAACTTTTGTTTTCCGACATCCAAGGAGTATGCTTTTCTATAAAAGTGAATAAAAACATTTGAAACGTTTTATATGCTCCATTTTCGAGATATGGCACATTCTTGAAGTGAAATAACAAAAATCACAGAAGATAAATATGCTTACTAATATTGAGTGAAGATGTATAAACACTTTTGTTTTGAAATAAATGTACATCATTGTTTAAAAATCATCATGACCCGTTCTCGAGATATTATTATAACTTTTACAGTTGGAAGGAGATATCGCTGGAAAGAATAAAGCGATCTGTGAAATTTGGTACGTTTATTTAAGGCCCTAACAATAACTCGATTGATTTTTAACGAGAACAATATATTAAGAATCTCTTATATTATTGTTTTCCATATAATATAGAAATGTGTTAAACTGTAAGGAAAGGCATGTCTTGGACACAACAGACTGTTAATGTGCTGTTGAAAAACACTTATGTTAAAACTGTCACAACCCCACAGAAAATATTTTTTTGCATTACAGAGTTTTGAAGCAATTAAGTTAAAGATCCAAATTCGACAATTAAGTTAAAGATCAACTTCTATCTGTATCTATCATAGGTGTGTATTTAAGAGGGGTGGGTGGGTCTGAATCCCACCCTGCAACTGAAAATTTTCAAGAAAATATCCATAAAATTAAATTGTAAATTTTCGCTTTGCAGTTATTTGAAATGAAAATATTTCCAAAACCTTAACATATGTTTTGTTCAAAACATGATACTTATATATTTCATAATTTAAAGAGAGTATCGTTTATTTAACTTGCAATGTTGGATCGGGAAATAGAATTTTTTTTGAAGAAAATTTTAAATTTTGCTCTACCACTTTTTTATTAAAATAAATTTAAATTATAATTTTTTTTTAGTTTTCTTCACCATCTTTAAATTCTTTCTGTGAAATAAAACGATTAAAAGAGAAGTTAATCAAAATATAAATATATTTATGGTAAAATCTAATTACCGTTCCTGTAAAGCGCAAGGCACAACTTTTCATTTCCCTCTAAATCGTTCAAAGGGGTGGGTGTTAGTGAGTTGCACGGCAAAATGTATAAAAGACGTCAATTACACGGCTAGACTAAATCTGAAAGTGGTCAGTTTCACTGGAAGATCTAAACTTGAAGGGACTCTCCCCCCCCCCCCCCCCCTCCCCACTGTGAAAGGAGTTATGCTCTATCTACATGGGACAAGAACTGTGGAATTATAGGAAGCAATCTATTGGCAAATGTTCGTCCGCTAAACTCTTATTTGTGCTTTAAATTAAATTATCTAATACTTGAGGCAAATAGTGAGGCACACATATTATTTCATTTCAGGAACTTAAACGGATCAAAAGTCACTAGTGATGCTTCAGGACTCGGTTCCACCACTTTGAAAAGTTTTCTTGTTGGTTGGCACTCTGTCTAGAACAGTGGTTCTCACCCTTTTCAAGTTTGACGCGCCCTTCTGAAAATGATTTTACGCTTGCAGTATCCTTCTGATTTTTCGTAGGCGTTTGGTTTATTACTTTCCCTATATATGTAGTATAATGTATAGGGAAAGTGTTAATTCCAGTTTTCGGCAGAAGAGCACGTTTCAAGCATCTCTGAACTCGAATCGAACGTTTTTGAGGTGATGTCTGAGTTTGTGGAGACGATATCTCACGAACGAATGAAGCGATTCGAACGAAATTAGGTACAAAAATTACAATCAGTGAATACTGGAAGCCTATTGATTTTAAAAGAAATCGAATGTTAGGAACACCCCCTAAATTTTCTAACGAAATTTTGAAAAATCCTTCAAATATCAAAGCTTTTAATAATGTTACGTAAATAATCATTTCTTTTGTAGTTTTTTTTTATTAAAAAACGATTGACATAAATTTTAGAACCTTAGCACGAATCATTTCTCAAGATATTGCACTTTTTCAAATAAATTTATTAATATATATATATATATATATATATATATATATATATATATATATATATATATATATATATATATATATATATATATATATATATATATATATATATCGCATAAAATTAAAAAAATATAAAATATTGTGAAATATGTTAATTTTTTATAGATGTAATATTATGCAATAAATTTGTTATCATTCTTGTGGATCTAGTTCGTTTCATTCACAAAAGAAGATGCTTAGTATAATAATTTTGTATTTTGACGTCTAACAATGTGCGAAAAGAAATGCTCTTCTTTCCGTTAAAATATAATGCTTGGTGATACGTTTGGCGGACTTGGCGACTAATGAAATATAGCCAAGTTGGCGATATTTCGCCCTAAATTAACGAAACTATCATCAAAATTGAAAAAAAGAAAAGAAAAAGAAAGCCAGATTGATGATTTAATTATTAAAATATTTATTATATGAACTATACTGCTTGTTGCGGGTGTTAATTGTCAATTTAGAGTTGCAGGCAATAAGTTAATTGGCTACTTCGAAATATAGTTTTACATGTCATCATCCGGAAAAGCGCCAAATGTACACAGTATTATAAAATGTTTTTTATGTAAATAGAAATTTTAAAGAATTCTTACGAGATATATATTAAAGGGGGACTTGGATTTAAAAACAAAAAACAAAAAAAACCCTGAAATCAAAAAAATCATTCTAATAATGATTATGATACATACAACTAAACACTATGAAATATGATTGTATGAGAAAGTCGTGTTGAGACCCGTCGAAAACCCAGACAACTCGATTCGCCCAAAAGCATGAGCAGCAAATGGAGTAGCCGGGTGTTAAGACCCGTTGTTGTTGTTGAGACCCAGACCTTCCGACCTACCAGAAAGGTGTAAGGTAACTGTTTGGACGGCCAGGAAGTGCCACCCAATTTAGAGCAGAACCCAGTGGGGGAGGCATCCACAGGGACCATACCCTCCTTCCCCTACCATCAACCTCTTGGAAGGACTTACGGACCCACATGTTTAACGTGATTGTACTCCGCGTGAACACGGCGGCAGTTTTGGCAGTGGCGGGAATCGAACCAGGGCCTACCGAGTGCAATTCCCGCGCGCTAACCACTGGGCTACCGCGCCCTGAGACCCGTTGTTGTTGTTGAAACCCAGACCGTCCGACCTACCAGAAAGGGCCCTGAGACCCGTTGTTGTTGTTGTTGAGACCCAGACCGTCCGACCTACCAGAAAGGTGTAAGGTAACTGTATGGACGGCCGGGAAGTGCCACCCAATTTAGACCGGAACCCAGTGGGGGAGGCATCCACAGGGACCGTACCCTCCTTCCCCTACCACCAACCTCTCGGAAGGACTTACGGACCCACATGTTTAACGTGATCGTACTCCGTATGAACACGGCGGCATTTGTGGCAGCGTGCAAATCTAGCGCGCAAATCGCGGGGATACCGCACCCGAGATGGCCAACAGCACGCGGCGTTCCGAGGTGGTCACCCACCAAGTACTAACCGCGCCCGATGCTGCTTGACTTCGGTGATCTAACGAGAACCGGTGTTTTCAGCACGGTACGGCCGTTGGCCCGGCCCTGAGACCCGTGTCGAGACTCACATTTTAGACATTTTTTACAGTGGTATTTGTTCCTTTGATGTTCCATTGGTGTTCGTTTTGAAATTATCCTAGTTCTAGATTTTCCTTTCAAATTTTAAGTTGGCCAAAGTATAAAATACACATTGAAATGAAAAAGTATTGCACAATTCCAATAATTTCATATTAAAAGTCACAATTAAAAACCAGTTACCTTTTACATAATAAAAAACAGAGCAACCGCACCAACAAACGCAAGAAGGCGCTTATCTTTAAATCCTGAAGAAAGGGTTCTTTTTTGCCTACGAAACCAGTCAATATATTCAGCTTTTTATGAGTGTATTAAAGAAGTATTGGTATTTTTTATTATTTAAGACAACAGTTTGAGATGATCTATTATAGGTAGCTATAGGCAATACAGAAAACCGATCGTTTAAAATGTATTTTGCACGTGAAATTAAAGTTGTATGCATTGACATAAAACTCTGCCGCAATATAAAATTGAATTAACACTTAAATTTAATAATTTAATTTATTCAATTGCTTTTTGAAAAACTCTTACGTTGCCAGAAATAAAAAAAATGTATTGGAAAAATATATTTTCTTTCAGCACTTTCAATTTGGGGAAATATTCTTTTCTATCATTTTATTTTGTATCTCTGACCTATTTTCTAGAAATTAAAGGATCTTTGGACACATTTCAATCTGTACTTGAGAAATTGCTGAGGGATCGTGCGATGCATGTATGTTCTTTGATCCAAAATAATTCGAATTCTGGAATAAATGGCGTAAATGCTAAGACTTAAACTTATAGGTAGGGTTAGGGATGCAATGATTTTTTGGAGTTAAACCCGGACACTAGGCCGGCTTGAGAGGTCTCTGCTGGAATTGAGGAAAAAATAATATCAATAGACGCATTTATTAAAACAAGAAATAGAAAAGACACTGCTCTCATGCTCCCATTGTAAATAAATAAATAAAATCTTAATTTAAATAAAGGCATCATTAGTATCGGCTACTTGGCCTTTTTCCAGCATCATGTTCAAGCTTTCTTTTTGTTTGTTCCTTCGTATTCTGAATACCACTTACATTTTTAAGATAAAAGAGCCCCCCTCCTTTTTCCCCCCACAATTGCTCATCTGTCATTGTGTTATAGAAAGTGTAGAGTAGTCTTCGTAGCTGTTCATTTTTAACAGTGCTACCACTACCGGAATTCGTATTCGAACGCGGTCCATGAATGGTTCATTTGAGAAAAAGTTCTTCAACTGTGGCTGAAATGAACGGGGATGTATATATATATATATATATATATATATATATATATATGTTGGATTTTTCAATATTTATCATATTGTTCATTAACGCGATTTCACCAAGACGCTCGCTTTCGTTCAAATTTAAAAGTTTCTTTAAAAGTCCTGACAGAAGTCAAGACTGGGTCGTCAAGTCCAGTCAGGGCGATCAGGACTCAATCCAGACGTATGGCAAGCATACTTATAGGTCAATGACAAATAATTAAAAATCTATTCATTTTATTAATTTTTAACAAGTGGATGCACACCTCACTATCTGTATGTACCTCCCATTTTTGTACATCCCCATAAATCCCAAAACGCCCTTTTTCACCTCCAGATTACTTATTTTAAATTGTTGAAGTGTTATGAATGTTACAAAATTTTTGTTTGGGAGCAGTATTTGGCAGATAAGTAATAATCTACTAATATTTTAAACTTTACATACACATCTTAATATCGGCACATTTCATTTTACGATAAACCACGTTTTTCTACGCCGAGAATTCACGTTTCGAATTCCCGAGAAAAACTTATATGTGTATTTATACGGATGCGTTTCATTAGTGGTAAATTTACATGCTTTCATCCTATTTTTTTGGATTTCAATTTTCGCGTACCGGCGAAAATACTTCCGAAGGTTGGCGGTTGCCTTTAGAATATTACGCCTTTAGAAACGAAGAAATATTTTACATTTTCTTAACAACAATAAAAAAAAACATTTTTTTATCACTGTTTTTCAATGTCAGCAATCTCACCTTTCAAAATTGAAAATCTATTTTCTTCTTCTTTTATTTCTCTCCCTTTTTTTTCTTTATTATTATTGCTAAGCTCCCCCGCTGTGTCGGTGCCAGTATTCCAAAGGTACGCAATCGCGATCAGCGTTCGATTTCAGCGTACCTTCCTTCTCAGTATCTCCAGTTGACACGACGTAAAATATGTATTATGGGTATCCATGAGCGTGCTATTGTGCCACTTTTGAAATTCTGCTGCTTTTTTGTGGCGTCAGAAAAGTGTTCACGTATTTCACGCGCTTACTGCATATAATCGACTATTCTGTATCTCTGAAGGCGTGAATAATTTTATAATGAAGTGCCAGTCAAACATCTCCTGCATACATACGTAATTTGGGGTAGATATATGGGTGTGTTGTTCCAGTGCATAGTGACATGTTGCAGTATTTTATGAAATTTATTGAAATAATGTTTTTTTGTGTTACGACCTTCTAAGCGTGTGGCCTACTTTCTTTTACACCCCGTCGGTAAATGAGCTTATAAAACCATTCGTTTTCTCCAGCTTCATTGAGTACTTCTCGAAAAGCGTTAAATAGTTTTTTTTAATTAGTAATTAAGCCTGTGAAAAACAGGAAAACCAACATTCTAAAAAAACGTTGTAACTTTCTTTAATTCGTTTTATTTTGTTTAACTGTGTATAGCACTTCCCGTTAAAAATAGTTATTTTAATCGAAAATTGGCCCTGTTAGGTTCCGTTCCGGGTTCGATACTCGGTACTATAAATACAAAGTTTCAGCCTTCTAGTTTATCCGGAGAGAGTGAGCAGTTTGGAAAAACTTTTCGACCTCCACCACCATTTTGCGCCTTAGTTATTAGTAATATTTACGTTTTGCCCTCTTCTGGGGAATAACACAAAAATGTGACTTCGTTTTTTGTAGGCGATTTTATAAATGTGCAAATATTTAGCTCTTTAGGTCAATAGGGGGCCTCTGAAGGGTCTGGAAAGGTTTCTCGAAATCGCTCTTTTTTCGTCCCAGGAGAGAAAGGAATCGATATCTCCGTTAAGTTTCTAATCGATATATCCGTTAAGTTTCTAATCGATATATCCGTTAAGTTTCTAATCGATATTTCCGTTAAGTGGCAAATATTTAGCCTTCTAGGTCACCGCGGAGATTCTGGAGGGCCTGCATCCTGAGGAAAAGAATCTAAAATTCGGTTTCGTTAGATTATGTTCCAAGGTTGATAATAATGTGCAGTATTATATTTTTATCTTTGTTTTGCCTATTTCTTTCATTGCTTCTCTCTCTTTTTAATTTGAAAGTTAAATGATGCAAAGAAAACTCGCTTCCTGCCCTGCAATGGAGGGCATTGCACTGGAAGAATTATTTTCTTACGTTCAGAATGTAACAGAATAAACATAAGAGAGACAAAGCACTTTTGACGTGCCCGAATAAAATGCCAGTACAAAATTAAAAGTGGAGCAAAATCATTAACCACTGATTTCAAACGCACAGCAGTGTTTTTAATGGTTTTGCATTTGTTATACTCGGTTAATTGCACTCTAAACAAACGTTTAAAAATGATTATTATATTTTTGCCCGCGAAATAACAATAATCGAATCATGATTCTTAACTTCGAGACTGATAAAAAGAAATGAAATAAAAAGGATAACTTCGCTATCCATTTTTTTTTTAAACCCGCGGCTTGAAAAAATTAATTGCTCAGAAGAGGGACAATGGATGGAAGAATCTTTAGGAGTAATTACGGAGTGCTGTTCTATTTTAGTCTCTTTCAGAGAGGACATGGTAATGTTACAAAAATCAATTATTTTAATCATTATTTTAATAATAATAATAAAAATCTGTGTTTGTAAATTTTTCAATCCATAAAACGT
This sequence comes from Amaurobius ferox, assembly GCA_951213105.1. Taxonomy (NCBI): domain Eukaryota; kingdom Metazoa; phylum Arthropoda; class Arachnida; order Araneae; family Amaurobiidae; genus Amaurobius; species Amaurobius ferox. The sequence continues at coordinate 18,069,216 of OX578137.1, forward strand.
TTGCTGTACTGAATGATGAATGCACTCCAAAAATAGTCGTAAGAGATAAATTATGAATATAAGTTATTGGATGTTTTAAAAATTTTATTGAATTTTAATATAAACTTAACTCGAGTGTGGCTCCACTCCAGAATCCATTTTTAGGTAGCTTGTGGGTTTTTTTTTTCCAAAGTTTACAAGAAAAAATTTGTAAAATCGTTACGAAATTCATAGTGAAAAATCGTTTGAAAAATCTGTATTGCTGGTTCAAGTGATCACAATTATAGCGTGTTACGTACTATGTAGGGCTTGAAAAAATATTTCGATTGATACCAAGTTTGACAATGGAGCCTCCCCGGGGAAAGCCTGCCCCTCGCCCCGAGGAGCTCATGATATCACAGACACAATAATTGTATAGCCGCAATTTTTTATTACAGTCATTGAAACTATCAAGTTTCGTGATTATTGAGCCATAAATAACTCTTTTTATGCATGATTATGCCACATTTTGTCCTATGCTGCTGCCATGTTATAAAAAATATAAACTTTTGAATAAATTTCGAAATTTTCGCTCGAATTTAAAAGAAATTCCATCTATTTCTAAATCTGTCGTTAACAAGGCCGAATGTAAAGTTTCACGAAAATCCATTAATCTTTGTAGCATCTATCATGTACAGAGAAAAATGAATCACAGACAGACGGATGTCACTCTAAAAATAGTCAAAACGTGTTCAGGAGATTCTAAAACATATATTGGCAACAAAATATTGAAATCGAAAACAACACTTTCTCTATACTGTATATTACAATAGTATGAAAAAGTAGATGTCGGTAGTACATGACTTTCCCTATGAGCTCGTACCTCTGATTTCTGATGTCGGTAGCACATGCTTTTACTTATGAGCTCGTTGGTAGGTACAGGTAGTCATCACATTATTACCTCTAGGCACTGTTATAATGCGTTAAACCTTAACCTTTTGCTTACAGGTGGGACAGCGTCCATCCCAAACGAAGAACCTCCCCAAAACACAGGTATCTGACATACCTTATCCCAAACAGGTCGATCCTCCTTTGCAGACATTCGCGTCCATGGGCGCCAATGCCTGCAAAGGGGGATCGACCTGTTTGGGATAGGGTATGTCAAATACCTGTCTTTTTGGGAGGTTCTTCGTTTGGGATGGATGCTGTCCCACCCGTAAGCAAAGGGTTAATTCGGTTACCTTGTATATAACGCCATGTTTTAGGTGCAGTAGCTATTTCAAAAAGTTCAGTGCCGTTAATAAGAATTTGGAATTTAATTAAGAGTTTTTCATTTCGAACATGAGGACCCTTTTTGTTCCTGTTTTCTTTCTCGATGTATAATTTTCATAGCATGAAAAAATAGGGCGCAATTTTCTTTAGAGCGTCCTCCACATCAAAGGTATCCTTCTTTGACTAAGTCCTTGCTCAACATCTTTCTTGCCTTGTTTATATATTGTTACGAACGTATCCTCCAGAATCGTGGGTGCATACGATTCTGGATGCAGGATACAAGAACGAATCCAAGTTTCTGGATAACTTACGTTTATTCACAAGCACAAAGTAAACAGGAACAATATACAATCAAACAGCACTTAAATGCTCCACTCATTACACAAAATAAGCGATACTATTCTCAAAATACTGGCGAAAATAATTTCACGAAACAGCTGCTACTATTCTCAAAACATTGACAAAAGTCACAGTTCACCGTAGCTCGTATATTGTCAATTGAACTCTCCGATTCAGTGATGACACCTATTTATAGTCTTTCCATAGAAACTTCTGGAAATCTCTATATCTCAAAGAATAATAGATCTATCCAGAAGTTTCGGGAACATTCCAGAAATCGCCGAATCTGGCAACCCTTATTCTTACTGGGAAATTCTGGAAATCCTGGGTTCACGTCATGCTGACGTCATGGACTAAGTTTTCTTCGCCTGGCCTTCGAGACAGACGAAAGAGGAGGCGCCAAAGGGAATATTGCGCGTTCGCAACAATATTCTTTTAAATGTGTTCAACTGCGAATATTTTCTGTTGTTATTTAAAATTTGTTGTGGGCAAATTTGTTAAACGTAAAGATAACAAATTTTAGCTAAAATATTCCCAAGCCATTGTGTATATGCAGAACGAATTATCAATTGCGGGTTGCATTAAAGTCTGGCATTGATCATAAATAATAATATTATTTTTAAGCAATTATTTTTGTTCTTTATGGAAAATAATGTAATGAAAATTCGAAACATGAAAAGTTTCGAATAATTCATGTTCATCCTCCTGCGAATTTCGAGGATGAAAAAAAGAATGACCGTGGTTTCTGTGTCTACTGATGGAACCGTGTATGTGCATTTGTTCTTGACTTATCGTTTTCGCTCTTAGCAGACACACACACACACTGAAGAGGAGTGCTCAAAATGTGCTTTTTTTCACAATCTTGATTATGTAAATTTTCGGATAAATAATAGTTTTCTTTTTATGCAATAGTATTAAAAAGTAAAAATATGGCATGTTGAGCTTCATTTGATTTCCTCAGTTCATAATCCACATTGATCAGATAGATCTCTTTGATGTTACAGTGAATAAAGTAGCACTTAATAAATGTCTGCATCCACGTATGCTTGTTTCAAAACACCAATAAGGATTCCTCCTTTATTGTTCTAATTATTTCAAACTGGAGTGTGTAGACGATTGAATCCCAAATTTATCCTAAACTGTCCAAACCGTTATTTACTTTCTACTGTATAATTGTAACTGTTATTGCTCACAGACTAAGAGCAAACTGAATAATAAAAGTCTATACTGCATATTACTTCTATTATATTAATTTATATTTCAAAAAATGTAAAGGGGTATGTCATGTTGTAATTATAATGGTCAATATTACGCTTATAGGTAACGTAGGTATTGCTTTAGAATTGGTTTCCTATGTTTCTGGACAGTTGCTTTAGCTCTAAACTATTGATTGCGGGCACCGAATGCAGTTGTGCCATCGGGGCGGGAACGGTTATCGATAAGAATGCGTGCGTCTATCAACAGTTCTCCATAAATGTCCCAATAGCGTTGTCAATGTTGCCAACAATTTGCATAAACTATCTGGGAAAATGTATGATCCCTGTTTTGCTGCCCATGTTCAAATGAAATGTCTGTTACCAAAGCCGGTGATAAAAGAGGTGCTTGCAAATTCTGCGGACAAATATTCACATTGTAGTAAAATGTACATCTACAGACTGTTTATCTAGCATAACGAGCGGCGTATTGGAAAATGCTTTACGTATTTGTATCTAATCCAGTTATTTGTTTTGTTTTGAACGTTGTTGGCAACATAATACCACCGCTATTGCTCTTGCTACATTAATAGTAATTTGTGAATGCATCTTGTTGACATTTCTACGCTAAGAATGCTAATGTGCCTCAATTAAATGGTTACCTTATTATTCGGAAACGAGGATACAATATATTCTCAAAAGTATTCGGACACCTTTACAGAAATTTGCGTATTTTAGATTTAGGAGTCTTGTTCTAGCAGCATAAAAATGGATTCCTTGATTTTTAAACCCGCAGAAAATTGAATTCAGCGTATCACCCGTTATTATGAACAGTTCTGGCATCATGCCACTTTTATGGAACGGATAGAGTGTTTAGTTTCCGAAATATAGTTTTAATAATTTTTATATTTGGATATTTTAACCAGTTATTTTCCTTATATACATAATGTATAAGGAAAGTATTGTGACGGGGTCGAAAATTCGAATTCGAGTTTTCGACGGGAGAGCACGTTTCAAGCATCCCTGATCACGAATCAAACATTTTTGAAGTGATGTCTGTGTGTGTGTGTGTGTCAGTGAGTCTGTGGAGACAATAACTAACGAAAGAATGGACCGATTCCAACCAAATTCGACAACTTTGATGCCAATATATATGTGTCAGGACGTCGTAAACACGTTTTGACTATTTTTGGAGTGACTTCCGCCTGTCTGTCATCGATTTCCTGTGTACGCGATAGCTGCCACGCATATTAATGAACTTTATATTCCGCATTGTTATCGAAAAATTTAGAACTAGATAGAATTATTTCAAATTCGAACGAAAGCTTCAAAATTATATATTTTTTAACATGGCAGCCTTGGACACGATTTGACATAATTATGCATAAAAGAGGTCAATTATCACGAGACTTCATAGCTTCAATCATTGCTGTGAAAAATAGTCGCGATACAAGTTTTGTGTTCGTGACGTTATTAGCCCTTAATTATTAGCCCTCGTGACGTTACTAGCCCCCCCCCCCCCACACACTGGGGGTACATTGTCAAGCATGGTACCAATCGAAAGGATTTTTCAAGCCCTTTAAAATGAAGGGTAACACGCTATAATTGTAATTATTTGGATCTACTATATTGAATTTAAAAAAAAATGTCTTGTAAGATATGAGAAAAAACAAACAAACAAAAAAAACATAAGCTTTTTAAAAATGGATTCTGATGTGAGAAAGACGAGAGAAGCCATAGTCTAGTTAATTTTTCTTTAGCGAGTTAAAAACAATATTTAAAAAATACATTTACGGAAATTTAAGGACGGGGGGAGGGGGGGGGGAGTTGCACCTCTAAATAAAATTTAATGAGCATCTATTTAGGGGCTCCTGATGGTTGTGTTGTCCTGGATGCGGACCCCACGAACCTACCAGGTAAAACGTCACTGAACCCAGTCCTATGTAATATGCGCAGTATTCGTGAATCAAGGATATACGAATTTGTAAAGCGTCTGAATACTTTTAAGAATAGAGTGTATTTTGCGTCTCTAAAGCCCATGCTTGTGTTGTCTCATTCAATCATCAATCAAAGCATGTCTCTGTAAAGTAGCACTTTGTATCTGTAATTTTCTGTACCCTCTCATATATTTTATACAGTGACTTTTATTGCCTGATTGTAGGATTGGAAAACTTGATCGCCTTGTCGAACTATAACGATTGCCGTAGATCACAGGATTATTTACATAATATTTAAATAATGCAGTTGTTCGAGCAAATATCAGCAAATGCTGGCCAGCGAACATTCAACCCAATTCTTCGGTATTGATCTATTTATTTGCATATTCAAGTTAAAGAATGTTGGTGAACTTCACATGCGCCCCTTCTCTTTTCTGTAAATAACTTTTGGACTTGATATTTGTCATTGCTTTTGAATGCCTGTGTGTTCAGTTGATCTGTATAACTACAGCGATATGTCAAGAAGATATTTTGAAACTTGTACTATCTCAACTCTAATTATGCCAGAAGGGACACTGTAGTGTATGTATAATTAAGCATTTCTAGCTGCACAAGTCACTTTAGCCCTGTTTCAAAGTACAATGGCCAACAGCGGTTTAGGCATACATGTGATAAACATGCTAATCAAACGAAGAACAAATACAATCCTTGTCGTTGTGGTGGAGGTATATCCACTCCGCCAAGTGCAATTACGGGAATAATTCGTGAGTGGGCAATGCCCAATGGTTCTGTTCGATTACATTCCTGCACGTGGCTGAAGCTGCATTGCGATTGGCCGAATCTGCTTCAGCTGTGTTCACGACAGGTGGAATATCGATTCTTGATTTCTCACGGCTTCGAGTCCCTGTAGCATAGCAGGACATTTTGATGTCACGGGACATAGCGTACCGAGAATTCTGCTAGCACTTACAGTTCACTGTATTCCATTATTTATGTTGATTACAACATCAAGTAATAAAATTTATAGTTATGCATAAAAATACGTAGAATTTCAGTATTACCGAACCCGGTATGACCCTTGAAAACGTACATAATTTCGGAAATTCTTTTCACATTTACTATTTTATATATCTTTTACATGTGTAATACTCTAAAAGAAAAAAAAATGTGGGGGGAGCCAGGAAAAGCCTATTTCCATTTGTTGTTTCATCAGTTTGAATCTTTTCATCTTACACTATTTATGCACTTACATTATGTATGCTAATGTAGGAAACAAGAGGTTTAGTACCTTTAGTACCTGTATTACATAAATGATTTATTAAAAATTTAAGTATTACTTTCATTATTGGGTGTAGTTACAGGCTTATATTATTACCAGGCTTTCTCATACTATACATGCTTCGCATGAGCACCTCCAGTGGTAATAACCCCAATGCATAGCACCCCCAATTGTGAAAACCTGTCGCCGCCTATGATGTCCAAGTTATTTAAAGAAGGGTCGTCCCCCCCTCCCCCCGAGATGTGAAGTTCATGATATTTTTAACAAAAATACTAAAATAGCCGTATTTTAACTTTAAAATTCAGGAATTCTCCAGTTCAGAAATAATTTCCTCCCCCCCCCCCCTCGCAATTTATATATTGCTATTAATGCAGTGTCCTCCTACGAAATTTTTCACAGAAAATCAATACAACAGCTCAAACTGTTGCAAAAATGGCTAAAAGTAGAGTTTTTGTGAAAAATAATTAGCATAAAACAAATTAGAATAAAATAAATAGCATAACACAAATTAGCAACAGTATCTGATATTAACATAGTTACTTGTTTTAACGTCGTTACAATATTTTCCGGGGGGGGGGGGGTAACCGAATTTCTCCAAATATCCTTTCTCTTCAATGAATTTAGATGTAGTCTTGGGGGGGGGGGGGATTATGACGCCCCTTCCTTGGTGACGTCATTGTTATTTAACGAATATTTTATTTTTAGCTATTCCACCACAGTATACAGAGAAATCCTTGTGCTGACCACATCACATTATGTTGTGAAATGCAGCACTGTGGGTTCCAATCGTTCACAGCAATAATATTCCACAATCTAATCTTCAAGCAGGGGTGATAAAAAGCGGGCTTTCGGTGCTGTAATGGTGCATCTGCGCCCCATTCATTTTGGCTCTTCGTTGAGGGTTTTTGGCCCTAAACGAGAACGGATGAGTCATGACCTACTTTCATTCACTTATGCCCATTTCATTGAGTGGGGGATTTTTTAAATCTCTAAAAGCTTCCCTCCAATATACACTTCTTTTCGCAATAAATTTTGAATTTTTAAAGGACGAGAAGGGGGAAATAATTTCCCCCGCCGGATAACAATAAAGGCCACTGTATTGTATTAGTTTAAGCTCTTCAAGTCCGGGATTAATATAGTCTCTTGTAGAAGGATATTCATAAAAATATTTCCAAGGTGCTGTTGTCCAGGGGCTGTTGATGGACAACCCCTGTCCATCGACCCTTGAAATAATTTTTGTGGTCCGTCAACCCGGAATGATTGATAAGATTATAATTAAATCCACTTAAAACTAGAGATGAGCGAATAACGTTTCTCTTGAATTCGAATATTATTAACCAGATCTCGAATATTCGAATATCCCAAATAGTTATTTCTAATTGTTAATAAATAATATTTATATTTATTAAATATTTTTTTAATAAATAAAATTAATAAAGTAAAATTAAAAATGTAGAAACCTAAGGTAAACCTAAAACGTGTTTACCTTTTCACAGAGAGCGCAATATTTAAATAATTAAAAGAATTGCATGAATTTGGGTATGTTTAATTTTAATGGATAACAACAATAAGTCTATATATTTTTAGCAAGATCTAGTAATAAGATATTTCTAATTTGTACTTTTTTTTCTTACAAAATCGAAATTTGTCAATCTGCAGGAAATTTCGTGTGTTGGACACATCAGATTTGTTTCCTTAGCAGCAAAATCATTACAGGCTAGTGTAATCTTTACAAAATTCGACTTTGGGTTCAAAAATAACCAATTTGGACAATAACTAATCTGTGTCGCCGTGATTTGCATTTTAATGACTGTAATCTCTTTCACAAAGTGGAAACGAAACTTTACGAAGTAAATTTCCTTCATTTATACTACCGAAAAAACCGCACGTATGTCAGTTGTTCTGGGGATTGATTTCCATTATTATTATTTTTTTTTTTTTGAGGGGGGGGGGGGATTTCATTTTATCTTTCTAATGTCTCTTCTGTATCGTATAATGAATGATCAAAGGAACCGCTCGCGTATTCCAGAATTGGAGGTTCTATAGAGTATATTCAGATTTATTTTAATGACTGTTAAATGAATACAAAATTGAAATCATTCATGATGAATGCCCAGACTAGCAGGGCCTGACTAACGCAGGGGTCATGCGGGGCAGCTGACCCGGGTCCCAGCCTTAGAGGGGCCCTAAATTAAGAAATTGCAACATTGAAAAATTAACGACTGCTTCCTGAATGCATAAATATAGTATTGAAATAGGTTTGCTCAGCAAAAGAATTCATTTTAGGGATATGAGTATCATGATGACTTCTTGGCTACGATGAGAAAGTTACCAGTAATTTAAATTCTATTAAAATATGTAAGAGCTTCATTTTTTATACCTTCCTCTATAATGCAATTATGTTTCTGAAGAAAATATTTCTGTTCATTTCATATACGTCAAGAAGTGGAGGCAGCCCCCCCCCCTCCCTCCCGAAGCCCCTGGCCCCAGTTAGGCTAAGTCGGGCCCTGAAGATTAGATGTCCGAATCTGTGAATGCCCTGTTCCATAAAATCCCCGATTTTGTGCAAAGGGCGTTGATTTGTTATTTGGTAATTAAAGTTTATGTGTCTGCAATGTACATTCGGTCAAATAAAAATCCTAATACCTCTCATTATTCCGGCCGCACGGTTCGTACATTCAAACCAAATATGTCATTAGACTAAGAATAAATACCTTCTATAAAGTGGCTAAAAAGCCTGGCTTTGAATGGGCCCGCGTCTGTGAAGTACGTGAGCTGTGAAAGATTACAAATTAAAACTGAATTTAACAGATAATCATAAAATTTAGAAGTATAAAAAATCAATTTCAATATTTGAGAATTCTAATACAAAAGAACCTATAAGTTTTGAGAATTTGGATAATAAATTAAACAAATTAGAATACTGGAAAACAACGAGAAAAGTAGCACATTGAAATCGCAGGAACGTATATATAAGAAGCACGCTTCAATCACAATGCATTAGCTCTTTAAAAGTTGCTTTTATTAGCTGTTTAAAAGTTGCTTTGATTAGCTGTTTAAAAGTTGCTTTGATTAGCTGTTTAAAAGTTGCTTTGATTAACTGTTTAAAAGTTGTGCTTGTTATTTGTAGGAATCACAATGAGCTTGCGCATTTTATAAATGGGCTACAGTTCGTTTTAATTGTGATTCTGCATATCTGTGTGCTATTTTATGTATGTGTGCAAACCTTTATCTTCCTACCTATTGTGTTTTCGAGTAGAAGATATCACAAATTTCAGGTAAATGTTGATTTCGCTTCGTTAGGAATGGAGAATGGACTTCGCTTCGTTCGTTCATAATACGGTGGTCTCTCGTTAAGACGGACAGTCAAGGGATCATCATTTATTGTATTAGCGAAAGTCCCTTATAGCAGAAGTCCATAAATCTGACGTAAAATGGTAATGAAAGTTTGTTATCCTCAATTTCGTGTGACATACTAGGTACATTGAAAAATACAATCTTCAAACAAGAAAGACAGAAAATTTTAATCAAAATTTTAATCAAAATTTTAATATGTATAATGAGGTAAATATGAAAAAATATTAACATTCAAAACATAAACAAAATGTAGTTGTACGTATTACTATTTTTAAAATGAAGTAATATTTATTTGTTTCTTCTGGGTACATAATATTTGTTTTATGTCATTCTCAATGTTACTCAATTGTTCAAAAGTATGTTCTGGAACAACTTCTACTGATTGAAAAATTAAATACATTTTGTCTATCTTAACGAATGGACGAACGTATTAAGCGATGTTTATAACATGTAACGTCCATAGACGTTAACTGGGGAATCTGTATTTGTACGTAATAACGAGAAATCCATGTTAAACGGGTGCCGTGTGAACGAGAGTCCACTGTAAATGTGTATCTAACTTGCATAAGGGGTCGGAATTCCCAAGCAACTTTTGATTTTGAGCCTCTCCAAATTCCCTTCACGCTTTTTCAAAGGGCAATACCACTTTTGATAAAATATTTTGATAAAAGCTTTTCCAAGTTAAAGCACCCCGAATTCATACAAAATTTATATATTTTTACTCAACTTTGGGGAGTTATGACTGCATGAAATTTTGAACTCATAATGTTAAATGCATGCTGAAAAATTCTTCTTTTATATTTTCCAAAATAATCAGCCTATCGATCTAATTCCTATTTTATGTTGTGATGTTAATTAACCCAAATAAAATATATACCACTTTTCATCTTCAAAATAAATTTTTATTACTAATTATTGATTTTGAAATTAATATTTGAAATAAGTATCATAGAAACGTGGGTAAATTTTGACGACCGTCCATTCAGTACTGTAATATTTTAGTTTATTCCTTTCAGTACTTAATGAAATATAGACCTATATTCAAAACTGCATCATTTTACATTTTTTAGGGAACAATATATTCAAGCCATTCATTAATTGTTGATGGAAACTACCAGGAAAGAAATTTTCTCATCAGAATGCATCGCAATGCAAAGTGTGGACTCTTTGAATTTGGATAATGAGTAATCAGATGCGTGTTAATTAATTTGTATTAAAATATTAAACAAAGTAAAATATTAATAATAATATAAGATATTGATATTATATAAAATATTAATAATGTTCTAAATATTCATAATTTAAAACTTAAGACAAATTTAAAAGTCGAATCAGCTTTGATTCATGCGTGTCATGTCGGTTTCTCGTAAATAAAATATTAATAATATTCTAAAAATTAAAATAAAATATTATTAATATTTTATATTACGTTATTAATATAAAATATTAAATAAAGTTCTAAAAATTCATAATTTAAAGCTCAATGGCAAATTTAAATTATGCGATTTAGTTTAGATTCATGCGTGCCATGTCGGTTTTTCGTAAATAAAATATTAATAATGTTCTAAAAATTAACATTAGAATATTAATATTTCATATTACATTAATTTAAAATATTAATAATGTTCTAAAAATTCATAATCTAAAACGCAATGATAAATTTTAAAGTCGATTCAGCTACGATTCATGCTTGCAATGTCGGTTTCCGGTGTATAAAATATTAATAATGTTCTAAAAATTAATATAAGAACAATATTAGTATTTTATTAATATGAAATATTATTAATATAATTAATATAAAATTATTAATATAAAGTATAATTAATGTTCTAAAAATTCACAATTTAAAGCGTAATGACAAATTTAAAAGTCGAATCCGTTTAGATTCATGCGTACCAGTTTCTTATATATAACTTTACATTTATTATTATTACAAGATTTTTATATAAAATAATTTTAATTTCGGATTTTATTCAGCTGTTAAAAATCAATAACAATGAATTGTGAAATTTCAGGTGAAGCTAGATGCGCAAATTTTTTTAATGTGTGTTCCCTTCGAGATTAAACAAAAGCAAATATTAAATTTGCATGGGATGGTTAATTACGCTTGATATTTACGCTATCTCATTGAAAATAGAATTATAATACAATTTATTTTTTTAAGTTCCTTTCGACTTGTTAATTGTATTTAGAAAGCATAGCGAAGACAACAAATTTCATGTTCTGTAGCTATGTTTGAAGGTAAAGTATTCAATGTTAGTAATCCTCTGCGAAAACAAAAATGCCACGACAATTAAGCAAAGCATCGGAAGGTCAAATTATCGGTTTTAATGAATCTAGCCCGAGATTAAGGTAAATGTCCTGTGTGCTTTAAGTCCGACATTCGACGGTAACTTTTATGGGATCAACAGATTTAAAAGTTATTAAGATATATTACTAAGTGAAAACTGTATAAATATATATGATATATTTCTTATTTTATGTGAATTTAATTTTTTTTTATATTTAAATTGAAAGACACAGAAGCACAAGAATTGTTGAACGTCAATATGGGAGTGGCCGTTTTAGAACTTATAATTTTACCATATTGAATATTCTTATCATATTGATGATTAAAAATGTCTTACGCTGCTTTTAAGATTCATGGACTGTGGACTCCAAAAGCCTTTTGATAATATGTTTTTTGTACAGAATGTGCTATATAAACGAGATTCAAAAGGTATAAAAGGCAAAGTATGCGTGACCTTTTTTTTCTTTTGCTACTTTAAATATGGAGACTGACCCCGAATGGTTTTTTTCTATGTATCTTCCATACTTATAGTCAGAATAGCACACAAATTTATATTTCGCACAATGTCGACAGGACAAATCTAATGATGATATAAACAAGAAAAACCAATCATGCATAAAGCATTGATTATGAAACACTTTCCAATGAAATGCAATTTTATTTAAGCATCTCCAAAATGCGATACATTCAGTGGTGATATTCTTTTAATCATCACAGAACTGCAATAATTTATTTTACTTGAAAACTAAAAACTTCGAAAAAAATGAACTTTATTCAAATGACGTCATCAAAATATAAATCGTCTGGCTCTCTATGTAAAAGCAATGAATATTTCATTCATATACTTTTATTCCAGACTCCAGAGTCTTTTTACGTGAAAAAAAAAATCAGCAATTCTTATAAAACTCATCTTACAATCACTTGTTTACATTCTGCATCCATTAAAATTAGGTTCCGAGTATCCCTCACCATTTAAAGAGTTTGACTATGTTCTAGCTATCATTCTGTGCAGGGAAATATTATAAAACTGAACAATTTTGGGTATTTTTGTTCTTGTCATTCACCTGTTTTTAATTATTCTCAGAATTAAAAGTAAATAATTTTTTTTAACATATATGTGTGCCTAGTTAATGCAGCAAACTGAATACCAAGTTAGGCTTAAATGCAAATAAAACTCATGGTCAGAAAGTAAAATCACATGATTTGTCATTCTCCTGTCTTCTTGGTAGACAAGGGAATGACATTAGAACAGGTGAATTACATTAAAAAACTATATTTTTTTTTTAGAAGATAGAACAAATAAGAAGTTAGTTCTAAATATAAGATTGCAATTAAAGCAAAACAATTTTTTTCTAATGATATATATATATATATATATATATATATATATACATACATACATACTAACAAAGCAGTTGCCTATATTAAGTGTCATTCTCCTGTCATGCTATATTTACTTGTCTTGAAAATAAAAATTTGTATTTTCTATTTAATTTCCCCCAAATAATCACTGCTACTGTGTTTTTTTTTTAGTTTAAACCACCCATGTTAAAATACAATGCAGAAAACAGGTTGAAAAATAGAAAGAAAAAATATATTGTAACAAGAAAGATGAAAAAGCCCGTTTAGAGAAACTGACCAATGAGATTATTATGCAGGAGGCTTAAAGTAGTAGAGTTCATAAATAATAACTAGCTCATATTTTTTAATAAAGACTTCCAAGAGTATTTATTGCCTATCTCTATTGATTAATTACTGGTAACAAATGAATGACGAACATTTTTGCTTTACCTCTGGCTTACTAGTTACAAACAAACATTGTGTGTATATTTTCGTAATGATTTTGTGTTAACAATTTTGTCAGAAAACAATTATATTAATGAAAAATTGATAAGATTTTAACAATAAATCATTTTATTGTTTCATGATACATTCACATTTATATGTAATGTGATTAAGAAAAATATATTTTAACTGATTTGGTACTTTTCTCCCCCTCCCCCCCCCCCTCCCCAAATATTTAGCTAGTAACTGTATGAGTAGTTAGCGAGAATGCTTGTAATATGTTACTACTAACTGTATAATGTTAATGCTAGCTGTGTAATGTTACTGCTACCTATGTAATGTCACTACTAGCTGAACTCCTTGCTGTTACAAAAATTCCCCGCTTCAATAAAAATTTCTCTTCTCAAGCAAAACACTCGCTGTTTAGATTTTAACTATCATCCGAATATTCAACCAATGTATGCTATCAAAATGCTTCATTGTTTGATTAATAGATTTAAAATGTTTACTCAATCACAAAAAAAGGTGCAAGTTTTTTTTTTCTTGCAAACTTCTGCAACTTCTTGCGAAACTCTAGGCACAGGCTCGTGAAGTCCCAGGATTTTACGGAGCCCTCGTTGGGAATCACTAGTTTAGGCTAGAGTTCTGCCATCTGTTGGGTACCCGGTTCGGAATAGAATTCCTAGGAGGATAGAATACATTCTATACATATTTTATCTTCCTAGGATTTTCTTTGCTGTTCAATTTTCGAGTTGTGTTCAGGGCCGTAGCCAGAGATGAAATTGAAGAGAGGCTGGAGGGAAACTCAAGGGGGGGGGGGGGGGGGGGTGTCACCAAAATCACAATTAATCATTAGCATTTATAAACCATAATAGTTACTATTACATATTTCAATTTATACAAATTATTAACAAATAATTGCATTTTTATATTTGCAAGATAAGATCTGATTATTGATACACATATAGCTAATATACATCAATATTTTTATATAATAATTACAATTGATTTTAATATAGCATTAACTAGTAATAAAGTAATCAGTAGTAAAGTAACCTATGGTAACTACAATACATACACTATGCATACAACCCTCAGTAATATCGATTAAATCAACCCTCAATAATATGCATACTATATTATATACTAAACTATACAACCCTCAGTAGACCCTCAGTAAACCCTCATCAACCCTCAGTAATATGCATACAACCCTCAGTAACTAGTAATAAAGTAACAATTGATTTTAATATAGCATTAACTAGTAATAAAGCTGTTAATACAATATTAACTCTTACATACTTATCGGTTGATTTGGACTCTATAATGCAATGTATAACAGTGAACCCCACAATAATACAGAAGTATCCTAAATACTTTTGTCATAATTTTTAAATATTTTTAAATTAAATTTGTAAATAAATGGATCATTAGTATAATCACACATTTAGCTAAATATGAAAATCTTTAAAAAAATTAAAAAATCTTTAAAACGAAGTCATTTATAAAAAAATCTCAAAGAAATTTCTTATGCAAAATTTAAATTACATTTTATAGAAAATATAATATCACTACTAAAAATTTAATATTTTTATCAGGGGGGCTGAGTATATCACTTGGGGGTGGGGCTTAGCCGCCTCTGGCCCCTACCTGACTACGGCCCTGGTTGGGTCTCTTTTACTTTTTAAGATGCAGGCCGGGTTGCGCGTTTACCGGCAATAATTATGTTCAAGTGCTCTTATCACAATGATAGTAACTGTATAAATGAGTAAACGGAGGTAACATATGCGTTAAAGATTTAAAATCTACGGAATATAATTTTGATATACAATTCCTTCGCGGGTCGGAGAATTCGGGTCACACGCCGCGGGTTCGGGTCGGGTTGCAGATCATCCATTTTCTTTGTTGCGGATGTGGGTCGGGCCAAAACCGACCCGCAGAAGGCTTTCGTCTGTATCGGACACCACATTCTCTATACTCATGGACTACCACGCATCCAATCCGCCGCATCTCGGATAACAGTCCATCCAGTTTGCTATAACCCGCCGTTGTTTACAGCATAACCAACTGACGGTGATAAACTGAATAGAACTTTGTTGTCTACCCTGAATACAGTCTTGTCTAAAAAAAAAATATATATACCACTTGTTTGTGCTATAAACGGCTTTTTATTGCATACTTCAGACTGGAAGGAGAAAACAGAGTTGTTTTGTGTAGTTTAGACGCTGAACGAACTTTGACCCCTCATACAAATCGTAAATGAAATGTTGCTCGCGTCGCTGAATTCCGGATATCTATATATTTCTTGAAGGCTATTTTTATACCCGAAGTGAAACGCAGTGGAGGTGTTTTCAATCGAGATGATTAAGGGTGGAAATTCCTATATATCATTAAAGTCACTGAAGCCTCTGCACCACTGTCGAACGTAGCTCATGCCGGCAAATGAAAAAGGGTGTCCTCTATAAAAGCGCTTTCTAGTATTTATTATGGCAGAGCTCTAGCTCCATGCAGGAGCGCTTTTGCTTTGCCCAGGTGCCAACTTGCCCATGTCTGTGCTTCGCATTTCTAATAGTCGATAAAGTTTTATGGTATATAATACATAGAGGTTCCATTTTATTGCGAGTTACAACGTAAAAGGATATGCGTTAGTATCTTGTCGTTCTGGCCTACACCGGGTGTTTCAGTGGCCGAAAGGAATGTAAAATCGGTCGTATAAATAAAGTGAAATAACAAAAATAATCAGCAAGCAGTGAAGAATTTAGCTACGAGAGTTGCACCCCCCTCCCCCCACCCTGTTCCTATGAAATTGATAATTTCGTAAAAATACAAAATCTTTATTTCTTTTCTTTTTTTTATACACACGCCCTTCCCAATAAAAACAAAATGTAAATTAGTAAAATTTTCGCGGCGCACAAATCCGGTGAAACTTTTACCCGGAATACCCGGTACTTTTTAAAAATAAAAATTGAATAAAAAAAATTACTTTGTTTTAAAATTATTCTTTTCGGTAAGGAATTGAGGGGGGGGGGGGTGCAACTATCATTCTAGATTATTCCCTATTTGTTGATGATTTTGATATATCACTTTACTACCAACTGTGGATTTTATATTTCTCTTAGGCCAGGCATTCTTCGTGAAGTACCCTATATAATAAGAGTGGCTTGTACAAGATGTTTGCATGTACTGAGCCTAAAACGTATGAGCGTAAGCCTGGCCTGGCCCACTGTCACATTGCTTTTAAAAAGTTTCGATTCAGGACAGGCTGGAAATATTCTTTGATCCGCTCAAGATTCATATTGACAAATTATACATGGATATTAGCTCAAAATATACGAAAAATCGTTTGCAATTTCATCAGAACTGCAGAAGAATTTTAGTAAACGCAATTTTATATAGATTACTCTGACGGATTTTTTTTACATATATTCGTAAAAAAAGTTGCTCGCCTTGTCTGGCTTTAGATTGTAAAATGCCTTCGAGATTTGTCCAAGTTCTTGCTTTGTTTAGTTTAGTATAAATAAAATTATGTAAATTCTGTAATAAAAGTATAAAAATTCAATCTATATAGGCATCTAACGTTAACAAGATAATTTAGGGTCTTAACTAGAAGTAGGCTGAAGCTGGAACGACAGTTCTCGTTATTCAAAATTTTCAAGATGCACGCACTAGTTGATAAATTACAAAAAAGCTGGAACTCTGTTATAAAAAACGTTTAACCCAGTGGTGCTCAGTCCGTCGATTGCCATGGCTTCTCAAGTCGATCTTTGGGGTGGAAATGAGGAGTTTTGGTTCAGAAACCAGTCCGATGTGACTTGAAAACAGTTTGACTCGAGATCTTTAACCTCTGATATAAATGTCAGGAAAATCAAATCATGATATTATTTGAGCAGAATAGGGTGCAGAAAGTCAAGAACGTATGAAATTAAATAAATTTATTTCATAAGAAAAATGGTGAATATTTAAAAAAAATTTTTAAACCATCGGTGAAATTCCACACTCTGTATTTGTGCAAAATTGCAACTTAAAGAAGCAGTACGCTCTTTCTTTTTCTAAAATATGGGATATTAGCGGGGTATTTTGAAGATACATTTGGTAGTGGTTTGAGATAGTTTTGTTTAAAATATCTAAACATGAAAAGTTACAATTATATTGAGATTTTCTTGAAATGTTTTAGTTCGGAGGAGAAGGTTGAGACACTCCTCCCCATCCTCTTTAAAAACGCCTTTTATGATACTGTGTTAGTTACATGTAGAGGTGGAGTTACCTTACACTTTTCTGGTAGGTCGGACGGTCTGAGTCTCAACAACAACATGTAGAGGTGGGTCGTAACTTAAATGCATATCAAAAGTGGATCTTGATGCTTTAAAGGTTGGTTTTAACCCAACTCTACTGTTTTAACTTAACGTTCGACGCGTTTAAAAAAGTTACATAAATGCGGCTTTTGCCTAAATAAAGTTGATTCAAGCGCACGTGCAAAATTCACAATAAAAACCATTGACATTAAATTAATATATAGTGAAATAAGTAAAAATTTGTCGAATTAGTTAGTATAGAAACACAAAACTCATATTTAGAAATGATTAAAACTTGTAAATCTACCCTGAAACATGAATTCCATTTTTGACCCTGCTACAATAATGTACCCCTATATATTAAATTGCGTAGAGAGTAAAACTTACTTCATTTCGGATGATCGTAATTTTTCGTAAGTAATGGGTTCGGATAACTGACCTATTTCATAGTGTGGGAATTTTGGAGGTTTCTTCAGAAAATATAAGACACTACACACTTTGCACCAATTCTACCATAAGAAAACATATCAAATACAATAATGTTTATTGGGTTTGGGGTTTTAACTTCGCTCGTTTCAGAACGCATGCCATAAGACTTATCTAAGAAAAAAAATTCCAAGTCTGAGACAAAACCCAGCCGTTTCGGATAAAATCCTCCTGGTCTTCCCTGATCTCTTTTCGTCGTAGCCCCCGAAGACTAGCTCCTGGACAAATATTATTCCAACCACGCTTCCGGCATAGATATGCTGGTGTGTGCGCAATGCCTCATCTGCTCTTCCACTTTTACGTCGCCTTGGCGCCATCGATCTGGCGGCTTTTCGCCAATCGATTGCAGTTTTCTTTTTGTTATTACGTCTTTTAAGTATTGTCTCTCTCTCTCTCTCTCTGTTTACCCCCACCCCACCACACCCCTGCAGCAACGAAAATGCATCGATTGAAGATGAGTGCAACACGTTGTGTTGCGTTGCGGGTTGGAATGTTTGCCCGTGGTCAAGAGGAAGAGGTTGCCCATTTGCAATAAATTTCTACGTTTAAAGAGTTGGAAAAATCGATTCTGAAGCATTTCAGTTCATCTGATGTAATTCTTGACTCATCTGTAACACACGGTTGTGGTTACTGAGAAGAGAAGTCAGTACACTCCAAGGTACTTTAAACATACACTCTGTTTTACACGGGGTCAAGTCTTTGGCTATATGTGGGCGGCAGATTCATCCACACTCGATCAAGTCGTGTCTAAGAGCCCCAAGATGATTTAGTGTAGTAAAATGAATATAAAGATAATTTATCACAGCTGAACCCGTCGTAAGTCGCACCAATCTGAACAACGCCAGAGTGTGAGTTTTTCTCACATTGTCTTTTCCGTTGTTCTGAGTAATCTATTTAATGATAACTCCTCAGAATTATTTCTTTGAAAGAAATGCAGTCAACATTTAGAGATTAAACAAGGAGATTCCAATACAAATGACTTTTTACAACTGTTATGCAGGATATTTAATGACGAAATTAAACGATGAACTTATGAATCAAAACTCAAATACATACTTTATAAATCAAAATATAATAAAGTATATTATTTATGTATGAAAAGAACATGAACTGTAAGTTCAATAAATCAGATGAAATGCACTTGACTCAGACAAAACGTCTTGGATATTTATCGGCACATCATTCTGAGTACACCTGTGATGAATGTTCGGAACAGATAAATTGCCAGAGTTCCGAACCCCTTTATTGTCTTCCTATATTTTCTATATGTATCACATTTTTTATGAAGCGCCGGGACCAGGACCGTAGCCAGGCAGGGGCCAGGGGTATACACAGCCCCTCTGATAAAAACATTAAATATTCAGCAGTGATATGAAATTTCTTCAACATGTCATCCAAATTTTGCATACAAAATTTCTTTATGATATATTTTTATAAATTACTTTGTTTTAAAGATTACTTAATTTAGCTGAATTTGTGCGGTTATACTGTTGATCCATGTATTTACATATCTAATTTAAATATATTTAAATATTAAGACAATAGCATTTGGATACTTTTGTATTATTGCGAGGTTCACTGTTCAAGAGTCAAAATCAACTGATAAGTAGTTAAGAGTTAATATTAAGCATCAACTTGTATTAATTTTCAGAAATTTTCTTCGATTAACAGTTTTTCTACTAGTTAATGCTTATACCAAAATTAATTGTAATTATTATATATTAATATTGATGTATAGTAGCTATATGAATTTTCCTAATCAACTCTTAGTTTACAAATGTAAATGTGCAATTATTTGTTAATAATGCATATAGATTGAAATATATAATAGTAACTATTTATTAAATGCTAATGTTGGTGATCCCTCTTGAATGTCACGCTAGCCCTTCTTGAATTTCGTTTCTAGCTGCGGCCCTGGCCAGGAAAGAATATTTGTTTTCGATTTCGACCCCTTCATAACTTTTCTCTAGTGTTAACTGCACCAATTGCCGGTCGTAACTCAATGTTCCAGCTTTTTGCATGATAATATATAATATATATATATATATTTGGACAAAAGTTAACCGAAGCACATATGTTCAAAATGCGCTGCTAGCAAATAAAAAGTTACAATTACATATCAAATTAGATGAGAACGAACCGCATTCGTATCATTGCGTTATCTGTAGAAATATAAAACACAAATGCCAGTATAGTCGCTTGATGATAAAAGCTCTCAAGTGACGCAAACGCCAGTGGTCTTTTGATGAGAGAAATGCCCACATGGAGCACACGGAAGAAAAGAGCAGACTTGTCTGAAGGCCAAATGCTCGCTAATATTTGTCGGCAGGGTCTCCCATACAAATTGGGAGCCTCCTACAAACATTTACCAAGGGCCCCCTTTCAAACTTGATTTTCCTTATTTTGTCCATTTTTAACACTTTACAACAAAGTTGAAAAGTGTTTATGACTTTGTTCATAACTGCCGTAAAAATGACTTTTAGAAAAATGAAATTTTAGTATGTTGTTCAGACGGTCTGTAGGACCTATGGGAATATAAATGAATAATATCACCCAATTAGTTTTGGATTGAACCCGGGTTGAAAAAATGAAATACATTCAGCCCTATGGGACCTAATTTTTCAAACGTTTTTTAAGCGGATTTAAAATTCACAAATTGCTTCGAAAATTTTAGGTAATATTCAAATTGTTCCATGAAATATATAAAAAAAAAAATTCAGCGAAATATATTCAGTAGTTTTTGAAATAAAAATTAAAATAATAATAACACCTCTTATAGGAAGCGATCACGTGACCATGATATGAAAAGATCACGTGACCCACTTCAAAATGATGTATGGCATCCATCTTGTCTCAAAATTGTGATTTTTAAAGTTCTTTTTAATTCATATTGAGTGTTGTATCCGTTCTAAAATCACTTTATTTTTGGTTAAATTCTGTGCATCTACATACTGAAACAACGCAATTACAATAAATATGAGTTTAAATGCTCATCTAAATTTGATTATTTCTACAACGAAGCCTATTTTTCACCTATGTAAAATGTAAACAGCAAAATATGTAGAATGAGTTGTATTAGAATTGCTATATTTCTCTAACACAAAACCATTTAGTTCAAGGAGTCTGCATAGCTGATATGAATGAAATATTCATTGATTTTACAAAGAGAAGGAAGATTTTTTTCGATGAAGTTTTGCGCATAGAGTTTAATTACGTGTAGCTCCATGGTCTTAATTTTTAAATAAAATAAATTATTATAGTATTGTGATGAATGATATGAATGGGAAATTATTTATGAATGAAATGCTGCTTTTATAGAGAGAGCCAGGCGTGTTATTTTTTCTATGGCGTGATTTGAATGAATGTCAGTTGTTTTCGATGAAGTTTTCAAATATAATAAATTATCGTAGTATTATGATAATTCTAAAATTATTACCGAGGAATGTATCACATTTTAGAGATGTTTAAACTAGGCAATTTATATTTCAATGCCGTCATTTGAATGAAGTTCATTTTTTTCGATGAAGGTTTAAGTTTTCAAATATAATAAATTAATGTAGTATTTTGATAATTTAAAAAATAATACCGAGGAATGTATCGCATTTTAGAGATGTTTAAATAAAATTGCATTTCAGTTGGAAAGTGTTTCATAATCAATGCTTTATGCATGATTGATTTCTCTTGTTAATGTCTTCTTTTTCTTCAAAGAAAAATATATTGGGGATCCGCTAGAAATAGATTGTTAAGGATATAGAAGATTCTAAAAGTCAGGTGGAGCTATGGTGACACCTCCAGGATCACTTTCAAATAAGTAACGTTCCTTACATACGAAGTGTGAGAGAAATGCTCGTTGCGCGACCGACGAAGAGCTAATACCGCCAAGACTGTAAATCCGTTCACGTGTAAGAGTTCACCCTGAAATATGCTGTTATTTAAAGATTTTAACTTTTCCATGTTAAACAATATTCAAATTTAACCTGCTGTATTCATAATGGAATGCGGTTGTTGTATGCTTCAGATTATGGATTTCAACCACCCGGTTGATTTCAGCAATTATGTTTCACTTACCAAGATATCAATAATTTACCAAACTCTCATTGGCTCTCCGAAGGGAACCAGAAAGTAGGTATTTTCTTGTAACTAAAGAGAATTAGCGTGTTTTAGGCCCTATAGTCAATACCATGTAATGCAATTTAAAGCGAAATAAGTATTTGCAAAATTCAAATGTCCATCTTGTACAATTTAACTACTCGAAGAACCCAGACCGTTCTATCAATTGAGCTATCCGTCTTAAGAACGAAATTTAACATGTCTGATCACTAGATAAAAAATAACCGTCTTTCGACACTTGCCCCTTCCCCCCACATAAATAGTATAATCAAATAATAATCGGTTCTACAGGATAAGAATATATCAAGACGGTCGTAATAGGGTACTATTTTAACTGAACTGTACATAAGTACAGTTCAGTTAAAATAGTAAAGTTAAATATAGTATAATATAATAGAGCATGGGCACGAGCGTAAATAAACAACCTGTGTAATAGAATACGCAGAAACGTAAGGGCATTATTTTCACCATAGCGTGTCATGGTAAACGGACGATGATGGCCAATAAAAATGGAAACTAAACCCATTAAACATCGAAATTTATCTTTGTGAAGAAAATAGGTTATTTAGAATACTTGAATAACAACATATATTTAAAGGTTTCATTTACTTTTACTAAAGTGCACTTTAAGTGAATGTATTTTTACCGTAGTCACTAACTAGCGTTCTGAAGATGTATACATTTACTAGCAAATTCTGCAATGTATATGCGAGAGTGAAGGGAAAGATATATATAAATAAAACTCGTGTATATATTTTATTGAAAGTGAATATTTTATTTTCCGGTTAATTTAAAATTCCCATCCAAGAAGATACATTTAGATATATCGTACTAAAATGAGAGGTTAAATGATTGTAAGTTTAAGTAACCTATTTTAATACAGAATAACGAAAATTTCCATACTGCTAAGCAAACAAGTATTTTGTTTCAGCAACGTAAGGGCAAAATGGTCCGTGTGACGTTGCGTGCCCATGCTCTATAGTTAAATAACAAAAACTCAATCTGTTTAACATATGAATATCGACGCCCAATCAAGATCCACTGTTTCCAATTTTGTTTTATTTTAGGTGACACTTTCATCCTGTCTTCCTGGTGTACTGGTAGAGGTGAACCTCTAAAGATAGATCTTCAAAAGCAGTTTCAGAAGAGGGAGGTTCTTGTCCAGCCCCATTCCAAACGTGCATTCCTCTTCATCCCCATTAGCTACAAACCGTTAATAATTCTTGACGGAGATCCCCACTGCGTCCGATATCCGGTTTCTGATGGATCTGCCAACCACTTTCTTCAGATAATTAAAGAAAAGATGATGGCCCCCAACTGCAGCGGTGGGAGGAAGAGGGGGGGGGGGGGGACCGACAACATGTGGGCGCCACACGTGTTCTGCATCTTCGTAAGTGTTGAATTTCGTGTCGGATTTGTGTACTGCGGCATTTATTTCACAGTGAGATCGCAGGGTTATTTTGCATGCTTCGGAATGTTTATGTTGAAGCTACACAGATATAATCAATTTTTATTTCTAACTATTCTATTTATAGATTCAATTTTTTTAAACGCTACTGAAATATCTAAAATTTGTAAGAGTTCGATGGGAAATTTCTGTTCATTTTCAACTATGGAATATCTTACACTGCAAATAACTGCTTGAATGATTAGTACCGTAATTTGGTTAACCTTTACATTACGGCTCCAAGAATCCATTTTTTCAACTCCATAACGGCAAAATAACTGAAAATTCCACCCCTCTAAATAAACATTGTCAATGACCTTGTCTTTTGTTCGTAACTCGTTCCCCCTTTAGTCAGGAGAAACTTGAAGAAAGGGCTGCAAGCATTCTTCAAGTTTTCAGAAGAAGATTGAGAGTTTCAAGAGAATTTCAGTGGTACAACTGTTGTACCGCCGTAAGGAAAAGGTTAAGCGTGTTCGCCCACAGGACAGGGCAAAGAGGGGCACTTGTCCCTCTTTAGACATTCAAGGTCACAAAGTCGGTTATCAAGCTAATCTATGCTGTTTAGTGGAAGTTCATTATTCAATTCCTGTACCATATTTATCTCCAGGGACACTATAGACAATTTGTGGAATGGCAGATAAATAGTCAAATTTCATATAATTACTTTATTGGTCATCGTGCATTCAGATAATTACATATATTTTACACATGGTAGCTCATAAGGTGAAAATTGTGCAGCAGTGTTTTGATGCTTTTAAAAGTATTGTTTTGGACGTTGGAAATGTTCCACACAGAAATGCACCTTAACTTTTGCAGTTTCGAAATGAGCTGTAAAATACACTTTTTTTTGTGTCATAAAGATACTGATGTGATAGAGATCATTATATTGCTCACTGTAGCAGACATAGAAATTTACTTTTAACATTTACGCAAGAATTAACTTATTTCACTAACTAGATGTGCGAATGGAAAAGGATGAAATTTTTGTGGAAATGATCTTGCCGAGCATTTTGTTATCTTTGCAATTAAACTCAGAAATGCAGAAAATGTTACGGAGGCCCTAGGACCGGATGCCCCCAAGAATGAAGGCGCCAACATCTGGTAATTAAGAGAAGAATTCCGTTAAAAGATTCTCTCTTACAAAATGGCAACATCGATTCGTAAGACGACAAAAATAAAGCCAGAGGTGGAATTCGTGACAACTTTTATTTCCAGAGAAGTTCAGAACTGAGCCGGTACGCTTTTGTTATTTTTCGGAATATTTTGATACGCAAGAAAAATGTTATCACACTCTAATTCAATGCTATTCGTTGCTATTTTTTTTAAAGAGGTGACATCAATCAAACTAGTTTTAAATGAAATATTACCTCAATTATTCCGGCGATGTTTAAACAGTCACATTCTTGAACATTCGGCTGCAGATATTAGTATCGATAGGCATCCATCGTTTAGTAATGTATCTATACTGGTAAAAATATCGCTCCTCATTGTATCGACATCTTCAATATTCTGATCTAAAAAATAAATTTTCTGAATTTTGTAATTTTGAAGTTGAAATATGCAAAGATTGAATGACAAACTAGTGTATAATTTTTATTTTAATAAACTATGAGAAAATTTGGGATGCACACAAATAATAATATTATAATGATTATAACATAATTAGTAGAGCTAGGATTTATAGGTGCTAAAAATCTCAAATAGGCGCCAAGTAATGTTTAGTAACGTATCTATACTGGTAACAATATCGCTCCTCATTGTATCGACGTCTTCAATATTCTGATCTAAAAAATAAATTTTCTGAATTTTGCAATCTAAAGTTCCCAATTCTCATTTATTTATTGAGGTAATTTTCTGGTGTAAAAGAACATATTCGGACTGTCAAAATGATCGTATAATTTGAGAAAGTTCGCCCTACATTGAGAAATGCCACTGGAGTGTATTTAAAGTCGGAAGTGACTTATATAGAAACAGAAATGGAAATCTTTAGTGAGTCCCCTAACCCCATATAAAATTTGATGCTAAATCCCTATCAGTTAGCATATAAGCTCTATCAATAGCCAATCGCGAGAAATTGGCATTTCAAGTAAAATAAAAAGTTTTAAATGGGAAAAGAATCGGAAGTGACAGTCCTCAGCCGAACCCTTACCGCCTCCAAAATTTTATGTTGAAATTTGAATCCATATCAGTCATTATCTAATCTGTATCTATTGCAGATTCTGAGAAATGGATGCTTAAAAACATTAGTTAAAATAATTGTATAGCAAAGTTTTTTTTTCCAAGGAAAGCAGGTAAAATAAATAAAAGTAGGTTAAATTCTTAAAAAAGACATATATAGGCACTAACCCATAAAATAGGCATTTATAGGCGCTATAAGGTTTAGATAGTGGCCAACTTAAAAGATGGATTTATATATATATTTATATATATATAATATATATATATATATATATATATATATATATATATATATATATATATATATACATATATATTTATATATATAATTTTATATATATATATATATATATATATATATATATATATATATATATATATATATATATATTAAGTTATGGTTATATGAGTTACAATTTATCTCTAATCTATAATTGGAATTATATATATATATAATAAAAATAGTTTATAAAACTTCAAAGATATATTAGAGATATTTTGTAGCACATATAAACCATAACTAAATAATAAAATAAACCAAAATTAAAACATTGCTATCATCTACTACTACGGAAAAGGAAAGCTGGGCAAGTAAGCACTATGACTTTCCAAAATGTAAAAAATAGAGGTATAACTATCATGGGGAGATTAATTTATATATATATATATTGTTATTATTATTGTAAAGACTAGACAGATACATTTATAAACCCCTATGTGTCATGCAGTGATATATTAAGTTCGAGCAACGCGAACACAAAGTAGAACAAAGTTCAACACGTGTCCAGTTGCAGCCTGATATGGGATATATGTTAGAATCCATCTATTTTATCGTTAGGAGAAACATTCGGGGTTAAATAATTGGATTATGAGAGTTGTGCAATACCGTTTATCCGTATCAAACGTGACTCATCTGAGTAAACAAAATTCCCAATATTCCAGATTAAAAAGGAAGAAAAAATATATAATGGCATATTTAAAATTTATACATAATTCGCAGAAATTCATAAAATAATTCAATTAAATTAAGAATAATCATATCGGTATCTAGCTTTATTGAAAGTATTTTTCGCGATGTAGTTGCAATATCTAGAAATAACTGAATTTGGCTTTTCAACTCTCAATTGAGGTTGAAAAGGTTTGGTACATTCAAGAATAAGCTACATAATAAAACTTTAAAAATAAACAAAACATTTTCAAAATTTAAATAATTTAAAGAAAATATAAACATTTTAAGGTTTGAAATATTTTTTCAAAGTAAACATAACTGTTTTAAAATTTAAATTACTGAAAACTAAATTCAATTAAAAAAAATGTAAAAAATAAAAATTTAAATTATGAAATGTGAAGTAGAGTTTATAAAATGTATAAATTATCGAAAAGTGAACAAAATTTTTTTTAATTTGTTGAGAACTAGAAATTTGTTGAATTGTTGAGAAAACAACTTTTTTTTTCCTTTTAAGTTAAAAATATTGTAACATTTGGAATAAAATCTCCTTTACACCAATTGTTAGTACAATATTAAACCAACATTGTTGACAGTATTTACCGAATACCGGGGCAACATATAGATTGTATTGGGCAGGGCCGTAGCCAGAGACGAAATTTAAGAGGGGCTCAACAGTCTTAAAGGAGGGGTTCACCCAAAACACAATTAATCATCAGCATTTATAAACCATGATAGTTACTATTATATATTTCAATCCATCTAAATGATTAACAAATAATTGCATATTTATATTTGCAAGCCAAGAGCTGATTATTAATATACATATAGCTACTATACATCAACATTAATATGCAATAATTACAATTGATTTTAATGTAAGCATTAACTAGTAATAAAGCTGTTAATAATTTGTAGAAACATCCTGAAAGTTAATAAAAGTTAATGCTTCATTTCAACTCTTACCTACTTATCAGTTGATTTTGGCTCTATAATGTATAATAGTGAACCTCACAATAATACAAAAGTATCCTAAATAATATTGTCATATTTTTTAAATATTTTTAAATTAAATATGCTAACAAATGGATCATTAGTATAATCACACATTCAGCTAAATTAAA
This sequence comes from Amaurobius ferox, assembly GCA_951213105.1. NCBI lineage: Eukaryota > Metazoa > Arthropoda > Arachnida > Araneae > Amaurobiidae > Amaurobius > Amaurobius ferox. Next base: position 18,097,209 of record OX578137.1, read on the forward strand.
AAATCTTTCAAATGAAGTAACTTATAAAAAAATATCAAAGAAATATTTTATGCAAAATTTGAATGACATTTTATATGAAATTTCATTTCATATCATTACTAAACATTTAATATTTTTATCAGGGGGGGGGGGGGGGGCTGAGTATATCTCTTGGGGGGATTATATTTTCCGCCCCCACTGGCTACGGCCCTGGTATTGGCAAAATCTCAAAATGTTAATATGTCCTAATAACTATATTTCCCAACGTCACCTGAATATTGGAAATGTTTCAAGGTAAAGCCTATATAGATAGATATTTAACAACATATATTGATCCCGTATTCGCAAAAGGTCCAAATAGTATGTCAAATTTGGCGAAATAAAAAGAAAGCTAAAATAAGTTTGCTTCTGGTGCTGATAAAAAGTCGTTTATAGAACTAATACTGCACGAAAGCATGAGAATCCCCAGAAAGTTGCAAACGAAGGTAAAGTTTATTTTACGGCTGCAGCAAATTATACAAGCCAGCTCCTGCCCCACAGACATCGTCTAACTTCATTTCACTTCCAACTTAATTCATTCACCGAGTATGAAAATGAACAAATCCTACCTAACGAACGCGAAACCAGATTGTTTTTACTGATAAGACAATTTCTGGTATTTCTTCAGACCACAAGATAACGAGTCAGAGGCAAAAGGAAAAGGAGCTGGCTTATTTCATTACTACTATTCTTTGACGTAGAGAAAAATCAGCAAAATAAACTTTATTTGAGGAATCAGGGTTAATGAAATTAGCTTCAAAATGAATTGCTGTAATTAACTTATTTTAGTTGTAGTTAGCTAGCTCGGAAAAAGGGTAAAGAAGGAAGGACTTGTGTATGAATTATTGATTTTGGAGGACCATTGCGAGTTTGCTGTGATTGACTTCAAGGAACTTCTATTTCTTTTTTTTACCCCACAAGAAATTTATTGAATATAATTAAGATTAATTAAATAGCTAATAAGATAAATAAAATTTTTTAATTTTCATAAACTGTTTTTATTTTATTAATTTTATGCTGAATTTATGTTTGAAATAGTTCCGGGACGACTCGGTAAAATTATTCTAAGGACAATAAGGATATTGAAATTATGAAGGTGAAGTTGTGCGATTGTGCGTGTTTATGAGAGAACGTTAAGCGTCGGCTTGTATAGTGTTTCCCGGCTTGTATAGTGTTTTCCTTGTATAGTGTCGGCTTGTATAGTGTTTCCCGGCTTGTATAGTGTTTTCCTTGTATAGTGTCGGCTTGTATAGTGTTTCCCGGCTTGTATAGTGTTTTCCTTGTATAGTGTTCTGGCTACGGGAAGGGATTGTAGAGAATACGCGAAAATGTGGGCAGGCAGCACATGAGTTTCCTTACTGTCTTAAATTTATTTTCTCTTCATTTCTTCAATAATTCATTAAAAGGAGTTTAATTTCACAAAATAACAGTCATAATTTTATAATTTTTTTAAATGACGCTGAATGTGCATTTTTAATTCAATTTTCGTTTTCGTTTTGATGGACGTATTATAAAAAATTATCGAAAAACGTATAGAAAAAATTCGAAAAACTGAAATATCTTGAGAACGGCTAGTCCCAGAGTAATGGGGTTGATTTATTCTCTTCATCGTCAAAAATTACGTATGAAACAAGCATTTAATGGCTACATTTGAGCATACGTGGTCTTTTATTTTAGATTTAGACGACTTTTACGTGTCATTTCGGTCGGGGGAAAAAAACAAACAAACAACAACAAAAAATACCCAGCTTTTTTTTAATTGTACCGGAATCTAATCAGCGCTAAGATAACAGTAACTTATCGACCAAATTTCATGAAATTTGGTTAATTAGTTTTATAGATAGAGTGGATACACACGATTTTTGCGGTCCATCTATTAAAAAAAAAGGCATGTTCTTTTATCTCGAATCGTACCAAAATCTAATCAGCAGCAAGGTCACTTACAAGTGATAAAGTTTTTTGAAATTTGGTCAAAGTGAAATTGCAACACCATGAAGGAATGCAAATAGTCATATGCAAATTACAGTACCGGTAGAAGAGAGAGAGTCATATGCAAATGATTAAAAGAACGAACAAAAATATGCAAAAGAAATTTGTTTATTCAGTAAAGAATGTGGGCCCCACGGGCGGCTATGCAGGCCGCTAAACGGCGATGCATACTATCGATGAGGCTATTAATAGTTGCCTGAGGTAATCCTTGCCAAGCAGCGTCCACTGCGGTTCGTCTACGGGGTCTACGGAATGTACAGGTCATCCTCGGTGTACCTGACGTTCAATGAGGGCCCACACGTATTCAATGGGAGAGAGATCCGGCGAGGCTGCTGTCCAGGAAAGGATGTGAATTCCGTTCAGGCAGTTGAAAGTTCGCCGTACGGTGTGACATTGTCTTGTTGTTGGAACATCGTGCCGGGGATATCCTGCACCAGTAGCCGAACCGAACCACAGGTATTACAACTTGTGTGGCGTACCTGTCCGTTGTCAGATTGCCTGAAATGTGCACCAGAACTGTCCGCTGATCGAACATGATACCGCTTCAAACCATGAGGCCCAGTGTGGGGCCGGTGTGACACTCGGTGATATGGGCTGGCAAATGGCGTTCCCTGGGAAGCCGCCACACCTGTCCACGGCTATCATTTCTTCACAGGCAGAAGCGAGATTCATCCGTAAATAGTACCCGATGCCATTCATTGGTCCAGTTGCGATGATGACGACACCACGCCAGACGTGTATCCCTGTGTCGAGCTCTTAATAGTACCCCAGTGGCTGGCCGCCGTGTGCGCATTTGTAATTCATGCAACCTGTTGCGAATAGTTTGGGTGCACGCAGGTACGACCGTTGATGGTGACAGGCTGTTTCGGATGTCACGTGCCGTTGCGGACGGGTCTTGACGAGCCGTTTGGCGAATATTCCGGTCTGTGCGCTCTGTCATACGCCTGTTCGATCCACTCCTTTTTCGGTGTGTTCTCTGATGTTCCCGCGTCAACATTGTCACACATCGCTGGATGGTACTCACGTAGTGCCCAACACGTGTAGCAATTGCACGCATCGACAAACTACGTCACGCAGCTCCAGGATACGGTCTTGTTCCCCAGCCGTTAACTACTGGTATACAGCTCGCTGATGTCTTCGAGGCATCGCTTCTTCACTATTTCGAAAGTTCGGCTGCTGCAAATCGGCGCTGATAGCAGTTACAGGGCAAACTGTCTGCTGGTCTTTATCACCCGAAACTGGGTGTTACGTAACCCGATACATACGAAAACTTAATCATTTGCACGTAACTCACTCTTTTACCGATACTGTGATTTGCACATGGCTACGTTCATTCCTTCATGGTGTCGGAATTTCACTTTTGACGAGTGTCGTTCTTGAGTTAAGAGTGTACACATGCATTGTCCGTGTTCGCGCGCACACACAAACGCCATTCTACTATAAGTATAAACCTAGAGAAATTTTTGGTCTCCTATATTTATTCCAACTGTTCGTGTCTTTCTTCTGTGCCATCGAATCTTCTTTAAAACATCTAGGGCCCTAAAAACATTTGTATACCGTTTCGGTTGCTAAAGGTTCCCAACCTGATGTCTGTGTAAGAGAAATGACTTTTTCTATGTTGATGCTTGCCTGATAAAATAATTGTAAAACTGAACAGCTTCGCAGTCCCTCAGGGGTCCACAGACCCCAGATTGGGAACCTTTCATACAACCTGCCACGACCTTCGAGCCATGCAACTGAAGTCGAAGTGATCATCAGATGAGCCCTTAGAAATTTTAAAGAAAATTAAATGGCATAAAATTAAGTTTCATTTTGAAGCACGAATATTTGAAATTAAAATAGGAGATATAAATCCTTATTTAAGAAAAAAAGAGTAAAGAGTTTGAAATTCTGAATCTTTTCAGCTAACACCGTTTTACACGAATGAAAAAACTCAATGGGAATGAGTGCTCTAAAAAATGTTAGTACATATAATATTTTAAGCCAACTTAATAATTCAGATTCTGATTTAATGAATTTGAATGAATTCATTAAATCAGAATATGAAATTACATCTAAAACAGACAACAGGTTTTAGAGAGCCTCCTCCCCACAGGCCCAATTTCATTAAATACCAGAAAAAAAAACTTCACCCACCTGTCACCCATAATAAGCCACACAAACCGTTCGCTATTGTGAACATTCCAATTCTGAACTGCTTAAGTATTTTTTTTCTTTTCTTTTTTTTATTTTTTTTTTACCTCACAGATAAGCTTTGATTTGAAAGCATCACTGAGAGACAGCGAACAATATTACGGTGGAGGAAAAAAAAATCTACCTATCGTACCACCTGACAAAGATCGAATGGTAGGCAGAGAATGAAAGGGGATAAAAAGAACGGGACGTAAAAGGCTTAAAAAAGATTATTAAAGGCGTTCTAAACATCTAGCCACTCGTTGGGCTTCCTACGGGAGACCGGAAATTGGAAGATGTGCACATGCAATGCTTCATTATTCTTTAGCTCCAGCCAATATCCCGTCTTTGTGTTGAGGAGTTTCTCTCCTTATTCTAGTTTTCACGGTGGAATTGTCTGTCTTCTCCATTCATTTAGTTTTCTAGCTGAAATTTTGATGGTGATGTGGCCTGCCGGGCAAAGTTTCAAAGAATTGCGCTTGACTGGAATCCATTGATTGTTGCAATTACCCTAGACAGCCGGATAAGATAAGAATCGATTGAGAATTCACTTTATATGCAATCCTGAAATATATTATTGTAAAATCAAATACAGTGAAGGTTGGGAGTTGAGTCTCGTGTTTGGGTTTTTAATTTGTTTTTTTCTACTTCTGCCGCTTACATCTGTATTTAAAGAATTCAGGACAAAAATTGGTTGCTTAAGAATTTATTTGAGTGATTTATATTGGAGACCAATAGGCATTGCATTAATCATGTATCACACCAGAATAAACCGCTCCGTTTTGTTTCTTTCTAGTTTTGAAAATATTGATTTGATTTATGTAAGAACTAGTATTTAAAACTGTAAAAGACTGGGATTAACATTCTTAAAAAACTTGGTTGCTACTTTATTTTAATAAGATTTATTTTGTTTAACAATATGTGGCTTCTAGCAAGTGCACAGAGTTTAAGCCATCTATATCACCGGGTGGCTTCTGGGTGATCCCCTATCTATTTTTTCTCGTAGACATCCTAAAGAATACATAGGGTCTTCGTATCTTTCCCAATACTAGAAATCTGGAGGGGGAGGGGGTGTCTAGAGGATCTGGAAAGACTTCCCCCCATCTATTTTCTCCCGTAAATATAATAAAAAATAGATGGAGGTATTCCTATCTTTCCCAATACTAAATTTTGGGAGTAACATCTCACTCTGAACTCTCACTTTGACCTCGTGGTTTCGACGAGATCGTGTCAGAAATTTTTTTTGACTGGCTACTTTTTCTTGACATTCTGCTCGTCAACTGTTAATCATTTTATATATCAAAGTCTTCGTTTCCTACGCTAATGGGCTCAGTTTGATTCTGCTCCGCTATCAATACTATATATGTGTAAAGATTCACCCATCTAGCTCACCATTCTGATCGGTCTGGAAAAACTAAAAGAACAAAAATATTTTTCTCTGCTCTCCCCCCCCCCCCCCCCCCCCCCCCCCCCATCTCCTTCCACCTCCTTTGGGAAAATAAAAATTACGGCTTAGATAGGTTCTGTTCCATGATCGAAACTGGTGCAGATATTCAGCTTTTGAACACATCGAGTAGGCTTCTGGAGGGTCTGGAAAGAAGCCCCCTATTTTCCCGGCCCAGGTATAGAGAATTGTAAATGTTGCTCAGTTAAATTCTGTCCTGTGCTTGATACTATAAGTGTTGAAGACCCAGATCGTCCGACTCGACCGAGGACTTGAGCAACCATTTGGACGGCCGGGATACTATAAGTGTGAAAAATTTCAGCTTTCTACACAGAAAAAAATCGTTAATCTCGAGATAATTAAGCTTATCCAATCTATACATCCCAAGGCAGAATAAGGTACATATTTTAATTTTCCAAGTAAAATAAATTATTGTACTGTGATAAATTTAAAAATATCACCGCTGAATGTATCGCATTTTAGAGATGCTTAAATAAAATTGCATTTCAGTTGGAAAGTGTTTCATAATCATCGCTTTATGCACGACTGATCTTTCTTGTTTTCTACAATTCGGATTTCGAATTGACGTGTTAAGATTAGCGAAATTTTACTGCGTTAAAATATGATATCACTATCTAATTAACTTTTTTTTTTCTTTCTAATGGCCAGGCACTGACTCTTCATCTTCGTCTATACATCGGCCAGAACCGCGAACCTCTTAGCCGTCATATGACGTTGCCCCAGCGCACCAGTGGGGGTGGGAACACATTGCGCCCAACAACACAAATATCCATGCCTGAAGTGGGACTCGAACCCACAACCCGGCGGTCGAATGAGTACGAGGAAACTCTTGCCTTTGACCTTTCGACCACCGCGTCGGCCTATCCAATTAACTTAAATTTGTGAATAAAATAAAATAATTCATATGCGATGCTTACTGTTTTCACATGGAAAGAACCTGAAGCTTCATAGTAAATCGGTCATTGGTTGTTCGGTTTTTAGTTCCATCTATCCTGTAATAATTCCCTAATCCAGCACCAGCAGGCTCCATCAAAAATAGGAAAACGAAAAATGGGTGGATTTCAATTTTATCGCCTTGCTCTGTGGGTATGCCTGACTGTTTTCAAAGGGAACTCAAATTGTCATATTTAAGGTAATTTAAAAGTTTCCGTGAAATGAGGATGTGAGGATGCTAAAGAAGCGGAAACCACAGCTACGAGTGGCAAAGAAAAAAAAAATATCAGTAAATAATAAACATCTATTTTTGCATGCATGTCTCAAAGATAATATATAGGAATTGGTCAAATAATGTGCAATATCCTATAGAATTTTTTTGTAAAAGGTTGTGAAAAACTCAGGCCGCCCGACTCACCCTAGGGTATGAGCTGCTGGTTGAGTGGCCGGTTGTAAAAGGTTGTGTAATATTTGTTTTATTTTATTCGAGAATTAGAATCTTAGTTGTGTCTATCCAAAGCATTTTCCTAGTATTAAGGAGAAAATAGAACAGGGAATTTAAATGAAGACGAGATTTAGTTCGAAAGAAGATTAATGAAATATTATCGGTGCACACCTTGGGTTTCCGGTGTTCCACTGGAAATCCTACAAGTGTCTGAGGTTAACGTACCGACTGGGTTGCGACGGCTTTATTATCCTTTAATCCCATCATACCAAGTTACCTTATTTTAAGCTACTTTGTTTCTTTATAGTTTGAATCATGTTTTGCTGGCTTTCGCAATGCGTTTGACTTTTCAGGCCATCATTAAGTGCGGTTTATTGAAATCAGATTTTGTATAAATCAACACCAAGAGCCATGAAATTATTAATGCAAGGGACTATTATGGTCCCATGATAGTATTGCGAAACTTCTACAGTTAAAATACAGCTTTATCAAGGGAGGTATACAATGCATACTATAGGGGAAGGCTTAGAAGTTAATAGGTTATAATCCCCTCTTTAACTGAACCAGAAATCCCTGCGCCTCCATAAATTTCACCACTACTAATTTATGTTAGATAGTCATAGTAATGTAACTTATGGTGAGTCACCGATTGTTAAGTAGAGTATTTTGATAAAAGTTCACGTCACTGACTACTTTTGAAAAAAATAAAATTAACAATACACACTTCAACACTTCTTTATCAGTCCAAAATTAATATTGCTTGAGATACGAGCTTTTAATATCTTCGATAGCATTTCTTTTCGAATTCTACCTTTTCAGGCGTCGTCAAGAGGTTTTTCCTTATCCTTTTCAATATACTGATTCGGTGTTGCTTTCATGTCGGTAGCCTTTTCAAAGTCACAATGGACAGGCTTTCTAAAGTCTTGTATTGAGAAATTCGTGATAGTCTGTGAATCAGGCGTATTGGGAGCTAGCTAGCTACCTCGGAAGATTTCTCCTGGAATATATTCCCGGAAGAGAGTTGTATTATTATTTTTTTTTTATCAATAACGTTAAGGTATTGTTCTCACAGTATAAATGGAAGCCTGGATATGTGTGTTGGGGGTCTAGAGTAGTTTTATGTTTTTATTCAAGTTTAGGAATTAAGAACTCGACTCAATAACATCTAACGTCCCCATCAATATCGCTATTTTATAAATGCAAAAAATGTTATTGGAAATTATGAATTAAACTATTGGCAAGGCTTTTACATTTTAGTCCATTTTTCTAAACGCATCCGTCAAAATAACCAGTGTTCTTTTTTAACACTTTACAACAAAGTTGAAAAGTGTTTATGACTTTGTTCATTCTGTCTGTCTGTCCGTTAGCACGATAACTGCCGTAAAAATGACTTAATCAAAATGAAATTTTAGTATGTTGTTCAGACGGTCTGTAGGACCTATGGGAATATAAATGAATAATATCGCCCAATTAGTTTTGATTTGAACCCGGGTTGAAAAAATGAAATACATTGAGCCCTATGGGACCTAATTTTTCAAACATTTTTTAAGCGGATTTAAAATTCTCAAATTGCTTCGAAAATTTTAGGTATTATTCAAATTGTTCCATAAGATATATAAAAAAAAAATTCAGCGAAATATATTCAGTAGTTTTTTAAATAAAAATTAAAATAATAATTACACCTCTTATATGAAGCGATCACGTGACCATGATATGAAAAGATCACATGACCCACTTCAAAATAATATATGTCATCCATCTTGTCTCAAAATCGTGATTTTTAAAGTTCTTTTTAATTCATATTGAGTGTTGTATCCGTCCTAAAACCGCTTTATTTTTGATTAAATTCTGTGCATCTACATACTGAAATAACGCAATGACAATATATTTGAGTTTAAATGCTCATCCAAATTTGATTATTTCTACAACGAAGTCTATTTTTCACTTATGTTAAATATAAACAGCAAAATATGTGGAATGAGTTGTATTAGAATTACTGTATTTCTTTAACACAAAATTATTTAGTCCATGGAGTCTGCATAGCTGATATGAATGAAATATTCATTGATTTTACAAAGAGAAGGACGATTTTTTTCGATGAAGTTTTAAGCACAGAGTTTAATTACTTGTAGTTCCATGGTCTTAATTTTTAAATAAAATAAATTATTATAGTATTGGGATGAATGAAATGCTGTTTTTATAGAGAGATCCAGGCGTGTTATTTTCTCTATGACGTCAGTTAAATGAATTTCAGTTGTTTTCGATGAAGTTTTCAAATATAATAAATTATCGTAGTATTATGATAGTTTTAAAAATATTACCGAGGAATGTATCGCATTTTAGAGATGTTTAAATCAGGCAATTTATATTTCAATGCCGTCATTTGAATAAAATTCATTTTTTTCGATGAAGGTTTAAGTTTTCAAATATAATAAATCAATGTAGTATTGTGATAAGTTTTAAAATATTATGAAATTTAAAATATTATTTAAAATATTATGGGGAATGTATTGCATTTTAGACTCGTTTAAATAAAATTGTATTGAAGTTGGAAAGTGTTTCATAATAAATGCTTTAAGCATGATTGATCTTTCTTGTTTATTTCAAATGTGATCTATTTTATTCTCCTCTATCATAGCAAGTATATCATTCAGCATTCATGGGCATTTGCATTTATGCTCTTTATGTTCTTCAAAATTATAATATTCTTTGGAGGTTACAAGCATATTTCTTCCGAAATAGAGAGAAAATCTCTTGACTCTGATAGCGATATTAACATAGAATTGGTAAAAAAGACTTACTGTATATATGCTTTTGTGTTCAAAAATTAAAGTTTGAGTCATTAAAATTAAAGTCATTTCCGGAGAAATAAAATTGATTTTTCGATTTTGACTCGACCGGACTTACTACTTCTCTACTCAGTTGTGTAAGCGTCCATTAGACATTTGGAGTGAATTTCATTACAAGGATGTTCTTTTTATGCACGAACTCCCGAATAAAAATAAAAAAATTTCTCTGGTGATAGATTTTATAGATTTGGTAACACATCTGTACATTTTATTGTTCTGCGATTTATAATATGAAAATTTTAGGTTCAGAAGAGGTTTTACCGTACTAAATATCTTGAGATCATTTCAGTAAGTTTCATTCAGAGAATTAGTTTTTTTTTATTGAGAAAAATGATTTCTGAACTTGAATTTTAGACATAAATCAGAAAATCTAGTGAATAAGATCATCCACTAAACTAGAAGACTCGGAGTTTGCGATTATCTTAATTATGACATGAAGTATGTCATATGAGCTTTGTGTTATTTTATGCAAGTTATTTACGAAAAAGTAAATGTTTCGTTTACATTTTCATTTAAAAATTTTTCATTTTCTTAAAAACAAAACAATTACAAATTATATTATTATATCTAGAAACTTTTATTAAATCTAACTCTATCAAACACTTACACCAAATCTTGATCTTTTACAGGTGTCTTGATCGATTTTCCATACTCAAAATTCGTAATTCTATCGACCACTTTCGGATAAGGTAAGTATATATCTAATTTAGGCTGTGATAGTAGGAAATGGTTAAAGTTTTTAGAAGTTAAAGATATTTATGCCTGGTTTTAGATGACAGTGATAAGCTCACCATGATGATACCAGTTCTGCTACTTGTAGATGTAAAGAAAATAAACGACCATCTATAGCTATGCAATGCTTACAGTTATAAATAAACCTGTAAACGTTACGTATCTGTAGATAGTTTCGACACACCCGATACAACAACTCTTCAGCAAAAATGATTTCTCAAGTAGTTTTTAAAAGCATCTATTTCCTACACCATCTCCATACGAAGTCGTATACAAGAGGTAAGCGGCCCTATATATCCTGCTATACTGCGTGAACTACACTTTCAAATAAATCTGCAAACCTTATATATTTATAGATCTACATAATATTTACACAAATCTTTATGCTTCTCGTGTATTTATTATTTTGCAATTACATTTACATTCCCTACATTTACTTTTCAAGCAGTTGTTGAAATGCATTATCGGTATTGTATGTTTTCCATATCAATGATTTTCTGTTGATAAGTTTCAAAAGTACTGTATTTCATCTGAATCTTCGTAATGTCAAATTTTCTCTCAATAACTGAAAGTATGTAGCTATATAATTATCTATTCTGTCGGTATTACCGTATATCTACGTTTCTACTGCAATAAAATAACGGAATCTTAACCCTATTTGCTGGATCTTAATCACACTATATCAGTAATATGTGAACTTAAGTGAATCTAACATCATTGAATAGTGTCTACATTTATTGAGAGTGTCATGGAGAGTTAATAAACTTTTGTAATTAGAGCTGTAAACACCTGTATTTTTTTTTTCACATTGAATTAGAGTTACTAAATAATTGGTATTTATGAATAAATATCTCCTTTGGCAAAACAGCATGAAATATCCTTTATATATTTGTTTTGTGCTATTTTACTAACGAAGATTTTGTTCACGTGTTAAGAACACTTTGAGTGAAATATTTTATATTTCTCCTGTGGTTCGTTTTATAAAAAACAGAAAGGATTTATCTTCTATTAGTTGCTGAGAACATAAGAAGGTGTAATTGAAGACATTACTGCAACGAAGAGCTAGCCCACAAGTAGCCGTCATAACCCATAATACGTATCCCTTATTCATTATCTGCAACATGTAACAAACTCTTCAGATATGTACCAAAATATCTTAGTTTTCACTGTTAGAGTTCATTTTCTCTGTTTTAACAAAATGTGGGTTGGAGGTCTTCAATTGTACTCCGATGCCAACTTCTTTCCTTTAATATTCAAGTGAAATTCCTTATTTAGTCATTGGTTTTCCCTTGACACCACAGAGGATTCTTGCAAAAAGTGCATGTCTTTCCTTCGCTTTAACTATTAAAACTAATTTCTTTACCACATTCTTTATTTGATTTTGAAACCCAACAGCGACCAAGAAATCAATTATTATACTAAGTGGGGGGGGGGGGATATCCAATTTCTAGAAGTATATTCCATTGTTAAGTGACAATCGATATTAAATAATTAGGTACAGAACAGCAACTCGTGACGTCGAAATATCATTGCCGAGTCACCCGGCAATTATTTCGGCACACCTAGGTGTCCTGCAAAGATCTAAGTGTCTTTTGAATCATATACTTCCGGTCCTGGGACGACACGTCAATTGACAGGTGGTCCTTCAACAAGGAAAACACCTGGACTTCGTAGCCGGCGACCTTTTGTTCTTTAGAGATGTGCCGCCCACGACAACGTGAACGCCCAACGACGTTTGCCACTTTGAGTCGTTCGTTGCGGCTTTAATGGTGCAAATAAAATGCACACTTTGATCTAATGTAGGCGATAAAATAAGAAAAAGACGCTCGGGCCTTACTCAAAAGGAGGAGGGTGTACCGACCGGATGCCGGAGCCGATACGGTTGATGGTTCGAATATATCTGCTTTTGTGATTTAATAATTTCAAATGAATAATTTACTTTTAGGATGATGCAAAATAACTAAACAGTATTTATTGCTTTTGTTAAACAATTACCATCCCAAATTGCCATTACTCAGTAAGGAGGCCAGGCTTCGAATTCCATAGATGTTCCGTTTCAAATTTTTGAGCGTATTATATGATTAGATGGCAATTATGATTATATATGATAAGATGGTTAAAAGCGTTTTTGGCGATTATTTTATGTTGCACTGGCTGCAAAAAATTGTAGTCTGTTAAAATTTTATGATAATTTTTATCCAAACTGGTTTCGTTTGTAAAAATGGTTTTTAATTTTATAGAGTTCATTAAAGAGTGATTTTTTCAAAAATTTTTATTTTGACAGTTGTTTCTTAATTTTTGCGTTAGGCATAATTTATGAAAAATGTTCATATTATCTATTATAAATGCATTTCAGTAAAACGTATCCTTATAATTAAGTATTTTAACTGATATGATCGGCCATTCAATCCTCCTGTGAAATTTTTCAACAGGGCCATCCTAGTTTTAAAAAGAATCATCCTAATTAGAGATAATGAAATCAACAAAGAAAAGTTAATTTTCAACCCAATTTCTCTGACTATTTTCAAATTTGGCCATTTTGTAACCAACTCAACTATCAAAAGTGTAAAATTTCAACCTGCTGCTTACATTATTTCTTTTGTTCTATCTGTACATATTCATTGCATAAGTATTCGGGGATTTCAGGGCATCGACCCATAATGATGTCATATCGATCACTTTCTGGACCCCTGCTCTAGGTGTTTGCTTCTTTTTAGTCGTAATTTGAGAAGACATGCTGATGGTTCACTGAAAAGTAAATCTCCACTGAATAAGTATCCTATGATTCTTATGCACCTATCCTTCTTTATTTACTGAAACATCAGCATCACTACAGCCGGTAAGATAACTAACTGCTCTTTTAGAATTTCCACGGTGACAATTTTGAATTATGGGAAATGAAATCCGATAGTTTTTTTTTTTTTTTTCTTCTTTACCGTTTCCACTCTTTTAGTCGTAGCAAGTAGAAGGTGAATCCAAAGGATTGTATTTGACATAAGAAATTAATGCGACTAAAATGATAATTTTTCATTGAATACTGCTGCACTGCAAATAGGGAGAAAAGGTAAAAGAAAAATATTCTCGATGCTTTCTCGAGTTACAAGCTGATATATTCGGTTCGATTTGTGGTTATGGGTAGTGGGTAGGGGGGAAATTTCATTAACATCTCGACAGCGATTTTTTTTTTTTATTCGCCAGTCCCTGATAATTTAAATTAATTGTTTAAGCTTTTCTTAACGAAGTATTTTTATTTCAGATAATTTTAGACAGCAGTTTTTGAGCGAATTTTTTATATATTTAGACCATTGTTAAAACAACTTCCGCTGTGGCGCTGTATACATCGGTGATCTAGACACAATAACAATAACTGAGTGAATGCGAGTATTGACAGGAAATTTTTATTCTGAATTAAATATACTTTGAATCAATTGTTTTAGCTGTTATTAACAAAGTATCACGGAATTGTTATTAACGAAGGAAAAAATATTTAAAATAGGATGCTAACAAATTCTTTCAGTTTCAGATTTTTTTGGATAGCTAGTTGTTTGAGCGAATTTTTTTTTTCGTTTAGACTACTTTTAAAACAATGTTTGTTCAAATATGTCGGGCAGATCTGTGATGAAGACACAATAACTGAGAGGATGCAAATATTGGCAAAACATTTTATTTTGAATTGAAATGACTACGTTAACGTAGACACAAAAACTGTGAGGATGTAAATATTGGCAAGGAATTTTATTCTGAATTAAAAATACTGCGTTAATAGCAGCTTCAACAGTTGATTCAAATTGTCATAAAATTGTTACTAACCAAGAAAAAACCATTTAAAAAATTTTTGCTAACGAAGTCTTTTAGTTTCAGATTCTTTTGGACAGCTCTTTAAGCAAATTTTTATGTTAGACCGCTTTTAAAACAACGTTGATTCGTGAATATATTGTGTACGTTGATGATGCAGACTGTGTAGATGCTGCAAGTATTGACAAGATGTTTTTTTCCTTCTGAAGTTAACATACTTTGTTAATAACAGCATAAACAGTTGATTCAAAGTATCACGAAAGTGCTACTAACGAATAAAAATCATTTAGAAATCGGCACTGATGAAGTAATTTAACATAATAAATAAAAATTTTCGTAAATACAGCAATATGCAAAATTAACTGGTCTACTAGTTTCATAATAGCCTTCTTCCTCAAGCTGTACAAGAAGCGTAAGCTCACTTACTCAGGTCAGGTCGGTAACTGCGAATAGCACACGAGAGTACGAGAAAAAGGTTCGCCAATACCGCGAGTAGAAATGAAAGAGGAAAAAAGAAACCAAAGCAATAAACAATGAACGGACCAATCCGCAGAGGAGAGAGAAAAGAAAGTTAGGCTGTAAGAGAACGGATAGCAGAACGAATAGAAACAACTGAATATATATATATATATATATATATATATATATATATATAGCAGTAACGAAATAAACCTGAGATCAGATAACGAAATAAATCAGCTGTAAAAAATAAGTAGGGAATATACAGAATCTGTAGAAAACGATAGAAAACCAATTAAAACAGGAAAAAATAAAATTCAAAAATGATAAAGGAATTAACTGATTTAGGAGGCCATATCAGCTAACTTCGTTAAATAAAATAACGGAAAAAAATACTTAAAATTCGAATAAAAAGGTAGACAAATACATGAAAAAAGAAGCAAGACGACCGACCCCGGAATGAAAAGAAAAACTATCTTAGAGCTTTCCCAGCGGAAGGAGAGAAGGGGGCAATGGTTGTTAACAAGGGAGATTGATCGAGAAACAAATTGTTTCTAAATCAAACACTTGTTTTTAAATCAAACTCTTGTTTCTAAATCAAACTCCTTTATTTCTAAATCAAACTCCCGATTCCTTGGATGCCAAGATCATTTTTTCTCTTAATTCTATATTTAAATTAGACTTTCTTGAGAGTTTCTCTATCGTTTCTCAATCAAACTCACTTGTTAATGATCATTATCCCTTCTTCACTTTTACTTGGAATTCTTTGGCATAATTTTTTCCATTTCAGTCGTCTTCCTTCATTTGCCGATTATTTGTCTACTTTTTTCTCGCATTTTAGCTATTTTTCAGCAATATTTTGACGAAATTAGCTCATACGGCCTCCGAAACCAGTTGGTTACTCCCTGTTTTAATTTCATTATTTCCTGTTTGTTCCAATTTTTTTGTCGCCGTTTTCAAATATTTTCTATTTATTTTCTTATTTGTATATTTTACAGCTGGTTTAAATGTTCTTTCGTTAAAGCTTTAAAAGGTTTATTCACTATTCTTTTGTTCCTATTCGCTCTGCTATCCATTCTATTAGTGGGCTTGGGTCTATTGAGGAGTGCATTCCAAGTAAATAAATATTTGAATGATTTCTCTACCCTTTGCAGCGTTACATACATATTAATAAAATTGTCTCTTTTACAATCGTTATTTAGAGAATTATTTTACAGTTTTCGCTGTGAGACAAAAATGCTTCAAAAATACTCATTTCTCAACGATCTACAAATATGTAATTTAACTATTTCCCCTATGTATAATAGCCAACGAGATAGCCTCTGTACCCTCCTGAATCATCCCTCTAAAATAGTTTCATCGTGTAGCGGGAGGTTTCCTATATACCTGCATAAAAATATACAATAAACCTTATACTTTCCGAGTTATTGCCTCGTTCC
Source organism: Amaurobius ferox (assembly GCA_951213105.1). Taxonomy (NCBI): domain Eukaryota; kingdom Metazoa; phylum Arthropoda; class Arachnida; order Araneae; family Amaurobiidae; genus Amaurobius; species Amaurobius ferox. Next base: position 18,113,505 of record OX578137.1, read on the forward strand.
ATGACTTTCATTAACATCCTGAGTAACAATTATTAGTATCCCAGACAGTCTTTTCGATCATCATGCCCTTGCTAAATCCATTTCAAAAGGGGGGGGGGGAGGCGAGCCCCTTAATGTTGTCTCATCATGTAGCGAGAGGTTTCCTATACACCTACATAAAAAATATACTATAACCCTTGAACTTTTCGAGTTATTGCCTTTTTCCATGACTTTCATTAACACTCTGAGTAACAATTATTAATCATTTGGTATCCCAGACAGTCTTCTTGATCATCAGGTCCTTGCTAAATCCATTTCAAAAAGGGGCCCGGCTCCCTTAAAGTTGTCTTATCGTGTAGCGAGAGGTTTTCTATATAACTGGTTAAAATAATATACAATAACCCATGTACTTTTCGAGTTATGGGATTGTTCCATGACTTTCATTAACACCTTGAGTAATAATTATTAGTCATTTGGTATCGCAGACAGTCAGTCGTCTCGATCGTCATGCCCTTGCTAAATCTATTAAGAGCCTGATTCTAACAGCGCTCAGTGAAGGAAAAACGATATAGTTTAGCCAATTATTTCCTCTTATAAATTCAACTTCCCTACATACATAATTTTCATTCACAATGGTAAAACAATGGCTTCACAAATAATGATGGCATTTCATAATCATGGTTTTATTTTTCCTCTACGTAAAAACATCTGCGAAGCTCAAATTACAATTTTAACTTGCAGTAAATTATATAGTAACTATCATGCAGGAGAAAGTATGCTCAAGAAAAATAAACCCGCTGTGAAATTCAATTATTTTTTTATGAGTTGTAATTTTTTTTTTCATTTATTTCACGTTATGTGCTCGCTGCCTGCTCCAGCTAACGTTTTTAGTTTTAAATATCTAAAACATCGCTGGTCTGCACCTATTTTTAATATATGTATTTTCATATGTAGGTATACTTCTCAGAAATCAAGATGAAAGCTGGAAAAAGCGATATTAATAAAAAAAAAATAGCATGCTTGGAAGATTTTAAGAGTCCCAATTTGCCAGCACAAGACTCACGATGCAAATATATTAGATTACAATACGATATCTTGATCAAGTATGGAAGACACCCCCTATTGCAGATACCAGCATCCATGGACCCGTTTCGTGCTTTAATTCGCTCGTCAGCATGGAATAGCCAATATTTGCAATGACAGTAAAAAACTTGCTACATAAGTTACACTTTTTGTGAGCTTCTATGGGAACTAACAACTTTAGTAATACGTGGCCGGCATAAAATTCGTTTACAATTTAGGCACAAAATCGAACGAAGCCGGTGTTTCGATTTCTGCCATAGACGTACTTTATGATATATACTATATATGTCTATAATTTCTACGTCCGGGGGGAGGTGTAGTATTTCCGGACTCTCCTCCGTTTACTCAGAAGGTAGAAAATGTGAACATAATCGTCCACTTGACAGAATCCGAGATAATTTTCAATGACTTTTTCGATACTAAGCGTTATTCAATATTAAATAAAATAAAATATTATAGAAATGTTGCAACTTATTTTTTATGAGTTTCAGTTCTCCTGTTTTTCATAGGCTTAAATACTTTTTACTAATAATTTAAGTAAAAATCTGCTGTTTACATAAATTATTAAATACTTAATCTCCTGTTTTTCATAGACGTATAATACAATTTTACGTTTTCCGGATGGTAATTTTGGGTTGTATCTAAATAAACTAATTTTACGGGAAAAAATATTTAGATATGAAATACTGACGAAACGTCTCTTAATCGTACGAGCATTTTCTAACAGTTGATATTAACGTATAAAATGCTCCAGATAAGTTGATCCACTTTAATGAGCAGGTTAATATTTCTAAAGCCGTCTATTTAATGATTTTTCTTTCATTAAAGTAGACGTCAATAGACTCCGTAAATAGAAGTCTCACACTATACAAATCGACCCAAAAGTTTAGCAAACTGCCGTTAGAGGAGTCTCAAATTCCCATAGATAGGAACCTTAAATTTGGTTCATCTTGCAGTAATTTTTGTCTATATAGTTTATTTCTTGGCAACAATAACTTTCTGGTACTTTATCTTAGATAGGATCCATTGATGAGTGTCGTTTAGATAGAATCTATTGATGAGTATCGTTTAGATAGGATCCATTGATGAGTATCGTTTAGATAGGATCCATTGATGAGTATCGTTTAGATAGGATCCATTGATGAGTGTCGTTTAGATAGGATCCATTGATGAGTGTCGTTTAGATAGGATCCATTGATGAGTATCGTTTAGATAGGATCCATTGATGAGTGTCGTTTAGATAGGATCCATTGATGAGTGTCGTTTAGATAGGATCCATTGATGAGTGTCGTTTAGATAGGATCCATTGATGAGTGTCGTTTAGATAGGATCTATTGATGAGTATCGTTTAGATAGGATTCATTGATGAGTGTCGTTTAGATAGAATCTATTGATGAGTATCGTTTAGATAGGATCCATTGATGAGTATCGTTTAGATAGGATCCATTGATGAGTGTCGTTTAGATAGGATCCATTGATGAGTGTCGTTTAGATAGGATCCATTGATGGGTAATCCATAAACATTGATACTCCTTGAAACCCGTTCTCCATGAAGAGCTTTGTTATACGAGTTCTATTAAAAAAAAAAATGCATGTGGCTGAGTAATGTGTTCAAGTTTACGTAGGTTAGGATTTGGAAGTTTTTTTATTATAAAAGTACTACACCAATCAATGCACAGTCTCCTGTCTCATTGAAAATTACATGTTTCGTATATGAATTCTCACTAGCAGAACAGTGTGATTCTTAAGGATAGGAGTATGATTCTTAATTTGTGAATATTGCGCTAAGCGACTGAGTTATTGATCTGACTCTTTAATTATTACGGAAAACATCTAGATAACATTTAAAGCATATTTTAAGATTATTTTTTGATCTTCTATTTTCTTCTGGTGTTATAATACTACATAAGGTAGCAAAAGACTTCTAATTACATTTGCTCTTCATGGAAAAGATGCATAATCTTGTTGATTAAATTCAGGATAAGGTTGTTTACCTGCACCCATTCAAATTGTAACAATACTAACAAATTGTAACATTACTAGCAAATTGTAACAATACTAGCAAATTGTAACAATACTAGTAGCAAGTTGTAACAATACTAGCAAATTGTAACAATACTAGTAAGTTGTAACAATACTAGCAAATTGTAACAATACTAGCAAAAGACTTCTATACGGAAACACAAAATCTATATATTCCATTCCGAAATCCATAAAATACTTCCATGCATAAACACAAATGAATTTTATGCCGACCAAGTGGAAGGACTGAAATTGTCAGTTTCCATAGAAGTTTCCAAAAATTGGGGTTTATAGCAAGTTTCTTGCTGCCATTGCAGATATCGGTTATTCCATGTTGAAGAGCGCATAATAAGCGAGAAATCGGCCCATGGATGCTGGTATCTGCAATAGGAGTGTCATCCCGACTTCCATACATATTTGCGTAGGTGCATGAACTGGCTGATTAAATTTATACAAGGATAAAATTGTCCACTTTGTCATTCTAATCAAGTAAGTTATAACTATACTAGATGAGCTATAAAAAAAAAATTCTATACATAAAGTTGATTAAATTTATACAAGGTTAAAATTGTTCATCCGTATATGTTCAAATCAAGTGAGTTATGACTCATAGTTGTTGAGCTGGATGAGACCCGAACAACAAGAACATAATAAAACCGCCCAACAACGTATAAATTTAATTTAAAACATCTACAAATCTTCCGATGTTTAAGTGCTCAGGGAAGTTCACAAAGAAATGTTTTGAAAGGAATTCACTGTCCTTGGGAGAGACAGAGCATCTATGTATTACACTTTATTCTAATTTTTGAATTTTTGGAAAAATTTTTGCTCTTGAAAGTGGATAATCTGGATTCTCTCCGATATGAAGATATCAAAAAATTAGTTTACAAGAGTCTGACTGCTTTATGATACCTTGATGATGATACCAGCACAGCAGTAACTCCTGAATATCACTGACCAGTATAAACTAAAACAAAAAGCACAAAGACTAGGCGACTTGCTAGATTCAAACAATAGCATTAGACGCGTGCCAATGCAAATCGTGCTGAGGAGGATATGAGAACTGCTTCAGACGAAATAAAAGTAAAACTAAAAACCTGACAGTTTCCTGTTTGCTAAGAGGTTCAGGTGAAAGTGGCGCAAGTCAGTCTGACTACTTTGAGGGGGGGGGGGGGGACGGAACAAGGCCAAGGTTGTGTTCACGGGGAAATAACTGTAATAAAATAGGAAGAAAAATAAAATCTCATCACTTGGATGACAAGTGGCCGACTTTTTGCTGCCCTCTACCTCGAAGATAGGTAATGACTTCGTTGGAAGAAGAAAAAAACTACCAAGACCCGTAATCAGACAAAGGTTGGTTACCTTTCTTATTCCACTTTTACATCAACCCTAGATATTAGAAGATCTATGACATCGGTTATAGGGGGAGCTGTATGCATTGTGTAAAGATTGTGATCCCTGGCCAACATTTAAAGATCTTCATCAGTAACCCTTATATCATGAATGGTGACATATTTTTGAACAAGCACATTTTTTGAAGAGCGGAATATATACGTCTGTAATTATTTAAAATTCATGTTTGCAATGTCATCTTAGTCAAGATATGCCGATAAATCTTCATCGTTTTAAATATGCCACTGATCATAGAACATAGCTGTACATTTGCATATTATCAAACATTATCTGGATTTCTAAGGGCTTATTGTCATTAACACTAACCAAATGCAATATTATGAAAATATTTTACACCGCCAATGCATAAGCAGTGTATAGGCATGATGATTCTTGAGAAAATTCAAAATCTTACACCGATAGCTGTTGATTCGAAAGCAAGTTGGTTACTTAATCGCTTAGGACTTGTTCTAGGAGAAACTAGTTTTCACTCTATAATTTAAGTTTCATCCGTCTTGCGGAGATGGGTATTAAGTGCAAATGACCACGAATTACTCGCTGCAACACGCATTCCCAGAATTTTCGATGCGGGGAAGGATATTCAAAATAAGCTCTTCTGGAGATAATTATTATATTTTTGCCTAACCAAAGATAGATAATAATTCTTCTTTTGCATGTTTTGCAGTTGCAAAGTGAGGTTTCAAGGCCAGCGCTAACCAATGGATCAAGGATGGACCTGCGATCACGTCCCGATCTGAGAAGATGGGTTTGTTGGCTGTACGCTACGCTGTAAGAGCAATGGGACTTGGATTACTTATAATTGGATTACTTTATTGAATTACTTTAAATATTTACGAATTGAATAGTTTATCTCATTACGAGATTGATATTTTCAGATTGATCATAAGCTGATCACTTTTATTGTACATTAAATATTTAAATAAATATACATATAGCGATCATTAGAGAGAAATACACTCTGTTATAAAAAATATATGCATAAATCTTATTTGCTTGCATGGTTATACGTGAGTTAAGATTTTATCCTGGTAATAATTGCAAGAGTTTGATTCTTATTTGGGGAATATTTTGTTGGATTCTTGGGCGAGGGTTTTCAAAAATTTCTTTAGGAAACGTGCTCGGAGCGCAGTTAGTTAGCAAGAGGATTTCAAAAATTTAAATCACGCTTTGAAAATTTTAGTAATTTTCTCTTAATAAGTTTGATTTTAACCCCATTCGAATCTTTTTACTGTACTTTTATTTTCACAACCCGACATTGTAGTATTCTCCTCTTTTTTTTAATCAACTTGAAGCATCCATGTTATTTTTCCGATATTTGGGTTGGGATGACGTATCGCTGATATTTTCCCTAATTGTTTGTTTATCACTTTTTTCATAATAATAATAATAATAAAAATTCATCGCTATATCTCTCCCCCAGCAGCTTCAGAAATGCAAAACTTAGTACATTTTTCGTTTCAGTACACTTGATTTTTAATATCCCAGTCGAATAATTATATTTTCATCCCTGCTTTCATTCTAAGCAATTGGAAGCGCCCCTGTTATTTTCCATGCTTTTAGATAGGGATAATGTATCTCTGAAAACTGTCGATTTTTTGTTCTTGCAGTTTTCTACCAACAAAATGAAAACATGGTGTTTTATTTTGACCCTTTTTCCCCTAGTGTGTTCAAAAGTAGAAAATTTGATATTTATCTTTAATTCTTGATGCGCCTTTTTGTTTTATATCTCACTCTAAATTTTTAAAACTTTTATATTTCTATTGGACCATTAATCTGCATTTGTATGCCAAATTTCAAGGTTGGTGGTTGAACTGGTCAGATTTAAATAGGAGACGGACATACACAGTTCGTTAAGAGGGTTTTGCTTTTTATTATGAAGAATGTAAATGCACTACGCAGATTTTTAGGCCGTCATTTATAGATGTTGTTTGTATTTTTACGTCAAATAATAGCCGATACCTCGGATGTACATAGTTGAAAAAGCTTTTGGAAATACAGTCGATCCCGCATATAGCAAAGTCGCAAGGGACATGAACAAATGTTCGTTATATCTGATATTCGCAACAGCCGTTGAAAAGCTTATGTACGGGATAAACAAAAAGAATAAGATTGAAATATATTACTCTGTTATTCACGTTAAAAAATTTCGAACTATATTTTGAACATTTGAATTTACAACACATAGATTGCATCTAAATTGTCAACCCAGTTAACGTTCTGGGCTTCGAAATAGTCATTCAAATTTTGGAGGCTTTCTACAGCAATTGTTGATGTTATCCTCTTTCTTTTTAAATCAATTTTGGTTTCTTCGATTTCGGATTCCACAGTCGTATTATCACCAACTGTAGCAATAATGGCATTATCGGTGCCTTGTGTGATTCTCATCGCTTGAAGCATAATCGTCAAAGGTATAATATCTCCTAAGAAAATTCCCCTTTTCTAAAAACTTGTATCACATTAAAGTATCTTCATACACAGGAACGGAAACGAAGGATTGTTGGATTTCTCTTAAAAACCCAGTATGTTTCTAGTAGTTTTTCTCTGTTTGCGGATAAACATCATGCCAGGCATTCTCTAAAAATTTGCAGGCACTCGTGTCAGGCTATCTCAACGTATCTGGGGATGTGTTTGGGAAAGTAGGCTCAACGTATTGGGGATGAATCATTATTTTGTTAAAGCTAATTGTTGCTCCTGGGATTTTGTTGTTACTCCAAGAAGTTCCATGAAAATAATGTTTTCTTTACCTCTTTTTCGCAATATCCGATGTACAGGTGTTTAATTGCTCTCCATAAGTGATAAGTTTAACATTATGAAAGTATTGCTAATGTAAGGTCATAGTAAGAAGTGCGTATAATAACCGATACTTCGCAACATCCGAACTCGCTTTAAGTGGGCTCCACCATAATGCATTCATTGGCTAGTTACAAACGGTAAATTTCAGTCTTATGATAAATTAGCTATATACCCGTTCTTCGTACGAAATATATAATGTGAAGAAACTTAATTCCCGATTTGCAGTGAACTTTAATAATTTGGGATATTTCTTTTGGAATTTCACAATAATTCTCACAAAGGAGAAAGAAGTGAGTTATGATAATAAACAGACAGAACTTAGAATTTTATGTATATAAATAAGAATTTTGCAATTAAACATTAGATTTTTTTGCAGATTACATTTCTGGTCTTTTTTTAGAGGTAGAAATGAATAGAGATCCTTCAATTATGCCCTTCAGCAGGCAACATACCGTTTATCATGCTCAAGGGCCATAAATGAAGTTGCAATGAGGGAGCGACCCCGTGTTCTTCATATGTTTAACTCAATCCCATTTCATTACAGGTATTATACCTGACGTACACATTTACTTTTATGCAATCCAAAAAATTAAAATTATTTCGTGATCTTGTGGCGTGGCGTTTTTCTGCCAGGGAAATAGAGGGCTGAAAGAAATTACTTTTTGAAGAACTATTTCCCAGCGATGAACGATAGCTGTTGATATTCATCTCGAAGATGCCACGATGTTAATAACAGCGGCTCCAGAGGTGCATCCCTCTCGAAAAGATCGGTTACTATGTTAGATGGGACAATTTGGACAGAAACTGGTTTTGTGGTCTGCCAGCGATCTCCAATTTAAATCTCATCTGTCTCGAGAGGAAGTTATTTAGTTGAAATTAGCATGCCCAAGAGAATCTTCTTGCGCAACGTATTCCAGGTATTGTTGCAACACTGCTTGGGTTTCGTATGTTTTACTAAAATAATTAATTTCCAAGGAGATTCTTTCAAGTACAGAAAACAAAAAATTGTTTAAAATCAGAAATTCACTTCTATACAGCTATGTTAATCGGTGGTTTGTGACCCCCCCCCCCCCTGTGTGTTTGCTATAGACGACAAAAAGACTTGGCGCTATTTCTGAGAACGCCATTGACGTACTACATGCGTCTACGGTGTTCGTAGTAGTGGTGCCTAAGGTTCCTAAATATACAGGCTGACGCAACCGCCATTTTGACTCTTGCCGGTTAAATCAGTTATAATCTGCCTGTGCTATTTCAATGGTGCGTGCATATTACATGGCTGATGTTTGTTACGTAATTTAGCTGTAAAATAGGTGTTTCTGCTTTCAAAAAATGGTACCCATCTTTCAAGCAAGTTGTCTAGAAAGTTTTGATTTTCGCGAGATCCCGAGAAAAGTAACGAGAATGTAACTCTCGTTTCGCTATATACCGCCATCACTTCAACTGGGAGTCAAGATGTATGTTTAGGGAGAATGTCTATTTAGGAGCCTTAGTGGTGCCAAGACAAAGTACATTGTGCAAGTTGGCGTACGGGTTGATTGAGCCAGTAAATGAAAGTCATCAACTGATTTCGTTTAAAAAATGTCAGCCCAGTTATTATAGTGGGGTGGGCAGCAATTGGCCTTATCAGCTAACCGGCTATTTTTTTTTTTATTCATGCTACCATTGGAAGGTGTCTGCATTATCTGGAGACTCTAAGGTCTCAGGAGATTGAAGTTGTTTTGCAATGGATTCTTCCCCATTACGTGATATTTACCGAAATGAAATAGCGAACCATCTGGCCAAAAAGGGGACACGTTTTCTCCAAACCTGTCAACATGATATACCCTTGGATCCGCTGTTAGGATAACCAAAAATAAATTGAAAGACAGATATAGATCCAGAGTGGCTGAAAACAACACAAAGCATAAAAAGTGGATGAGTCCATCTCCGTCGGCCCTCGCTATATAGCGGTGGTGGCTTCCAGATTATTGACAACCAAACACCTTGCCTAGCCAAACACCTACATCGTATTGGCATCTATAATTGCCCAGAATGTGTCCTGTACAGAAGGATGGTTGATATGGACAGTAACCATCTGTTAAAATGTTCGGTATTATCGGGAAAAGACGTCTTACGCACGCTATTGGAGAGCTAGAGAGCTCACAAAGCAGCTGGACTCTTGTTGAACATTGATTTACTTTTGTTCGTTGCTCTAACTTTGTGTCGCACATGGGTGTTAATAGAGGCATTTGTCTAAGTGCTTTTGCAATGAAAAAATATGAGAAATTGGAATAATTACTGTAAATATATTATTGGAATAATTACTGAAACGAATAATTACTGTAAAAACTACGAAAATTAAAACTTTTTGTATAAAAGGCTTGATTTCTTAACTTTTTTTCATTTCAAAACTACTTCTACCTCAAAATTACTGTCATCCTTTTAAAGTCATTTGTTCTTGAGTTGCAGTTTTCTATACGGTAATATTGAAATCAAATGCGCGTAGTGATGGATTGAATGTCATAATCATTGAACATTGAAAAGCTACTTTAAAATATTGCAATTATTTAAAATATTTGAAAATATTGCAATTATTTAAAATATTTGAAAATACTGCAATTATTTAAAATATTTGAAAATAGTGCAATTATTTAAAATATCTGAAAATATTGCAATTATTTAAAATATTTGAAATTATTGCAGTTATTTAAAATATTTGATAATATTGCAATTATTTAAAATTTTAGAAAATATTGCAATTGGAGATTCGTAATGACGAGCCTCTGATTAAAAGAATTCGCAAAGGAAACCCCGTTGAAAGTATTACATGTGGCCCAAAACATTATGAAGACTGTATTGTAACCATTATTATTGGATGTTAATTATTTATCCTTAAATTAGCCAATGTTTTTCGTTTTCTGGAGCATGTCATTGAAATACAAAGACTTCCATTGTTTTTTGTTGTTATTCAGGTATTAAGGTAAAACCAAATAGTAAATCGAAACCTTTAAATTTATGGCAATAAAAAATTAACTGGAATGCAGCTGAACTTGACTTTCTCATATCATAATCTATTTTTAAGTTGCTTGTGGTTTTTTATTTCAAACTTTGCAATTAAAATTTTGAAAAATCTGTATTGTTGGTCCAAATGATTACAATTATAGTTGGTCCAAGTGATTACAATTATAATTGGTCCAAATCATTACAATTATAATTGGTCCAAATGATTACAATTATGGCGTGTTACCCTTCACTTTAAAGGGCTTGAAAAAATCTTTCAATTCATCCCGTACTTGACAATGTACCCCCCCCCCCCCCGAGGGGGTTAATGAAATCCCGAATAAAAAAATTGTATTGCAACTATTTTTCACAACAATAATCTAGATATTATTGTTGTGTCATTCAGCCATAGATAAACCCTTTTATGCATGATTATGTCAAATTGTGTCCTATGTTGGCATGTTAAAAAATATAAAATTTTCGCTTGAATTTAAAAAAAATTCTATCTAGTTCTATATTTTTCGATAAAAAAGACGGATATAAAGTTTTGGGAGAATCCAATAATATTTGTAGCAGCTATTGTGTATAAAAGAAATCGACCACAGACAGATGCCCATCACTCCAAAAATAGTTAAAACGTGTTCAGGAGGTCCTTAAACATACATTGGCATCAAAATATTGAATTCGAAAATTTTCGTGAAAACAATACTTTCTCTATATATCACAGAGTATGAGAAAGTAAAAATAATTGAAATCAACATGCAAAAGATGGTGGTTTAAAAAGGGTAACTGCGCTTTACGTGTTAAAATTTTATGAAGACATTACACAATCTTGCGGTTGCACTTTTTTCCTTACACAATTAGTGACGATGACTTCTGCAATTGTGGCTGCAATCGACTGGTTAAATAGGTTTATAAAATCATCATTAAATAAAATCCTTATAGGTTTATAAAATCATCTACCAGTTTATTACTATAATTTCCTTATAATATGCATTTTATGGAACATAAAAGCCATTGGATGTTAAATATATAAGCAATTTTCATTTTATTTATACATCTCCAAGATTCAACTTCCTACGGTATTTTTATCATTTAAAATAATTTCATGTGTAGAATCTTATAATAAATACATTCATTAACTTTGTCTTACCTCTTGAAAAATTGCCTATTCTTAACTTAAAGAATATGATTTTTGTATTAACATTGGACCTGTGTATTAAAAAAAAAACATTAATGTATGCTTTGGCTAATGTTACATGGCAAATGAATCTTTTAATGTACTTTACATTAAGACTCGGATGAGAACGGCCCCAGGATGGAATATTGAACACTTAGTGTATTAGTCATCCGGTGCCTACGCATTAAGGAATAAAAGTATAATAAAAGTATAATTTAAAAATATAATTAAAAGGGCAGTTGTGTTTCTACGCTGTGGAAAAGAGAAGGATATTGGAAAGTTTTTCAGCGTGTTTAAAAAAAATTTATCAAAATCAGGTTAATTGGGTAGATTTGGGGAAAATTAAAAAAAAAATCTTCCATTGTTGTATATAAAACATGCGACTTTACATCCCGCTTCATCGAAACTTTGTATATACACGAAAAAAAAATCATGCTCTCTGTACACCATTGAATTTTAGTAAATTAATTAAAAATTCCATTGAATTTTCCTTCAATTGCAAAAAAAATAGGTGAGTATTCTTTAAAGTTGAGTAAATAATAAGTTACATAAAATAATTCTATTTTATTACATTATATTCATTGAAATAACTATCAATCAAATAACCGCTCAAAATCTGTTGTAATAGTATATATTCAAAAATAATATAATAATAAATAATCTAGTATCCTTAATAATAATAATACAAACATAATAGTAATTATTTTTATATGCATGGTGTATTTACGAAGTTTATATTTTATCGTGAAATCACTATGTTCCGTTGTCTCAGGTTCGGTATGTTTGTGACAAGTCTATCTCAAGAACAGCTCATTGTATTGCAATGATTTCACTTCTTTTACAGAAAACTAATTATATATGAGAACTATCGCACAATGCGACCCCCTATATGAAAGAGAATTACTATATAACACCTTACAAAACGCAATTAATTTACAACAATTTATAACCCCATAATAAAACGTCTCTGTCCCACAAACATTTACACGAACTATATTTCGAATTCAAATATTAATTATTCCAAAGCGACTGGAATTATAAGAGGAAGTAAGCTTTATATTTCAAGATATTGAATTTTTATCAATATTGGCAGCATTTTCGTTAATTTTTACCAATTTGGCGGTATTTTTGTCAATTTAGTAATATTTTCAAAAAGTCGCCAAGTTGATATGTTGCTAAATTTATAGCCAATATTAATCTATTTAAAGATATTTTCTATTTATATTATTATAATTTATTATTTTTAACATATAATAACAATTATATGTCATATCATTAAACTTATTAAAGTTTATATTGTTATTATATAAATATATATATATATATATAATATATATATATGTATATATATATTTGTCCTTTTGTGTCGTTTCTCTATAGATCTCGTTTATTTCGTTGTTCGGCACAGGTTGCATAAATTTTTTACTGCGTGTTTTTATGCAATCGTAGAAACAACGGATTTTCGTATATCTGTCTAGAATGTGCCCTGAAGACATTTCTGACAGATATACTAGTCCTTGATTTAATTTCTTTTTCCTGGTCATTCAATGATCTACTTTTCTAGCCCTTTCTCGTTACTTTTTACTTTTTGTTTTTAATGTAATTTAAATACGCGTTATTTTACTACTATATATATATATATATATATATATATATATATATATATATATATATTCCATTTATTCAATTTCCAAACTTCTTGCATAACTCATCGTGCTACACTAGGCTTCTGATTTGCAAAAACCTTCAGTTTACAAGCAATTTTCTTTGGTATTTCTCGGGTATATATATATTACAAGTAATCATAAAAATCTTCAATTATATATATATATATATATATATATATATATATATATATATATTATATATATATATAATATATATATATATATAATATATATATATATATAATATATATTATATATATAATATATATTATATATATATATAATATATATATATATATATATATTTGAAATGTAATAATAAGAATTATGTAAAAATAAAAAATAATAAAAATACAATTCAAGTAATATTAACATCACCATAGAAGCAAATTCACGGCCATAATGCCGATAAGAGAAAAGAACAGAACCTTCCCAAATTCGATGATTAATCAGAATTAAATTCCTCTTCAGGTCTGAGTATTTAATTCTAATTAACCCAGACAAATGCCTGTTTCAGATTAAGCAATAGTACATTACTATAAATGCTTAAACTCAGACTACAGGCATCAAAAAATGAAAAAATGAAAAAAGGATACATTACGAAAATTGTATTACCATGCGGCATGAATCATTCCTCTTCTACCACGTGTATACACGATCAACCTCAACAACTTAATCTAGAAGCACCGGAATGAACAAGTCGAAATTCTACCAGGGAGGCAGTACGAACGTTCACGGAAATAATCCCAAACCCGTCCAGTGAGTCTAAGCTGAAGACTGGACAAGAAATTCAGAATACAACTTCCCAAACATGCAGAACAGAATATGAATATGAATCATAGATGAAAATTCCTACTAAACAAGAATTCATAGGAAAACTGGATAATCGAGAATGCCACTATACACCATTATAAGGGCGCACAAAACGTAGTTTCAATACTGACAAAAGTTACATTTTTTTGCGAAAATAAAATTCAAAACATTAATGTTAATGCATCTTATTTTCCGATTTTTTGATTTTTCTAATGTTTTTGACTTAGTTTATTATTTTTCATTTTTATCTATTTATATAATTAATAAATAACTATATATAACATACAAACATATATATATATATATATATATATATATTTATTTATTTATTTATTTTTTTCCCTCTCTCTCTCTCTCCTGTATGTTAGTCACTAAAAATGGGAATGTTTTCTAGGATGTTATCGAGTGAAATTTGATACACTGAGTTGATAATTTTAATAACAAAATTGGGGGGATATGCATTATTAGTCGCTGTACTCAATAATTCCATAAAGTGCGCTAATTTATAATATTCATCACAAATTTTATTGATTCTAAGAGCCTGGTTTATTATAATATTTCTAAATACAGATATATGCAGACAAGAGTCAAAATGTTGAATTTTTGATGTATTAAATTTAAAATCCTGTCTTTTATCATACAAGTTTATAACCATATTACAATTTTGTAAATTTAAATTTAAATCTAAAAAGTTTGCAACATTAGTGTCATTATTACTTGCATTTAATTGTAAATTTTTTGGATAAAAGTTTAATACTATAGGGATATTATTATTTGGGGATACACATAAAATGTCATCTATATATCTAAACATGTGCATATTATGCAAGCTTGGATTAATGTTTTTTTCATAGAAGAATAAATACAGATTAGCTAACAATGATGAGGCACACCCCCCTTGTGGGATACCAACCTGTTGTTTAAAAATAGTACCACCATGTTGAATATAATTCTCATAAAGAGTGAAGTTAAGTAATTTTTTAAAAAGAAAATTTGAATATTTTAGGTTGATATTATATTTTTCAAAAATTCCTAAAATAATTCTATACAGATCATTTATATTAATATTATTAAACAAATCTTTGAAATCAAAGGTATAAATACTACGAATATTAGTAAGAGTTTTCAATTTCTTAACTACTTCAAAACTGTTTTTTACAATATGACAATTATTTGAGATTTCATCTGACAAGGATACTTCATGTAGTATCTTTAATAATAATTTTCCAGCATTAGTAATGTAAGAATTATGCCCACTGGTAATGGTTCGAAAAGCAACAGGGGATTTATGAAACTTGGGTACTAAAACAATATATGGAATGTTATTACAACTATTTTTTAGATGGATTTGCTTATATTTGGCTGATATTCTATTGTATAAGATTTTAAGGTTAGTTTTATGTAAATTATAGATATGATTATTAAGTAAGTGTGACTGAAGGGTATTTTTATAATAATATTTACATATAATTGAGTAGTTTCCACTTGCCTTATCGACATATGTAATGACAAAATCCTTTTGTATTTCTTTAATATCATTTTTAATTGAATTAAGTTTATATGAATTATTAATTTTCTGATTATATATATAATGATTTAAGTATTGCTCTATTAAGACTCTCCAAGGTTTAAAGGCTTCTACAGGGATTTGATATTTATAACTGATTTTATAAATAAATTTATTTAAGTCAAGAAATAAACCTTTACATATTAATTTATGTTTAAATTTAGTAGGTATACGGTACTTAGTACCCAGTAACATCAGTGATCTTAGTGCATCATAATTAATAATATTTAGATTTCCCGTTATAACATGCCCATGGTGTTTATCTACGAAGTCTTTGTATTTTTCTAAATGACAGTGGCAATATGACTCTTTATCCAATTCATAGTTTTGATTAATATCTACTGATTTGGCAATTTGATTATAGTTGAAAATATAACGTCCTAGCGGTTTATCATATTTATATGCAATTTTAGGATTTACATGTTTGACTGGAAAGTAATTGGAAACCGATTTTAAAAAATTATTTATCTTCAGATTATTTAATACAGAATTAGTAAAATTCAAGGTACAATATTCATTGATTTTAGTATTTTGTTTTGATTCGTCATTAAAGTTTAAGTCTGTGACATAAAAATAACTATTAAGATTTTTACTTCTGGTAATGAGCAAATCATAGAATAAATGTTTAAAATGAACGTTATCAAATGCAGTACTTAGAAAAAGATTATATACCAAATTTAATTGCTGTTTTTTAATTGCGAAAATCCAGTTTTTACATTGTTTCCAATCAAAAGTAATTTTAAAATTTGCATGTTGCTGAAGGATGGCATTTTTTAGTTCAGATAATGATGGCAATTTTTTATTATATTTACTTGCTCTTTTAGTTCTTTTTGATTTACTTTTATGATTGTTGAAGGAATTATAAATATTATGGTCTTCATTAGGAGAATTAAAGGACTTTTTAACTATATTATGATGGTTAAATATTTGATTGAGTCCATATGGAAAGATGGTTTTGTGTGCACAAATGAATTCATTTTCAAGAAACAATCTGTCATAGTAATTTTTTTGAATACACAGAATACTAATTTCAATGTTGTCGAACCCATGTTTAGAAAAATGTTCGTATTCAAATTTTGATTCATTAAAGGAAGTTGCATTATTTGAAAAAAATTTTATGTGATTCCTGTGTACGTTAATTCGGAGATGCAGAGGGTTGCTGGTTTGACCTATATATGACATATTACATTTTTTACATTCAATTTGGTAGATACAATTATATGTTTTACAGAAGACAAGATTATTGTTACAATTGATCTGATTACTATTAGCAAACGGACAAGTTTTACATCTATTAGAATTACAAGATTTAAATTTAAGTGTGTTATTTAGTGATGCATGGCTGTACGATTGAAAGTTATATGAAGTGAACAAAGAATACTGGCTGGATGTACCGAATGAAGATGGAATAGTCATAGAGGATAAAGGATATTGTTGGTAGCTGGATAACGATCTAGGAGAACCCCAACAAGTTCTCGAATACCGAGCTTGGATGTCAGAAAGCATCCAGTTGCCAGTCGCTAATTTTTTATAATAAGACATCATGTAATAGGGAATGATAGTAACCTTTATTTCCCCAAAATAAAGGCACTTGCATTAAAAAAAGAGACTCTTTAGCCAAGAATGCACCTTAATTCAATTACAAAGGTGGAGACACAATAACAACATAAGAAAGGTACCATTATTTTTCAAACTAATAGATCATCTAAAACACTTTGAAAATATATAAACTAATGTGTAGACACATTAAGACCCGGTTTAAATAAATGCTTAGGAATAAGCAAAACTAGGATAGATAGTGGAAAAATATACATATACACATTGACTATTCCAGAATAAATTGATTCAAATTAACATCCATCAATACAACATGAAACACAATATTTTACTTCAGAACTAATATAATCTAATAATAATACAACCATTGCTGTAAATACAGAATTCAAATTCTTCCAATAAATATGCATTTATTTAATGGTTCAACAATTCAGAGATTCAATGTATGAAAGGCTACGTACGATCACAAAAACAATAAGATATTCAATATATGAAAAACTAAGATCGATCACAAAAACAATGGCTAAGAATAGAATTATTACCTAGGAATTACAATTACCAGACATTTTAAAATGATAAGATAAGGGATAATGATATATATATATATATATATATATATATATATATATATATATATATATATATATATATATATATATATATATATATATATATATATATATATATATATATATATATATATATGGCTGTCCTGATGAGAATGCAATTTCGAACTAACCGCCATTTTTTGTGTAGTTTCAATTGATTGTTCTCTATTCTTAATCTCTTATCTTGAGCTGATTATTATTGCCTATTCTCATTTTTGCCGAGTTTTATTTTTATTTACTTATATATTTTCATTTACTTATATACTTTTAATTGTTAATTTTGAATCCTAATATTCTTCTCATCCCCCTTTCCATTGTAGTGATATGTTACTTTCTATCTTTATCCTTAGTCTTGGCTTATAGTTACTCATTTGTAACAGATATGTTAGAGATGGGTTTTTTTGTACATACAGTAGTTTATGCATAATTTTCGATTAAAATCCTTCAATTTTTATTTATATATATATATATATATATATATATATATATATATATATATAGTTATAATTCTTATACATATCGATAATAACGATATGTTGACTATCGTTAAAAGATTCGATATGCACGTGATATTCATACAAAAACGAAGCATTTCAAAAATAATCTTAATTTCTGGCATTGAAGCGGTGCCCTCAAAACACAATCTAATTAGGCCAAAAGAACTAAAATTATCACACAGATAGGATCGGCAGTTAATTACATTCATATCGTCAAGCTTCCATTTTAATTGAAAGCATTATATTTATAGAACCGTCCAGATCGAGGTAAAAGTGACAGCTCCAATTTCATGCTGGTACTGTCAGAAAATCTAGTTTGATTCATTTTTGAAAAGGAATAAAATGTAGGTTACTATATTTTTCGGTTGTGTTAGCTTCTGTTTTATCTTCGGAATCTATATTTCATATTTGTGTCTTTATTTAAAAAAAAATGTAAAAAATGAGAATTTGAGAGAGCTAATGAGATGAAATTGAGTGGGAATCGTAATCAATCTTGTATTCAACCTGTGTATTCTAGTTTTCCCAATTTTTTCGTTGCTTATTTTATTTTTACCATAGATCTGGAAAGAAAAAGCGTAACTTTCCCTGCATAAATAGTATAACGTATAAAGAATTATATAATAGTATAATGTATAAAG
Source organism: Amaurobius ferox (assembly GCA_951213105.1). Classification (NCBI taxonomy): domain Eukaryota; kingdom Metazoa; phylum Arthropoda; class Arachnida; order Araneae; family Amaurobiidae; genus Amaurobius; species Amaurobius ferox. The sequence goes on from OX578137.1 coordinate 18,132,301, forward strand.
AATTACGTAATAGTATAATTTATAAAGAATTACGTAATAGTATAATGTATAGAGTATTGTGAGTTTGTGACTGAGTTGAAAATTCGAATTCGAGTTTTTGGCATAAGAGCAAGCACATTCCAAGCATCCTTGAACTCGAATCGAACATTTTCAGAGGATATCCCTCTCTCTTTCTCTCTCTCTCTGTGTGTGTGTGAGGGTTTGAGCCATGATGAGGGCGTGACCCTGACTAAATCATCCTACTTGGACTCATAGGTTTTCAAAAGTGCCGAATTTCAATTTACAGGGTGTTAATCCAATGCCAAAAATATTGCGCTGCGGATTTTTAACGCCTTTACTTTGACGTGAAAGAAATAAAGACATTGTGTGACGCAGGGAAAATCATCTGCTGCCCCACATCAGATTATCTCTTTATTTAAAAAACCAAATAAAAGTCTATATTTATATAAAGTGCATGCTATTATAGCTGCAAAGCAAAACTTTAGTTAATAACGCATCTTAAGACAATAAAGTAAATGTATCAAGCGGTTTCTGAGACAAAAACCGACAGAGCAAACACACCAACAAAAGATAGAAGGCGTCTATGAATTGAGCGTACATTACGTGATTATGGAAGCAATCGTTGCCAAACGAAAAATAGAACAGAAAATGAAAATAAAAACGTAGGAGGAAAGAAAATAAAAAAAATCCTAAGAAGAATGAAAACGAGCAGTTTCCACCTCAGTTTGTAGTCTTATTAACTTTCTGTGAATAAGACTTCGAAACCAAGTAGACTATGACAAATATATAGGAAAATCAATCGGATTCTTAAGCTTATGTGTAAACACCAATTCATTTTAAAATACATGCGCAAATATATATTGAAAAAGAAAAAAAAACATTTTTAAATAAAAGACTGCATAACAGTGTATGTAGCCAGGATGATGGCTTGTGCAAACAGAATGCGGTGCTGTAGTATAAAAAAAAAAGTTCAGTTCAATTTTAAAGAGGAGAATGTAGGGTCCATTTCAGTTATAGGAAGAGGCAGTACCAGTAGTTCAATGGATGGACAAGCGGTGATCTACGATTTCCGTTTAACACACGAGATCTTTGTAAGTCTTTAAGAAAATCTAATTTGTGTACAGAGGAGAAATTTTACCGTCATTGTTCTGAGAATTATCACTGTTTCCCCATAGAAAATAATGAACGCTATGAAAATTCGAATTCTAATCATGAGAATTACCATATATTCTATCTAGTTCCAGTTTTTGATATAACGTATATGCACATAAAATATGATATCGGTACTATTCTTCCTTGAGTTGTGTTCGCACACACACATATTTCTAAAAGAGGTGGACAGACATACTTCCAAAAGTGTTCAATATGGATTCAGGAGGTATTAAAACCTGCTTTTTTTTTTTTTTTTTTGTCAAAATCTCAAATTTGAAAATTTCAGGAAAACAATAATATTTTCCCTATACACTAGCATGAGAAAGTAATTAAAAAATTGTGAGTATAATTGCAGAGATGAATGTTTTGCTGTAACGAATTTCAGCTATAACGAACGTTTTTAATTATCCCATGAGTGTTTATTATAACCGCTTTCTACTGTATATTTATAACAGCACTAGCAATTAAACCTGCCAAAGACAAGGAAACTAACACTCTTATTTAAACACTTTTCAAGTTTTCTTTAGTTTAATAATGTTTGGCCCTTAGTTTAAAAAATGGTTGTCTTAATTGAAAATTGGCTCAGTTATGTTTTGTTACGTGGTCAATACCAGTCCAGTGTGCTAAATTTTAGCTTTCTAAGTCACCGGCGGTTTCTGTAGGGTCTAAAAAACTTTTCGACGCCCCTCCTCCTCTTATTTTCTTCGTTCAAATTGAAAATCCGGCTACGTTAGGTTTTGTCTTGTGGTCGTATCTATAACTGTGCAAAAGTTTAGTCTTCTAAATAGTTAGCAAAAAGGTTGCCTTTTATGACTATGCAAAAATTTAGTCTTCTATAACTGTGCAAAAATTTAGTCTTCTATAACTGTGCAAAAATTTAGTTTTCTATAACTGTGCAAAAATTTAGTCTTCTATAACTGTGCAAAAATTTAGTTTCCTAACTATGCCACCGGGTGGCTTTGGCTCTGGAAAGACAAAACAGATTAACAAAAATAAGATTTCTTATCACGTTTTATTTTCTGATGTAGCTAATCGAATTATTTTAATTTAATTTATCGATAGTCATCGCTTTGGTCCAGGTATTATTCATCATCCGTGGGAATTTAATCGATATGAAGGAAGTTTGGAGAGTTGCACTGCGGAGGCAGCTTGGCCACCCCAAAGGCTTTTGAAGAGGTAGATTGCATATTTGGTGACAGTCACATTGGTGCCAAATTTGGACCATTTTGCTTCAATATTAATGATTAAATCAAAAGACGGGGAGTAAACCTTCTACAACTTGATTAACCTAGTTTCGTAAGTAAAAGAGGTTCGTTTAATTTAGAAGCTTTCTGATGTATGATAGGTCACAATGTTATTTTTGAAGGCATTTGAAGGAGTTTTGATTGATTTTGAACGAACAAATGTAATTTTGAAAGTTCAATGTTTTGCTTTCTCATATTATTGCATAGGAAAATTGTTTTAAAAAAAATGTTTTATTTAGCATTTTTTTTTATTCTTAAAATATTGAGAGTTTGATGAATAAGTACGTTTCAAGACCCTTGAACACATTTCGAATACTTTTAAAAACATGACCGTGTGCGCGTGTGTGTGTTTATGTGCGTTCGACACAGTAATTAAAAAAACAATTCACATACCATCATGAAATTTTGTGTGTAGATACATTATGTACTTTCTGGGGGATCGGAGTTATCCAAAGTGTGTGTTGTTGTTGTTGAGACCCAGAACGTCCGACCTACCAGAAAGGTGTAAGGTAACTGTTTGGAAGTGCCACCGGGAAGTGCCACCCAATTTAGACCGGAACCCAGTGGGGGAGGCATCCACAGAGACCGTACCCTCCTTCCCCTACCACTAACCTCTCGGAAGGACTTACGGACCCACATATTTAACGTGATTGTTCTCCGCATGAACACGGCGGCAGTTGTGGCAACGTGCAAATCCAGCGCGCAAACCACCTGGCTACCGCGCCCGAAATGTGCCAACAGCACGCATCTAAAGTGTGTGTTTATGTGTTTATGTGTGTTCGACACAATAACCCAAAAACGAATTCCCATTCCATCATGAAATATTGTGTACAGATACATTATGTACTTTTTTAGAGGATCGGTGTAATCCAAAGTGTGTGTGCGTTCGAAACAATATCTAAAAAACGAATTCACATGCCAACATGAAATTTTGTGTGTAGATACATTTATGTATCTTTTTAGAGGATCGGAGTAATCCAAAGTGTGTGTGTGTGCGTGTGCGTTCGACACAATAACTAAAAACGAATTCCCGTGCCATCATGAAATTTTGTGTTTAGATACATTATGCCATTTTTTGGAGGATTGGAGTAATTCCAAGACTTTCTACATGAAATGATAGACCATTCGACCTCTGAGTCAAACTGCATATATATTTTTAATTTTCTCTCTTGCATTTATATTTACACAATATGCAATCCCCACACCCCTCCGAATTGGAGCCAAATTGCCTCAGCGGTTTCTGAGATTACGAAGAGCACGGTTTTTGAGAGGGCAACAGATTTCGGTAAAATTCCGTTTTATAGCTAAATTATATATTTTTTCTTTCTGCGTTCACATCTACATAATATATGAAACTTGCTGCCCAAATTGGGTCCACATCGCTTCAGTGATTTTTAAGATTACAAAAGGTCAACGATTTGACCCATGATTATTGCTGCTCCTTCTAACTACCGCAGGTTGTAAAATTCTAGAAGAAATGCAAAATATTTTTTTACCGAGTTTTCAATGACTTTCTTTCGCTCTAAGAGCAGTGATTTCAGAGCTACGGGTTTACCACAACAAGGGGCAGATAAGTTGAATTTTTTAAGCTTCAGCCCCACTCTTTGAGTGTTTTTAATTTTCCTTCATACATAGTATAATACTATAGGAGAGAGTATTACGAAAACTCCAATTCGAATTTTCGACGTAAGACTACGTTTGAAGTATGCCTGAACTCAAATCGATGTTTTGAAGTAATGTCTGTGTGTATGTATTGATGTATGTGTGCCCGCGAGTCTCTGAATGCAAAATCTTATGAACGAACGGAGTGTTTCGAACATAATTTGGCGCGATTATTATGCCGTTCGACAAACGCTATCAAACGTTCGGAGGACCCCCAAAATTTCGACTCATGTTTTGCAAAACTCATAAAAAAATCAGGACATTCAATAATGTTGAATAAATATATATGCTCTACGTCATTTGTTATTCTAAAACAGATGATATACATTTTAGAAAGCTAGCTCGAGCCGTTCTCGAGATAATTCACGTTTTCCAAATAAATGTATCTAAAAAAATTAGATAAAATTGAACAGTAGTAAGTATTATCAAATACGTAATCTTTGGCAATGAATGACCTTGACTCATTTGGCAAAATATCGCCTATTTAGGGACTTTTTTAATGTTGTGCCAAATTAAAGAAAATGTCACTAAATTAGTAAAAATGACGTTACATTTTACGAAAATGACGTCAAATTAATGAATGATAATTAACATATTTTAATATAATGGAGTGCATTGCTCAGCAGATGCTAGCAATATTTTTAAATGTGAATATTTGCACGAAATAAAAGTTAATCGGGTACTTCAAAATATTTTTACATGTTGTCATCCAGAAGAGTGTACAATATCAGTGTACTTTTCAACCTTCAAAACACTGTGCCGTGGATCTTGTCCATCATCATTTCGTATTGAAAGAAGTAAAGTATGTTGGTAAAGTCATGCGCTGCCCACATCAGATTTTGAATATCATATGGATTGAGAATTCTTTTCACAGTCATGTTCAATCAATTTCTTTGAATCGCAACTTCTTTGCTGCAACTTTGACAGAGAAATTATTTCACTGTTCATAATGTTTATTGAAGATACATTTTTTTCCCCTATATTCAAACACTGTTTCTTCTGTAAGTAACGGATTTATTTTTGCCTCCTCATACTGAATATAGTATTGAGAAATTAATGTTTTCACGAAAATTTTCGAATTTGAGATTTTGATGCCAATATATATTTTAGGACCTCCTGAATACGTTTCGGTTATTTTTTAGTAATGTCTGTCTGATGTCTGCAGTTGATTTCTTGTGCACAATAGCTGCTACAAATATTATTGGATTTTCGCAAAATTTTATACCCGGCTTTGTATCGAAAAATCTAGAACTAAATAAAATATTTTAAATTTGAGCAAAAACTTTGAATTTTATTCTAAACTTTATATTTTTTTTAATATGGCAGCATATGACACAATTGGACATGCATAAAAGGAATTATTTAGAGCTCAATGATTACGTGACTATGAATTACGGCTCAATGATTAGTTTCAATCATTGTTGTCAAAAATAGCCGCGATACGATGCTTTTGCTCGTGACGTCATTAGCCCCCTCGAGGAACAAATTGTAGATTGTCAAGTATGATATCAATCGAAAGACTTTTTAAGCCCTTTAAATCAAAGGGTAACAAGCTATAATTGTAATCATTTGAACTCACGATACCGATTTTCAAATTTTTCTTGTAAAATTTGAAAAAAAAAAAAAAAAAAAAAAAAAAAAAATGCTACTAAAATACGGGTTCTGACTTGAGAAGTTCGAGTTAAACCACACACCAGTTAAGATTATATTACGAAATCGATTCACCCAGTGCAAGATGCAGGTTCCAGTAAAATTACCCTTTTTAACACTTTCCAGCATAGTTGAAAAGTGTTTATGACCTTGGTAATTCTGTCTGTCTGTCTGTTTGCACGATAACTGTTGTAAAAATGACTTTATCAAAATGAAATTTTATTATGTTGTTGAGACAGTCTATGGGATACATGGGAATGTAAAGGAATAGTATCACCCAATTAATTTTGGATTGAACCCGGGTTGAAAAATGAAATACATTGATCTCTATGGGATCCAATTTTTCAAACATTTTTTAAGCGGATTTAAAACTCACAAATTGTTTCGAAAATTTTAGGTAACATTTAAATTATCCCATAAAATATATATATAAAAATTCAGCAAAATAGGTTCTGTAGTTTTTTAAATAAAAAAAATAATAATTACGTCCATATAATATGAAGAGGTCACGTGGCCCACTTCAAAATAAAATAGGGCATCCATCTTCTTTTCCCAATGTAAAAATCGTGACTTTTGAAGTTTTTTTAAAATTTATATTTAGTATTGCATCCGTCCTAAAACCGCTTTCTTTTTGCGTATTTTCTGTGGATCTATGTTCTGTGCCATCGTAATTACATTATTTTTGAGTTTAAATGATCATCAAACTTTTATTATTTCTACAACGAAGCCTCATTTTAATGAAGGCAGAATGTAAACAAGTGATTGTAGGATAAGTTGTATAAGAATGTCTGAAATTTTTTCACGTAAAATTATTTAACTCTGGAGTCTGGAATTAAAAGTGTATGAATGAAGTACCCACTGATTTTACATAGAGAGCCAGACGATATATATTTCGATGACGTCATTTGAATAAAGTTCATTTTTTTCGATGAAGTGTTCAAATATAATAAATTATTGTAGTTCTATGATAATTTTAAAAATATCACCACTGAATGCATCGCATTTTAGAGATGTTTAAATATAATTGCATTTCAGTTGGAAAGTATTTCATAATCAATACTTTATGCATACTTGATCTTTATTCGTTAATGAGGCCGTCGAACCACTGATTTGATGCAAGGAACTGTATAGAAAAAGTATTATGTCTAAACTTTCAAGTACTATGCTTATCAAGGACCAGACTAGTTATAGGCTGACTGGTATTTAAGTCTTCAGCTTAGTCTTAAGACAGTTTCAGCTGATATTGAAAGCATGCTGCGGTACTGTCCGCATGGAAACAGTAATGTGCGATGAAGAAAGTTTTGCAAAATTTTATTATTGTTAACGTACCGAAATAACATGTCTTTAGTCAAACTCCCAATTTCAAGTTAATCTTGACTAATGAACGCTCATATCGAATCAATTCAAAGATTATTTTGATTCCGCAACACCCACATTCACATATCTGTAAACGGCAATCACGAGGCATATGACCTCATAATGTATAGGGTTTTAGAAACAAATTTAAGTCTTTTAAAATGATTCAAAGAACATAGGCGTGTCGGGATCCGATTTGAAAAGAAGGTTAGGCGTTCTTGGGTGAACTAAATAGAGCCACAAAGCAGATCTGATGCCCACGACGTCGCACTTCCGAATTGCTTCATCATTGCTGGTTTCGAACAAAAGCCAACGGAAATTTAGAAATGGATTTAAAAATTATTTAAACTTTTCATAAAAGGATTTGTGGGAGGAGGCGAGATATACACCCAATCTCTACAGGTGATGGGAAACGTGGGATGTTCTTTTTGACGTCCTTCCGCGGTGTTTGTATTGGGAATTTTGCTTTACATCAAAGGACTGAGGATTAAGAGAACATTTCACCTCTTGCCGTGATATCAAAACTTTCTTTCCCATATTTACCTACGGTAAAAAAGCGTTAGGCTTCTAACTGGTTTAATTCCATGAAATATTTATTTAAATGAACGGCGTGTATTGATGGTCGTGTCGTTTCCTTTGTGATTGTTTTTAGGGTATAAAAACTTATAAAAAAATTCAAAAAATTTTAATTCTCAGAAAGTTAAAAAAAAAAAAAGTCTACGGTTTTTATTCCTTTTACTTTCCTCGTGTGGAGAGTTAGAAGAAAGTTTGGTGATAGGGATTGTGGCCCGTACCACTTTTCTTAATAGATATGCTTTTTGCAGAAGATTAAGCAAATTTTGTAGCCCGTAAAGTTTGGTGATAGTGACTTGCACCACTTTTTTAAACAGATATGCTTTTAGTAGTAGATTAAGTAGATTTTGTAGTTTGTGATGTAGACTAAGGAAAGTATGGTGACTGTGATTTAATTACAAGTCGAGTTTTCTCCGCAAATATATCGGTGGATGCTGAAAATGACTTTTGTTGGTGTGTGAGAGGTTGGGTAGGTCTGTGGACTTCAAATCGTTGCACATCTTTCTAAATATCGAAAACTACTCAAGCGATTTGGTCCTAATTTGGGTGGTGTTTAGTATATAATGTACATGTGAACTTGTAAAAAATTCTCTGGAAATGTATATAATTTGGCTATAAAAGTGTTTTGTAGCCGGCAATCTTTCGTAATCTTGAAAATCGTTGAAGCGATTTGGATACTGTTTGAGCGGTGTACTGCGTATATACACTTTAAGACAAAAAATAGACGTACCAAGAAAGAATTATCCAGATGAGACAAAATTTGATACGTGTAATGTGGATGTACAGAAAAGAAATGATTAGAATTTCAGAACAATTGGATGACTTATTGCACTGAAAAATCTACACAAAGTGAGCACGTCAATATGGCGTTGGCCCACCTCCGGCCTTTATACAAGCTGTTACCCGACTCGGCATTGATGCATAAAGTTACCGGATGGTGTTCTGAGAGATGTCGTTCCAAATAGCCTCCAATTGACGAGCTAATTCGTCTACATTCTCGGATGGTCGCAGACGAAGCCTCATCACAGCTCAAATGTGCTCAATAGGTCAGAGATATGGGAATCTGTTTAGCCAAGGAAATATGTCATACGCACGAAGACAATCAATAGAGAGGCGTGCCGTGTGTGGCCTGGCATTATCTTGCTGAAAAGTTAGCCCGGGATGTCGCGAATGGAATGGCAATACAACGGGTCGTAGAATGGCGGCAACGTACCGCTGTGTTGGGACGGTGCCACGGAGGACTATCAAAGGGGTTCGGCTATCAAACGAAATGGCACCCCAGACCATAACTCCCTGTTGTCGGACCGTGTGGCGCGTGACAGTAAGAGCAGGATCCTGACGATGTCCGGGCTGTCTACAGACATGTCTGTGATGGTCGTCGAGACTCAGTTCGAAACGGGATTTATCACTGAAGACAATTCGTTCCCAATCCGAACAATTCCACGTTGATCGGGCCTGACACCATTGCAATCGCTGTTGACAGTGCATACTGGTCAGTGGTAGGCGGCGTAATGGGCGCCGCAAGTATAGATTCCGTTCCCGTAGTCTTTTATTAATGGTCCGGGTGGTCACTTCCGTGCTTGTCACACGTTGGATTGTTGATAACGACGAATTTCGTGCTGTCACACCTGCTCTAACAATCGCTTTATCTTCCTGTTCTGTCGTTGCTCTAGGCTGGCCGCTGGCTGCTGAAATCTGCCATTCCTGACTCATTCTTTCCAACATCGTCAAATTGCTGCATCACTCCTACCCACATGTCGAGCGATTCGTCGGTGAGCCCATCCAGCCTCATACAGTTCGATCGACCGCACGTCCTCTTTCAAACTCTTTCATATGCTCGTAGTGGCCGCGAATTCGCCGGCGAGGCATTGTTACAATCAAGGTACGTAAACGCAATCGGAATACATTGCACGCTTTGTTCCTGAAAGCGAGGTTAGCTCTTTATATACACCACCATGGCGCTCAGTTTCAATATGCTGTAGTTCCGACTATTCATGAATTTTTGATCATTTGCATATTCGGTTGAAAGGTGTTTGCATGTAAAGTTTCATTACTATCGGATTATTTTGTCTTAGAGTGTATTTTGTAGATGTGAATGCAGAAAATAGCTTTTGAAAAACGCATATAGTTTAGCTCAGAGGTCGAATGCCCACTTGTTTAGAGAGAAAAGTCTCGGGATTGTCTCAGAAATCTAGTTTTTAGACAAATATATTTTTTAAAGACAGTATTGAATGAGTGCACGTATTCATGATCTGAAACAAAAATTGGGCTATGGTTTCGCACAGTGAGGGGGCACCAGATAACTGCACACGAAAACACTTAATCACCAGATCACTTAAAACAGAGGCAAGGAACAGAGATGAAATTAAAGTGGGAAGCCAATTCGAGGAATTTCTAGAACAGTCAGGTGACGATTCATCAAAAAACAAAAATCATACCCACAGACTTGTTGCCGTATCTGATATATTTCTGTATCTGATAATGAATAAACGACTGTAGGTGGATATTGTTTAAATGTGTACCCTTTTCCCGACTATTTTTCAAGAGATGAACAATAAAGTACCGTTTAATGAATTTAGCCCAAGACTCAAGATAAATAGAAAAATGCAGAAAATGCGGAAGGTGCAAAACTACACTTTTAAATCAACAGACTTTCGTCACCCTTATTTAGCGACAGATACATAAAAGTTCCATTATAATGTTGTTGACGTTATCATTACGCTCAAAAGGCAGCATTAAAATTAAATAAGACCATTTTATATATGATTTAAATAATATTCATTCATAATTGAAAACGCCCTCCAACAATTCCAGGAATGCAGACCGTATAAATTCAGGCCCGCATAACGCCTAGCCTCGCCTTCCTAATGATGATCAACTTCAAATATTCAGAAATTGTCTCCCTCTTTCCGATTTCATGCTACAGCATTTCGCGTTCCTCGCGAAAATTTCCCGCCTGCTTGCAGGTTGTAGCCAGCTGAAAATGGCGCAAAAGTTCTAAAGCGGATGGTAACCTTGCAACTTTGTGGGAGGAAAGCATTTTTGGATCGAAAGAATGAGAATATAATAATCCTATTGCATGGCAAAGAGTGGAAGTTTAAAAATGCAGCCCCGTTTCTCCCAGATTTTGAAATTTAGAATACCAGAGATGACGCTTATTCCCAGACTCAGACATCATGAGTTTTACAATACAGCTTTGAGGTGCTAAGAATGAACGAGGGATTTATTTTTTGGTTTTGTCTGATTAGAATAGGATTTATATTTTAGAGAGATATTGATTGTGCGCTTGCGAAGTAATATAATTTATCAAAATTGGTTTAAAAGTAGTATTTCCCAAGGGAAACGTGTGCAACGTACATGCGACGCGAAGCGGATTTGGAGAATTCAAATGTCTTGTCTGACATGCAACCTCAACTTCTTGATTGATCGGTCCCATATCAAAGAAGTTGTAGAGAGTCATGGTACGAAATCCACGCACCACAGACATCTGGAATTAATCCATGCAACACCTAATTGGTCCAAAATACATCAACGTACTAAATATACATCTAATAGATACCCATGTCCTGGATAATCCAAAGTTAACACGTCTAATTTACATCCATAAATTACATGTTCTGAGTGATCCAGATTTAACTTCCACTGCACATCCATAGACGATTTAATGTGGACAACGTTAACTGTACACATCCATATTACACCAGTCATGGACGAAATATAGACCCATTGTGTATTCATCCAGTGTTCAAGCTGTGCAATAATACACTGAGCAGCCTTCAATCTTTTACCTTGCAATCATGATCGCCATGATTAGTGTTGTAATTTAATTTCTCAAGTTGAGTTTTGTTCATTTAATATTTGTAATTCCAAAATTTAAAGAATAACAATTAATGTTACGTGGGATCATATACTTGATGTTTACAAGATTAGGCTTGTAAAAATCAAAAAGACAAACAAGCTAACAATACTAAACTGATCTGTACTGATACTAAAATGAGCTACTGAAATTCAATATAACTTTCAGATGCTTTTAATATTTTACATTTTCTTAGTGTGAGGTTAATATGAATTGATATTTTTGTCATTACAGCTGTACGTTTGCAGTGGTGAAGTTTGAATTACAATCAAGCAACTGCTATTGCGGTTCTTCTGAAAATAAAATTTTGGTTGACAAGAAGAGAATCAAAAAGTATTTTAAATAGAAACAAACTCTCTAATCTTAGTAAATAAAATTGACTGTAATATATTTGACTTAGAAACATAGAAAAATATTCATAAAAGATTAAGTTATGTATTTTGACGAGGTAAATGTGGTGTACCTGTTAAAGAAGTAAGTCTTTTTTCCCAAAGCAGCAATACGCCGGTTCGCATCCAGGTTTCATCGAAATAAATTGGAATCAATGGTAGTTAAGACCAATTTTCTGCAAAAGAAAATATTTCGATTTAATGAAATCTTCTGTATAAATTTTTTGAACACATTTATTATCATATTTTAAAGCTCTCCACTTGTTAGAAAGGGGTGTTCGATTGAGAATGAGTATAAAATAAATAATTTATTGGACGTATTATGAATGAGCAGTAGACGTAATCTGGATGATTCATTTCACGTCGCCATGGACATCCATTAGATGTCCTATAGAGTAACATCTGGATGTCTTAATAAATGTCTAATAGACGTAAACACCTGGATTATTGATCTTTTTTGGATGATCTAGCTTACATCTATTAGATGTAATCTAGATGTGATCAGGATGTAATGTGCAACTTGACAAGAAGAATGGGAAGTTGCCCAATGTCCCAAAATAAAGATGAATGGGAAGTTGCCCAATGTCCCAGTCTACCAACTGGTCAATGGTGTGGTGATTGTGATTGCTAGTAAACTTTCTGAAAATCTTGGGATCCTCTGTTATCCACATCTTTGTAATTGACAACAAGTAGTAACTTATTTAACGAGCAATAAGTATTCGCTTATCAACGAGATCAATATATCTTTTACAGTACCATGTGCAAAGAATACACACCATCAAAAATTATGGCTAATTAACAATTAAATCCATTCATTGAAGTAGATAGAAGTATTGGTAACCAACCTCGCCCATCTTCCCATCTGAGTTGGTTGCTGCTCTTTTCAGAGCAAAAACAGGAAATATTGTGTATTGATACACGTTATATGTAATATTTGATATGAGTATAATTCATTGATGTTCGTGACAAATCATTTCTTAACATTGCCGATATCGGTAGTAGTGTTTTATAAAATGTTTTAAAAATATAGCATAACTAATAATATAGCTAATGTTTTAAAAATATAGCATAACTAATAATATAGCTCATGTTTTAAAAATATAGCATAACTAATGTTTTAAAAATATAGCATAGCCTAACTTCAGATTTTCTACTAAATCGAAATATATCGAAGAGTAATTTTAGTTAGAAGAAACATTGGATTACAAAAACTGTATATGAGTATCTAATATGACGGATGATTTGAAGAAACAGACAATCTGCAACTTGAAGATCTCATCAAAATGTCAAGTTTAAACGACCTTATTTTTCTCTGCTGGTTTTGCAACTGTATAGCAGCTAGTTTGTCGTATGAATTGACAATCGTTCGTTAGTTCTTGGAAAAATGGAAACTTGACATTTTTCAGATCTCAGTGATCCGCAGTATCTAACTATCTAACCTGCAGAGCAAAGTTGCTCGTAAGTATTCACCGCAACTTTGTTCAAGTAAGCATTTATTGATAATACACATATACTTTCAACTTTTCTTATTTATAAGTTTATTATTGAGAACTGTCCCTATTTTCTACTTTACTAAAGCAGACAATATCTGAGATACAATATAATATTGCCGAGTGAAACTTTTCATAAATAAGTGAAATACCACCCTAGCTTCTAAGCGGAGAAAAGTTCTCTGTGGGTTTTTTATTACGTTGTCAGGAGGAAATTTCTAAAGAGTTGCTAAATATCCAGGTCGATCAGTACCCGACATTTTGGTGCTAGAAATGCAAGTTATGATTCCATGTGCGGTAAAAATATCTCCATGCGTTGTAACGTATCGTCAGCAAGCATTTTATTCTGTCATCAAAATATCAAGTCTCTTCCATCAAAACATCCAATCTTATATAGGAAGCAGCTTACTTGAGCAATGTATATAAGCGCAAATAACACAATTATGCAGGATACAGCTGTTTCGAGGACACGCTGCACCCCCTTCGTCAGAGTAAAAGAGGAATGGGCCGATTCCTCTTTCGGACGTCGGGTTTCTTGGTTCTTTTTCACTGACAAAGTGGATCTAGCGTATCCTCGAAACAGTCGTATGTGTTATTTGTGCTTATACATACTTTGCTCGAGTTTTCCTTATCCTTTGTACAAAGTGTACTTTACTTATTGATCAAGTCTTTCGCAGCGCAGGATGAGATCCATATAGGGTCTGATTTTTGAAAGCCCTTTAAATAGCATGTTCACTTTGAATGAAATTTTTGCCCCCTCTGCTTAATGTCCCTTATTTTCCCTTCTCTCTGATCTTCTACGCGTCGAAGCAAGTATGTGTTAAATTTCTAAATACTTTATTTTTTACAATCATCTCATTCAAGGAAGGAAGGGGGCTGCATATACCGCAATGCACCCTCTTAGTGCACAACTTCTGTTTTCTTACTACTGTTTCTACTTCAGGATTTCAATTTCCTGTATGGAGTGCATGGAAAATTAATGCAATTTCTCTGCCAATGGGAAAGCGTATAATCCTCAACCCTGTCTACGCATACGCTATGATTACCACTAGTCAAGATATTAGAAATTTACTTTTTTTTTTAGAGATCTTGCCCCTTCCCATTCATATTGGTATGTTTAACTTAATCATTTGCGATAAGTCTTTTAGTTTTCAGTGTCATCGGGTCAAAAGAAAGTTATTTTATTTATTGTCATCCATGGAAATTGAAATTTGTTCATTTGCAGCGAAAGTCGTGTACTGGACACATTAGATTTTTTAAAAATTCTGTCTTGGTGTTATCGAAAAAGGGGATAAAAAGCAGTTTATAAAATGTTAGTAGAAAATTTATATCAGGAATAAAAATGGCGTAATGCGTGGTCTTTTTCTTCGTATTTTTTGAAACAGCAGTCGAATATTGGCGATGACCATTCTTTCACTTTCGAGAATTACAAGACTGGAGAAATTCTTTTCTCCAGAAGATTCTTTCGATGTAGAGCGTTCAGTTGTAAAACTGGAAAGTATGTCCTTTTGGTCCTAACAGACATATTGCAAATAAAATACTGCAAATATTGCAGTATTGGAAATTGAAATACCAACGAAGAATTTACAGATGTCCAATGCTACTATTTGAAAAGTTGCCATAAAATGTTGTTAATGAAAAGTTAATCCATTCTTGTATTTAAATGAATATCACTTACTCTTTTTAGATATTTAAATGAGATTTTACAATTTTCCCTTTTTTGATTAACTCTGCTTTCGATTCTTTTAATTTGATTTGCTTTTGCTCAGATCAAAATTACCTTCTGACATATTTTAAATTTTCCCTGTAAAATTAATCACATCGGTTTTGTCAGTCGACAGTTTGGAACACAGTCCTATTTAAAAATTGAGCAATTTGCATTTATATACAAAAATTTCTTGTTGATTAGCATAACAGCTGCGATTACTTAATATACAAGTTGTACGATTTTACGTTCGAATAAAGTTTTAAGCAGATAAAAAAAAAGAGTAGATTCTTTTGTGGATTCTCATTAGGTTGAGTTTTATAATATTTACAATCTTTCCTCTTTCATGCTATATTAAGCTGTTAAATCTATCAATCAATTGATACAATAGTGCATTTTTAAATGCGTACACATTTATTAATCTTAGCCATTTTAGAATAAAGAATATTCAGATTTCGCGCTTCAATAGCCAAAGCAAATAAAATAGAAATGCGTAGATATTCTAATCTAATTACATAGAAAAATCTTTGAAGGCGATATTTCCTTTAGCTCGAATGAATGGAGTTATACGTATGGCATAACCCCATTAACATCTCACAGTTCATCCTGCTGTGATCGTAATGGACTTTTTAAAACCAGTGGAAACTCCAATTACAACGAGTCTACCTTTTCACTTCGAACGCCACCTACAGACGTGCATTATAAAGATTAAAACTTTTTCAATCCTTTGTTAGAACCGAAGAACTGTAAACCAATAAGCTTTTTTGGGGAGAATGGGTCTGGTCTAGTCTACTATACTCTTTAGTTAAAATTCGATTTAGTTTTCTTTGAGATGGAAGTCTTCGGAATGGAATAGAAAATGAAATCGAAGTTGTAAAGGTTTCTAAAGTAATTAGACCACGTTTGTTTAAAGTTCGATGATTACATTACATTACATTAATGGATAATTAATGAAGAAGCAAAACCATCATCGACGAATTTCTGGCACTTGCTTCGTGACTCATGAGGTAAATGTTAAGGTTAAAAAATTTATATCGAGGTAGTTTGTTCATACATATATATATATATATATATATATATATATCTTGTATATCGCTTTGACTGTTATCAGAATAAATCTACTAAATAAATTCTTTAGATACAGTATATAAAGGTTTAATAAATGCATCCACCGGTTTCAAAAGCGAAATAAATCCTTCTTCAGAATAAATGAGACGTAGTACCAGCACCAACAAAGGCAGGAATACGCTGGCCCGTAGCAAGAAGAAAATTCAAAGGGAGATTGGAGTGGATCCTAGCAAATGGCTAAGAAATGTTGAATAGCTGTGGCTAGATGAGGGGGGGGGGGGGGGGTGACTTCGCAATTTATAAAGTAAATCCTTGATTACAAACTTTTAGAGTTACTCAGTTATTTACTTTTGACACTGGTTGGTTGGTAGTTCTCGTGCTCATATGAAGTCAAATTGAATCATGTGCAGATATTACTGCCTTAGCGAGATCCCCAATCTTCTCATTATAAAGTACATTTGACACCGTTTTGTATTATTATATGAAGGACAAACTATGAAATTGAAATCCTGTGAATCTTCACCGGAGAGCGTGAAGCAAAATTTGATTAAAGGACAATGAGTGACCCATAAGCTTCATTTATTATATTTATTCAGTGTTTCTGGTGGGGTTTAACAGATATATCTTTTACAATGATTAAATTATAACTTTTTTTATGGTAGTAATTTTTTTATATGAATCAAAGATTTAGTATTTAAAGACTTTCCTTCACCTTTGATTCGTTCATTTTCTGAAAAGTGCACAGTACGTGTTTTGTGTGAATTAATGATTCATCTTCAAAAAGACAAAATAAGTAAATTAAACACACACACATACACACGCACACACACACACACACATATATATATATATATATATATATATATATATATATATATATATATAACATTTTATCATTCAACTGTTTTTTCGTTTTATACATCAAAACAACGCAGTTCAACATCTTTATGTTACAGAACCAAATTTTCGACCAAAATGCTTTTGCGGCCGTTGAAAATAGTATCAGTAATACACTCACGGACAATGAAAGTTGCGCACCATGAAGAAAACATGGCACAACCGCGAAATGATGTAAATAGCTAGAGAGTGGGCTGGTATACAAATGATCCCAGTCTGGTGTAATTGCGCATGACAGTACACTCGTGAGTGGCGCTACAAGCATGAGCCAGCGACCATATAACCTGGCTTGTAGTCGACGCCGTATCAATGCGAGAAACTTTGGCAGACGCAAGCACGAGTATGGAGTGAAAAAAATGGTGGGTAGACGCCAGAAATGTCGATATACACAACTGACGGTCTTCGAGAGAAGCCTGATCATCGGGCTGAAAACCATTGGGTGGTCAGCGCACCGGATAACCCTTCACGTGGATCGTTTGGACTATACCGTCCGACGGTGTTGGGAGCACTGGTCATGGGACGCTATCCAGACACGGAGGACCTCCTCTGGACAGACCGGGCATACCACGAGTAGAGAGGATCGAATGCTTGTGCGATTGGCACATATAGAGCCCACGGCGACCCGATCGGTGATATAGGCACACATAGCGGGTCCTGTGTGCACACGAACCGTTTCTAGACGCCTGAAGGAAGTGAATCTGCGATCACAGCACTCCTTCGGCGGCCCCGGTTGCAGTGGTGCAGGACCAGAGCAACGTGGAACGCCACATATTGGCGATGTGTGGTGTTTAGCGATGAGTGCTGCTTCGTTTTGGGAAACGATGATCAACGTGTCCGGGTGTGGAGGTCCCCTTCACAACGCCACAGCGCCACAGCAGTCCCACTGCAGGCATCATGTGCTGGGGAGATATAGTCTCCGACAGCTGATCCGTTCTAGTAGTAGTCAATCATTTTAAATGTTTCACTTATCTTAAAAGTTGAATGTACCATCCTTTTATGTACGTCCGACACCAAATGTAAACAAACGCCATCTTGAAACGAACAAACCGGGTGAGAAGAAATCTGTTTGGCGCTCACAGCCAGTCGATATAGCCATTATCTACTTTCTCGCCAATCTCAACATTTAAGGGGCGTAATCGGTACCCGTGACCCTGGGCCCTAAAGGGGCCCTGAATTTTGTATGTGATTAAAATTTTAAGCAGAAATAGTTTTTTAATTAATTTAAAACTGGCAAATAATGTATTAGTTTTTATTTTAAATTATGTAATCCTTTAAAGTCGTAATATATTATTTTGAAGTAAAAGTTTTGGAAATTCATGTACAAAAGGGCATGCATGTGTTTGGCATGCGTATGGGAGCCCCAAATTAACACCAGGCCCTGAGCCCCATCTTGGCTTGATCAGGTCCCAGTTGAACTCCATGTAAACTGAATAACATTGCTGCACGGAATCTTGGTTAGGAATAAGTATTATAGTGGGTATCACTATTACGGAGGGCGCTTGAGGGGGCGCAGTCAGCAGTTGTAAATAAGCACGCGGGTCTCAAAGCTTTCTCAGAAAACTTCGAGACTCTGATCTTTGAGTATTTGTATAAATAATATAATAACAAACAATGCATTTCTTAAGCAATGTAATATGCATACACCCTTATCTTTAAAGCTATGCTCATTGGTTCATATTCTTCATTATTCAATGATGTCACCTACCTGCTCACATAAGAACGACCACCAAGATATTTTAAAGCCCCAGTAGTTGTGGAAAGGGTGTTCAAGGGCCGCAGGAGCAAGAGAGCATGAATGACGTCATCGGCTTATCTTATCGGATGACGTCATCGGCTTATCTTATCAGATAAGCTTATCTTATCAGATGACGTCATCAGCTTATCTTATCAGATGACTCATTCGATAAGATTATCGGCTGACGTCATGTACTGATACAGACAGTGAAGAAGACCTTGGCGGCCATCTTGGAAATTTTGGTGGCGCCCTCTATGGACAGGTTGGAGAACTGTGTTGGCTAAAAGGAAAGAATTGGTTCTGGACTGAGCTGGATTCGAACTGGGGACCCCTTGCACCGTAGGAGAGTGCTTTAACCAGTATACACTTTGAGACTTGTAGGCAGATGGTGAATGAATGATATCTTTCCTGCGAAAGGAGTTGGGTACTTAGAATATTTTCTGAACTTCTACGAGGCGATGGTGCGAATGAATTAAGATTTTAATTAATTTTTAATAAATAAATAAAATATATTATGAAAAAAAATGGAATATAGTCATAATTTAATTTTAATAAGGGGATTATTTTTTTAAATGATTGGGTAATTATTGTTTTTATGGAATGTTTAGGAAAGTGCTTGAAGACATTTACGACGGTGATGGCGCCCTCTATTGGCACTTGAATGTAATAATGAATGATGTCTTCCCTGCGAAAGGAGTTGGGGACTTAGAATATTTTCTGAACTTTTACGATTGGATTTAATGAGCGCGAATGAATTAAAATTTTAATTAATGCTTAATAAATGAATAAAATATATTATGAAAAAAAATGGAATATAGTCATAATTGAATTTTAATAAGAGGATTATTTTTTTAATGATTGGGTAATTATTGTTTTTATGAAATGTTTTGGAAAATGCTTGAAGATATTTACGAAAGTTTAGTTGGCGATGATGGCGCCATCTATTGCCACTTGAATGAAATACATGCGACGAATAATAATACAATTAATTTCAGAATGCGGTTTTTGTGTTCTTTTAATTCGATAGTCGAACGATGACTTAATAATTTTAGCTTCACGCTCATACATGTTCTAATGAACGAAGATAATTATTTTTTTTACATTGATCGTTCATCAGTGATTTTTTAAGGACGGGGTGTATGTTATTGAATTTTATTAATTTTAATGAAATGATTTTTGGGATGTTTTTGAATGAAGGAATGGGGGACTCCATAGTGAACTACTAGAATATCGCATTTTTGATGTTACCACAAGTTGGGAACAGAATTTGCCCCTTTTAGAAGAGGTGTATCAGCCAAGATTTATGTTTTAAAAGCCTGTGAGATTTTAGGGATAGGTTATAATGCCGACTGAACACGTTTCGACAATTTTTATTTTACTGGGAATGCTGTTAGATTTTTTTTTAATGATATTCATAAAATTGTTAATTAATGCGAAACTTTAAATATTTTAATTCCGACAGAATGTCTATAAAAATATGTTTTAATTTTATTTTTATTGGACTGTAAAGTTTACTTTTGCGTCGGGATTCGAACCCTCGACTAAAAAGCGTCTATGGGTCAGCTGCCGAACACCTAGCCAGCTGACCCATAGAAGCTCGGTGGGAACTCCCTATTTAACCTTCTCTATCATATTGAAAGCAGTAAGATGATCAGCGGCGCCATCTATTGGCAGAGATCTTTGTTATTTATTCAATCTTTTATTTTTTTTTTAATTTAGTGACATGAAGTGTGTGACTATAATACTTACTGACCATGACTCGACACTTTTCAGAATGATTGTGTCTGCCATGCGATTTTTTTTTATGACAAGTATCAAAACCTGCTGAATCCGTTTCGACCGTTTTTATCTATGAAAAATAGCTGTATTGATTTCTTTTCAAATATATGGGAAATTCAAGACTTTGCTATATTTTTGTTAAAATGAATAGGTGTACTGAATTATCAGTGAATGGAATAATTGGGAGATATTTTTAAAATGCAAAGTACTGAAAGCTTCACAAGCTAATGTTGTGCAAAGATGTGACTTGTATATGTATGGAGCAAATGTGTGTCATGGATGTTCTTACCAAAGTCTTCTAAAAAGGGAATCCATATTATTTTTAAGACTATACAGGATTACTTTAAAGAGTCATATAAAATGTTATGTATTAGAAAATAGCAAGATCCATTTCTATGTAGAAATAGTACATGCATGTCATACATTAAAAAAAAAAATGAGTGTATGCCAATTCTAGTTTAGAAAATAGGTTTTAACGATATTGTGCATTGTATACGATTTAACCATTTTTAAAGTGATGGATGTAATTTTAACACCGAAGTTTAGAATTTAACAAGCTAAGGAACACGAATCGAGCATTTTCACAGACATGAGTGTATCCATAAAAGTTTACTATTTTACCGAATTGTTTGCTTCTTAGCGAATGTTTGATGAACTAGGAGTTTTTTTTTTTTAATCTTACACAAGGCCTAAGACTCCTTTATCGCTTAAAATTATGGCATTTAAATTAAATTTAGCAAAAATTACTCGACACATAGTGCATGTACGAGGAATTAGAAGTAAGTGTTTTCGATATTCCATGAGGTCAAAGACCCTAAAATTTCATGAATTTAGTGAATTGTTTGGTTCTTAGCATATGTTTGGGAAACTAAGAATGAATTTTTTAATGTTACATAAGCCGTAAGACTCCTTTAGCGCTTAAAATTATGATTTTTTAATAAAATTTGCAAAAATTGCACAATACTTAGTGGATAATTACTGAATAAGAGATATGTTTTTAATGTTACAGCAACATCTAAAGCTCTTAAATCGGTATATTTTTAAAACTGTCATGAATTTTAGGGGAATAGAATATCACTTAACGATTTTTTTAAGGACATGCGATTGTCAACATTGAATTTAAATGAAAGACTGACCCTCTAGGCCAAGTGTAGTACATTGTAATAATATTAAAATATGAAAGATATGCATTTAACTCTTTAAAAGAAACATGTAATGAGTTTTGATATCTTAATACGAGACATTATTGACATACAAATAGGAGTATCATGATCTCGCGGCTGTAGATGCACCATAAAATCATTCAATTCATAATGAATGGCCACATTTGAATGTACATATTTAACAACACCTGGAAAATGATAGGGCGAAACTGAGACAAAATTTTACACTTCCTACGAAATAAACCCCAACTTCGTAGACTTTTAGGAAACTAGGGCTGAATTTTCACCTATTCTTAGAGATTGAAAGGCCCAGACCACCCGACCAACCCTAAAGCTTACGGTAACTAACTCTGTGGCCGACCTATTCTTAGAGATTGAAACACCACATTCTTTATAAATCTTCATACTTTTAGAAAATGGAACATAACTTAGCATTTATTTTTAGTGAATAAGGGTATATAATTTCAGAATTTTAACACTGAATATAAATTTTATAAATTAATCTCTGTAAAGTGCAAATATCGTTCATTACGAAACTCACACTGTAAACATTTTATATGATTCGAATAAATTTATTTTTAATTTTTTTTTGTATTTTATTTTAAAAAGCGATATTAGTAAACCTGTTATACTTGAATGTATAGATACATAACCTACGAGCACATAGCATTTTTAAATAAAACATGTTAAAAATGAGTTGATGAACGTAAATAAGGAGTTCAGTTTGAAAGATAAAAATCTGTTTAATGAATCTATTCTTCATAAAATACACATTAAGCATTATTTGTTGCACATTTAAACAAACAAGTTAAAATAATTTCCTTATCGCACATTCATAGTCCTCTGATTTAAATGACTTGAAAAAATTTCGATCATACCAGTAAAAGACTTCTTCACCACGCAACAAAACTTTCTTTGCTATGTTATTAATGTCAAGATTTAGAAGTACCTGTTCAGCCACTCTGTTGTACATTTCTAATGGAGTGCTGTAAAGACATTCGTGGTAACTTTGATCTTCAATTTGACAAACACAGCCAACACATTTGAAAAGTTTTCTTACATGATACATCATGCTCTCATGAATACAAGAGATTAATTGTTCGAATGCAAAATTTTTGTCACAATTAACTGATGGTAGAAAGGTTATCGTGTCCTTTATTTTTAATATTTGAGCAGGAAGCCACTCTAGAAATATACTTTCTCGAAGTTCCATACTAATGTTGTTGACACAATTCATTAAACATGCTATTTGATTTTTATCTAAGGTAATATGACACTGCGTTAGACAAAATTTTGAATCATATAATTGAATTATCTTCTGTAAATGAAGTTTTCCATTGTCATTGAAACAGAACAACTCATTGCGACTGACGAAAGAGGTATCCGTATATAGACTATTGAACGACCACAATTTTTGTGAAAATTCACTCCAAGTAGCAGGTGACAATGTAACCCATTCACGCGTAGGCACTAGTTCATTTCGTTCGTTAGAGATATATCTCCATATATACACTTTTAGCTTCTCATGGCGAAGTTTCAAATATACATAGACACCAGAACCTAAATGCCAACGACGGAGTGCATCTTGCATGGAATCTGAAGAAGTAAATTCAGTCGAAACAGATTCTGTAGTGGCGGTTAACACTCCGCTGTGTGTTAGAGCACAAGAAAGCAGATCTTGAGATGGGTTTCCGACCTCGGTGAGGACTTGTGAATCGGCAGTGGTGGATGTTTCTGCTGGGGGTATGGAAGACATAAGATAGGTGTCTAACCAATCCACCACGAAGTTTGATGAAGGTGAATTAATCACATTTGAGACGATATCCACAGATTTTGTTTCATCTAGGACAGGAACCGACAACTCCACACTATTTCCACTAGAAATTAACTGTTCGAGTGATGGCATACTTTGAATTTTAGACATTACTTGCAGATAGTATCATCCAAGTACCACATTCACAGTATAAGATTTATTTTTAAAACACTAAGATCTTAAAATACTATAAATTTGTCACAGCTATGAACGAACCGAACCTATCCACGCAGCACCCAAGGTTGAAATGACTGATCAGGTTACGTCATAAGACTAATCACGTGACCTAAATCGAGTGTCGTGTGCAAATAGATTACATAAGATAAGACATGAAGGGGTTAGAACTTGTAATTTTCAATGAATCGCACAACATCGATTTGTGCCAAGCGCAATTGTTATCTACGTGGGAGACTGACTACATTATTTTATTCATCTTCGAAACCATAAAGTGGAAATATGTACCAAAATTAGTTAAAATTCATAATTTTTAATCACACTATCATTAAATACATAGGAAAATTTTGTATATTTTTATATCTTTAGCGGATATGCTTACCACATCGCACAGAATATACAAGAATAGTTAGCAAAAACATGAAAATAAACTTACAGAATGAGATCTTCACCAGCCGTCATCCATCCAAACTGGAAATGAACGATACTGCAATATTAAAATATACAAAATTTTCCTATGTATTTAATGATAGTGTGATTAAAAATTATGAATTTTAACTAATTTTGGTACATATTTCCACTTTATGGTTTCGAAGATGAATAAAATAATGTAGTCAGTCTCCCACGTAGATAACAATTGCGCTTGGCACAAATCGATGTTGTGCGATTCATTGAAAATTACAAGTTCTAACCCCTTCATGTCTTATCTTATGTAATCTATTTGCACACGACACTCGATTTAGGTCACGTGATTAGTCTTATGACGTAACCTGATCAGTCATTTCAACCTTGGGTGCTGCGTGGATAGGTTCGGTTCGTTCATAGCTGTGACAAATTTATAGTATTTTAAGATCTTAGTGTTTTAAAAATAAATCTTATACTGTGAATGTGGTACTTGGATGATACTATCTGCAAGTAATGTCTAAAATTCAAAGTATGCCATCACTCGAACAGTTAATTTCTAGTGGAAATAGTGTGGAGTTGTCGGTTCCTGTCCTAGATGAAACAAAATCTGTGGATATCGTCTCAAATGTGATTAATTCACCTTCATCAAACTTCGTGGTGGATTGGTTAGACACCTATCTTATGTCTTCCATACCCCCAGCAGAAACATCCACCACTGCCGATTCACAAGTCCTCACCGAGGTCGGAAACCCATCTCAAGATCTGCTTTCTTGTGCTCTAACACACAGCGGAGTGTTAACCGCCACTACAGAATCTGTTTCGACTGAATTTACTTCTTCAGATTCCATGCAAGATGCACTCCGTCGTTGGCATTTAGGTTCTGGTGTCTATGTATATTTGAAACTTCGCCATGAGAAGCTAAAAGTGTATATATGGAGATATATCTCTAACGAACGAAATGAACTAGTGCCTACGCGTGAATGGGTTACATTGTCACCTGCTACTTGGAGTGAATTTTCACAAAAATTGTGGTCGTTCAATAGTCTATATACGGATACCTCTTTCGTCAGTCGCAATGAGTTGTTCTGTTTCAATGACAATGGAAAACTTCATTTACAGAAGATAATTCAATTATATGATTCAAAATTTTGTCTAACGCAGTGTCATATTACCTTAGATAAAAATCAAATAGCATGTTTAATGAATTGTGTCAACAACATTAGTATGGAACTTCGAGAAAGTATATTTCTAGAGTGGCTTCCTGCTCAAATATTAAAAATAAAGGACACGATAACCTTTCTACCATCAGTTAATTGTGACAAAAATTTTGCATTCGAACAATTAATCTCTTGTATTCATGAGAGCATGATGTATCATGTAAGAAAACTTTTCAAATGTGTTGGCTGTGTTTGTCAAATTGAAGATCAAAGTTACCACGAATGTCTTTACAGCACTCCATTAGAAATGTACAACAGAGTGGCTGAACAGGTACTTCTAAATCTTGACATTAATAACATAGCAAAGAAAGTTTTGTTGCGTGGTGAAGAAGTCTTTTACTGGTATGATCGAAATTTTTTCAAGTCATTTAAATCAGAGGACTATGAATGTGCGATAAGGAAATTATTTTAACTTGTTTGTTTAAATGTGCAACAAATAATGCTTAATGTGTATTTTATGAAGAATAGATTCATTAAACAGATTTTTATCTTTCAAACTGAACTCCTTATTTACGTTCATCAACTCATTTTTAACATGTTTTATTTAAAAATGCTATGTGCTCGTAGGTTATGTATCTATACATTCAAGTATAACAGGTTTACTAATATCGCTTTTTAAAATAAAATACAAAAAAAAATTAAAAATAAATTTATTCGAATCATATAAAATGTTTACAGTGTGAGTTTCGTAATGAACGATATTTGCACTTTACAGAGATTAATTTATAAAATTTATATTCAGTGTTAAAATTCTGAAATTATATACCCTTATTCACTAAAAATAAATGCTAAGTTATGTTCCATTTTCTAAAAGTATGAAGATTTATAAAGAATGCGGTGTTTCAATCTCTAAGAATAGGTCGGCCACAGAGTTAGTTACCGTAAGCTTTAGGGTTGGTCGGGTGGTCTGGGCCTTTCAATCTCTAAGAATAGGTGAAAATTCAGCCCTAGTTTCCTAAAAGTCTACGAAGTTGGGGTTTATTTCGTAGGAAGTGTAAAATTTTGTCTCAGTTTCGCCCTATCATTTTCCAGGTGTTGTTAAATATGTACATTCAAATGTGGCCATTCATTATGAATTGAATGATTTTATGGTGCATCTACAGCCGCGAGATCATGATACTCCTATTTGTATGTCAATAATGTCTCGTATTAAGATATCAAAACTCATTACATGTTTCTTTTAAAGAGTTAAATGCATATCTTTCATATTTTAATATTATTACAATGTACTACACTTGGCCTAGAGGGTCAGTCTTTCATTTAAATTCAATGTTGACAATCGCATGTCCTTAAAAAAATCGTTAAGTGATATTCTATTCCCCTAAAATTCATGACAGTTTTAAAAATATACCGATTTAAGAGCTTTAGATGTTGCTGTAACATTAAAAACATATCTCTTATTCAGTAATTATCCACTAAGTATTGTGCAATTTTTGCAAATTTTATTAAAAAATCATAATTTTAAGCGCTAAAGGAGTCTTACGGCTTATGTAACATTAAAAAATTCATTCTTAGTTTCCCAAACATATGCTAAGAACCAAACAATTCACTAAATTCATGAAATTTTAGGGTCTTTGACCTCATGGAATATCGAAAACACTTACTTCTAATTCCTCGTACATGCACTATGTGTCGAGTAATTTTTGCTAAATTTAATTTAAATGCCATAATTTTAAGCGATAAAGGAGTCTTAGGCCTTGTGTAAGATTAAAAAAAAAAAACTCCTAGTTCATCAAACATTCGCTAAGAAGCAAACAATTCGGTAAAATAGTAAACTTTTATGGATACACTCATGTCTGTGAAAATGCTCGATTCGTGTTCCTTAGCTTGTTAAATTCTAAACTTCGGTGTTAAAATTACATCCATCACTTTAAAAATGGTTAAATCGTATACAATGCACAATATCGTTAAAACCTATTTTCTAAACTAGAATTGGCATACACTCATTTTTTTTTTTAATGTATGACATGCATGTACTATTTCTACATAGAAATGGATCTTGCTATTTTCTAATACATAACATTTTATATGACTCTTTAAAGTAATCCTGTATAGTCTTAAAAATAATATGGATTCCCTTTTTAGAAGACTTTGGTAAGAACATCCATGACACACATTTGCTCCATACATATACAAGTCACATCTTTGCACAACATTAGCTTGTGAAGCTTTCAGTACTTTGCATTTTAAAAATATCTCCCAATTATTCCATTCACTGATAATTCAGTACACCTATTCATTTTAACAAAAATATAGCAAAGTCTTGAATTTCCCATATATTTGAAAAGAAATCAATACAGCTATTTTTCATAGATAAAAACGGTCGAAACGGATTCAGCAGGTTTTGATACTTGTCATAAAAAAAAATCGCATGGCAGACACAATCATTCTGAAAAGTGTCGAGTCATGGTCAGTAAGTATTATAGTCACACACTTCATGTCACTAAATTAAAAAAAAAATAAAAGATTGAATAAATAACAAAGATCTCTGCCAATAGATGGCGCCGCTGATCATCTTACTGCTTTCAATATGATAGAGAAGGTTAAATAGGGAGTTCCCACCGAGCTTCTATGGGTCAGCTGGCTAGGTGTTCGGCAGCTGACCCATAGACGCTTTTTAGTCGAGGGTTCGAATCCCGACGCAAAAGTAAACTTTACAGTCCAATAAAAATAAAATTAAAACATATTTTTATAGACATTCTGTCGGAATTAAAATATTTAAAGTTTCGCATTAATTAACAATTTTATGAATATCATTAAAAAAAAATCTAACAGCATTCCCAGTAAAATAAAAATTGTCGAAACGTGTTCAGTCGGCATTATAACCTATCCCTAAAATCTCACAGGCTTTTAAAACATAAATCTTGGCTGATACACCTCTTCTAAAAGGGGCAAATTCTGTTCCCAACTTGTGGTAACATCAAAAATGCGATATTCTAGTAGTTCACTATGGAGTCCCCCATTCCTTCATTCAAAAACATCCCAAAAATCATTTCATTAAAATTAATAAAATTCAATAACATACACCCCGTCCTTAAAAAATCACTGATGAACGATCAATGTAAAAAAAATAATTATCTTCGTTCATTAGAACATGTATGAGCGTGAAGCTAAAATTATTAAGTCATCGTTCGACTATCGAATTAAAAGAACACAAAAACCGCATTCTGAAATTAATTGTATTATTATTCGTCGCATGTATTTCATTCAAGTGGCAATAGATGGCGCCATCATCGCCAACTAAACTTTCGTAAATATCTTCAAGCATTTTCCAAAACATTTCATAAAAACAATAATTACCCAATCATTAAAAAAATAATCCTCTTATTAAAATTCAATTATGACTATATTCCATTTTTTTTCATAATATATTTTATTCATTTATTAAGCATTAATTAAAATTTTAATTCATTCGCGCTCATTAAATCCAATCGTAAAAGTTCAGAAAATATTCTAAGTCCCCAACTCCTTTCGCAGGGAAGACATCATTCATTATTACATTCAAGTGCCAATAGAGGGCGCCATCACCGTCGTAAATGTCTTCAAGCACTTTCCTAAACATTCCATAAAAACAATAATTACCCAATCATTTAAAAAAATAATCCCCTTATTAAAATTAAATTATGACTATATTCCATTTTTTTTCATAATATATTTTATTTATTTATTAAAAATTAATTAAAATCTTAATTCATTCGCACCATCGCCTCGTAGAAGTTCAGAAAATATTCTAAGTACCCAACTCCTTTCGCAGGAAAGATATCATTCATTCACCATCTGCCTACAAGTCTCAAAGTGTATACTGGTTAAAGCACTCTCCTACGGTGCAAGGGGTCCCCAGTTCGAATCCAGCTCAGTCCAGAACCAATTCTTTCCTTTTAGCCAACACAGTTCTCCAACCTGTCCATAGAGGGCGCCACCAAAATTTCCAAGATGGCCGCCAAGGTCTTCTTCACTGTCTGTATCAGTACATGACGTCAGCCGATAATCTTATCGAATGAGTCATCTGATAAGATAAGCTGATGACGTCATCTGATAAGATAAGCTTATCTGATAAGATAAGCCGATGACGTCATCCGATAAGATAAGCCGATGACGTCATTCATGCTCTCTTGCTCCTGCGGCCCTTGAACACCCTTTCCACAACTACTAGCCCCCCTCTGCGGGCTCCAAATGCAATTTGTCTCCATCCACTTTTCTTTGTAATTGCGTTTATCCGAAGCACGCGAGTTGCATTTAGCAAACTCGATTACGCTGCAGCAAAACACGAGGCTTTGAACAAATTCCTGCCGATGGCCCTTTTGGCGCGACTCGAATTACTGATTCGCGTAATTCAGAGTGCACCTTGGGTGTGGTTACAGACGACGTCACTTAACAATGTAACGGGATATCCTTCATGACATTGCTAATGGTGAATTAACTAGAAGCATGTGGGTTTTAGGTTGGCCCCTCCTCTATAAGAGACACAGGAAATAAATTTTATGCATTTGGTACTATAGTGTTTAAAGTTTTAAGAATTAACTTTGGTGAATGCAAGTGAAGAATTTTGGAATTATAGATGTCACCGACAACAAAGTCTATATTGTTTTCGGAAGAGATTGAGTTGGGGAGGCGGATGTATAAATATATATTTAGGCTTTAATGTTAAAAAGGGGTATAAGCATATAAATATCGAACAACATTGCATGCATAGAAAAGTTTTGTATTGTAATTCTAGTATTTCTTTTGTGAGGTTACAGTGGTGTAGTGAGTAGCTTGTCTGGACGTAATCCAGACGTCCTGGTTCGATTCCTGTCTTTGTCCGATTGTTTTTACAGCTGTTATAATTTAATTGAACCCTCCACAACAGCACTGAAATACAAATAGTAATAAGCTGGTCACTTCTCTGCAGGTATGAAACCTGGTCAATTTTTTTTACACCACATTTGTACACGTCTTGCCTTATGCGTTTTTGCTTTTTTTAGTTAATACATAACCTTTTTCTTAAAAGCTTTCTATTTTAAATCTACAAATTCTGCAAATCTGCAAATTCTTTTACGTATAGATTTTATTGTTCTTTTAATCGAACACTCCGTTAGTTTTCTGCTGTTACATCTTATTTCAGCAATGTCTGGTTTTTAGATACTTTTTGATGTCCTTTCAATCGATCTCTTTGGCGCATCTAAATGTTTCAAATTTCACAATTTCTCTCGCTTTTCAAATATAATTTCACTATCATATGCCTATTTGTATTGATATCAATAAAATTGAGGAATAAATTAGAGAGGGTCAATTAGAACTTTTCCTCGAATATTAACCAGATTGTCGTATTCGAATATTAACCAGATCTTGAATATTCGAATACCTCAAATATTCGAATACCCCGAAGAGTTTTCAAATCGTTAATAAGTAATAATTAAATTTATTAAATATAATTTATTGATTATCAAAAAATTCATAAAAAAAAAGTAAAAAGTGTAATAAAACCACTACTCCCGTAAACTAGTGTTTTTAACTAGATCGTATGACAGACGTTGCTTAATACGGTTATTAATTGACGTTTTCCAGTTCTAATAAGTTTTAATGAAAGCAAAATCTGTATCCCCACCCTTCTCAGTGCTATAACGGCAGTATGATATCCTCAGTTTCTTAATAAATCATGTGATTAAAGTTGCACATTACCGTATTTAGACCGTATTTATGACCGAATACGTTTCGACTCGATTCAACGTTTTATATGGAATTTTCTGAGGAGCACGAATAACACCGATAAACTCTCTTTATTAAAATAACCATTGCGGATATCAATTCTTGATATATTAATGCATTTGCCCATGAAATAAATTAGAAGGAAAAATAAGTTTCAATGTCCATCCCTACACAACAGTGGCGCAAGGAAAAGTAGAAGTTGAATTTTTATAATGTACAAAATGGAAACAAATTGAGGCTGTAGGGAAATTTAGTTCGAAATAATATTATATAAATCTTATAATTATCCAAAATTGACATTATGTAAAGTTTCCGAAAAGACATGAGGATGTAGACAGGTGAAATAATTTTGACAATTTTGCATAATATCAATTTTTGGCCCATGATTCGATTCATCTAATATTGTTTTGAATTGAATCTGACTATTTCCTCAATTTCGTTCAATTTTGTGAATGATTAAAATGATTTTCTACTTTTCTATGAGTCATTGCCTAAAGAAGGAAAATCTTGAAAATTTTGTTTTTTCTTATAATTTATCTTATCGTTTCAGTTTTCATTTTTAGCTCTAGTTTCATTTCCCCCTCATCTAACCTTCTTATTTTGTTTGAACGTCAATCACGTTAAAAAAATCTGATGTGGGCAGCACATGACTTTCCTTATATAATGCAATGAATTTACTACTTTTACAGTAAAAAAAAAATAGATTATTTTTATAGTAGTTATTTGGATTCTTTCCAAGATATTGAGTTTTCTTCAATGAGTTGCCATTTTCCATGTCGTCATCATCAATGAGTCGTCATTGATGTAGCGTCATTTTTATCCATTTGGCGAGTTTTTCGTTAATTTAGCAAAATTAAAAAAAGCCGCCAAGTTGGCGACATTCCAACAAATTCGTCGCCAAAATCTCGCCAAGCGTTATGGACAAAGAAATAAGTTATTCTTACAGCAGATAAATGAGTATTGGCGTTCAAATACAAAAGTATTACTCAAAGTATCTTTTTTTCATGAATGGAACGCGCTAGATCCATGAGATTTAAAAAACCAAATTTATCGCATGGTATTACATATGAAAAGTGAACATGTTTCTCAATAGGAAATTTATTTTTTTATTTTATATGACTTTTTGATAATTTTTTTGAATAATGTGCAATATCTCGAAAACGGTTCCTGTTAGCGTTCTAAAATTTATGCCAATCGTTTTCTAATAAAAAATTACATAAGAAATGTTTATTTGCGTAACTTTATTAGAGGTTTTGATTTTTGACGATTTTTTCAAAATTTCACTCGAAAATTTAGGGGGGTTCTGAACATTCGTTTGCGTATAAGAACAACAGGCTTCCAGTGTTTACGGATTCTAATTTTTGTACCAAATGTCATTCGAATCGGTCCATTCGTTCGTCAGTTATCTTCTCTACAGACTCACACACATACACACACACACACAGACATCACTTCAAAAATGTTTGATTCGTGATCAGGGATGCTTGAAACGTGCTCCCCCGTCGAAAACTCGAATTCGAATTTTCGACCCCGTCACAATACTTTCCTTATACATTATGTAATTAAGGAAAGTAATATGTAGCGGAAGGATGGACTTGCAAGAATCAAGACAATATTTCATCTGAAGTTACTGAACTGTAATTCGCAAAGAAAGTGCACGAAAAGGGTAAAATCATAGCCACGATGTACGTGGCATATCAGCACCGAATATCACCATGGTGACTATAAAATATCATCATGCTGATTTTTGGGACGGTGACGGAACATTGGTGACATGAGATATGTGAGATTGATGACCTGGCATTGTTGACATGAGATTGGTGACATGGTAACGTGGCATTGGTGACATGGGATTGCTGATGTTGGTGACATGGGATTGCTGATGTTGGTGACGTGGGATTGCTGATATTGGTTACGTGGGATTGCTGATATTGGTGACGTGGGATTGCTGACGTGACATAACATCGGTGGCATTGGATTGCTGATACTAAGATAGTAAGCTAATATAGAACATATAATCCATGGATTCTACGCAGGAAATTACGGTACTGGATTCATGACAGAGCTCTAGTACGAGATAATGATATCACTACAGAACTGCAGGTTTTTAAAAAGGGAGATGACAAGTTTATCCTTATCATTTGAATATGCTTAGGGTCTATCATTAACAGTAACATGCTGCATAGCTGATAGGCATTAGGCATTTTAATCAATTTTTCTTTAACATCATCATCTAGTATAAATAAAAATTGTTTACATCAAAATACAATTTTCAATTTACCTGAAAATCAAAGTAATAAAAACCATTGGCAGGTTGCAGACATCTATCTGCTCTATAGATATATTTTTTTAACTGCCTGCCTTTTATCTTCAAATACGTGAGGCATTTTTTCTGCATAGAAACAAATTAAAAATAAATGAAATGAATTAATATGCAAACCTTTGAATTTCTTAAATTTATTAATTTGACTCCTTTAATTTTTCTTTGCACTTTATATATATATATATAAATAGCCTCAATTGTTTACATATGTCATGGTTTATAGGACAAAGGTCCAATTGTCGAAAATTTTAAAATTAGGTTTAGGGCTTTGTTAAATACAGATTTTCAGGCTAATTCTCAAATATAAAACTGCATGTTTTTACAATAATGGCAACTCATGTTACAAATTTTGCATTATTAATCAAACGACAACATTAAAATAGAGAACTTTCTAGGAATTGCCGACACACATAGCGAAAACGTTTCTCGTTTGAGAAGCAAACGGTTACTTAAATGCACTGAAAATTAAAAATCTGATGTCGGCAGCACATGACTTTCCCTGCTGGCTCGAATTAATTTTCTCTTTATTTCTTTAATAATTCATCGAGTTTAATTGCACAAAATAACACTGAATTTGCACTTTTAATTTAAGGTTTGTTTTTATTTGGTAACTGGACATGTTTTTCAAAGACGACGTAGTAAAAATGTGAAAAAATTCAAATATCTCGATAACGGTTAGTTCTAGTGTAATGGGATGGATCGTATTCTTTTCCTCGTCAAAAATTACGTATACAACAAGCATTTAATTGATAGGCATACGTAGTCTTACTTTAGATTTTTGCGATTTTTGAGGGTCATTTCGTAAAAAAGGCGGGTTCTTCTTTTTCCAATCATACCAAAATCTAATCAGCACAAGTATATCCCATAGGTGACTTATCTATTAAAATTTGTGAAATTTGGTCCATTAGATTTTTAGCTAGAGTGGATACAACAGATTTTTGCAGGCCATTTCGCAAAAAAAGGCGGGTTCTTTTATTTCGAATCGTACCAAAAACTAATCAGCACCAAGGACACACACAAGTGACTTACCTACCTAATTTTATGAAATTTGGACCATTAGTTTTTGAGTTAGAGTGGATGCATACATTACACAGACAGACACACATACATATAGACGTCACGCTAAAAATAGTTTTTTTTTTATTATTATAGAGGTCCCAAAACATGTTGATTCGTCGAAAACTCGAGTTATGATTTTCGGCATGATTCCAATACTTCCCCTATACATTACCATGTATTGCAGGGAAAGTAAAAATCTGATGTGGGCAGCACATGACTTTCCCTGCAGACTTATATACACGTTCTCTTTATTTTGATTAAATTTAATTCACTTCTAATTCAATATTCGTTCTCATTTGGTATTTGGACTCATTTTCCAAGGTGGCGTAGAGAAAAAACGAAAAACTAAAATATCTCGAGAACGGCTAGTCCTAGTGTAATGAAGGATCTTATTCGTTTCTTCGTCAAAAATTACGTATAAAACGAGCATTTAATGGATATATTTGAGCATACGTAGTTTCTTAATTTATATTTTGACGATTTTTGTGGATTATTTTGCAAATAAAAGGAAGGTTGTTCTTTTCCGAATCGTACCAAAATCTAATCAGCACCAGAGTATCCTACAAGTAACTTAGCTACCAAATTTTGTGAAATTCGGTCCATTAGTTTTTCAGCTAGAGTGGATACAAGCTTCTGCGGGCCATTTCGCAAACAAAGGCGGGTTCTTTCGTACCCACAACTAATCAGCACCAGATTCGCCCACAAGTGACTTACCAAATTTTATGAAATTCGGTCAATTAGTTTTTTAGCTACAGTGGATACAAAATCTGCACAGACAGACAGACACACAGACAGACTTCACGCTAAAAATAGTTTTTTCGTATTCTAGAGGTCTCGAAACGTGTAGATCCGTCGAAAACTCGAGTTGCGATTTTCGGCATGATTCCAATACTTTCCCTATACATTACCATGTATTGCAGGGAAAGTAAAAATCTGATGTGGGCAGTACATGACTTTTCCTGCAGACTTATATTCACGTTCTTTTTATTTTAATTACATTTAATTCACTTTTTATTAAATTTTCGTTCTCATTTGATAACTGGACTTCTTTTAAAAGGTGGCGTAGAGAAATGCTGCGAAAAAACTAAAATATCTCGAGAACGGCTCCTCCTAGTGTAATGGGTTTAGTCTTATTCGTTTCTTCGATAAATATTACGTATTAAACAAGCATTTCCTGGATATATTTGAGCATAGGTAGATTTTTATTTTAGATTTTTGCGATTTTTGCGGGCCATTTTGCAAAAAAAGCAGGTTATTTTTTTCCGAATTATACCAAAATCTAATCAGCACCAGGATGTCCCACAAGTGACTTACCTACCAAATTTTGTTTAATTTGCTCCATTTAGTTTGTTAGCTAGAGTGGATACAAGATTTTGCGGGCCATTTCGCAAAAAAAGTCGGGTTCTTTTATTCCGATTCGTACCAAAAATTAATCAGCACAAGATTCGCCCACAAGTGACTTACCTACCAAATTTTATGAAATTCGGTCAATTACTTTTTTAGTTAGAGTGGATACAAAATATGCACAGACAGACACACAGACACACTCACAGACGTCACGCTAAAAATAGTTTTTTCGCATTCTAGAGGTCTCGAAACGTATAGATCCGTCGAAAACTCGAGTTGTGATTTTCGGCATGATTCCAATACTTTCCCTATACATTACCATGTATTGCAGGGAAAGTAAAAAGGGTACCGTTGTCTGTATAATGACTTACACGTTTACATCATGATATCTCAGAAGTAAAATTACCAACAATTGTATATATATATATTTTGGTACTTACGTATTATCGCAACCATATTGGCGGCATTATATAAGACCGACGGGTACTTACGTATTATCGCAACCATGCCAACACCCGGGATAACTTGCCAAATTGGCAACCCCAATGTCGCACGCCTCTAAGGCGCTGAATTGGCAACCCTGTGCTTCTTTTCAAATTTCCCCGCTTGCTACCTTTGTCAGCCTAACCGTTCGTTGAAGCTGGCAAGCTCGAATACTAAAATGTGAATCTGGGATTTACCGAATTCTGAACTATTCTAAACGATTCTGAACTATTCTGAACGATTCTATTCTAAAAACCATTTCGCAATATTTTCCACCAAAACGTAATTGATTTATCGTCAAATAAAGGTAAGAATTATACAGATAAAAATTACTTATTATTTTTCTTCCGTCAGCGTAAGACTGACGGAAGAAAAATCAACTGACGGAAGAAAAATTATAAGTAATTTTTATCTGTATAATTCTTACTTTTATTTGACGATAAATCAATTACGTTTTGGTGGAAAATATTGCGAAATGGTTTTTAGAATAGAATCGTTCAGAATCGTTCAGAATCGTTTAGAATAGTTCAGAATTCGTTAAATCCCAGATTCGCATTTTAGTATTCGAGCTTGCCATCTTCAACGAACGGTTAGGCTGACAAAGGTGGCAAGCGGGGAAATTTGAAAAGAAGCACATGGTTGCCAATTCAGCGCCTTAGATGCGTGCGACATTGGGGTTGCCGAGGTTGCCAATTTGGCAAGTTATCCCGGGGGTTGGCATGGTTGCGATAATACGTAAGTACCTATATTTTTTTTGTAAACGATCACATGTGTTTAAAAATTACGATAAGTATTTAAAAAAAAAAACAGCCCTTTAAAATATAAGTATTTATTTACTATCCCAAATTTGAACTTTATGGGGCATAAATTATAACAGGAATTAGACATAATTTCAATTAACCAGATCAAACTAAAAAGTACCTTTCTATTAGGATCAGAAAATAAATGCAGGTTTTACTTGTAAAATGTGAGAAATTTTAAATTGTATCAAAACAGAAATTTTTACAGTGCTTCAGTATAAACATGCTAAAATATAAAAATCTAACATTATAATTTTAGAAAAAGAAGTGGTATAGATAGTAAGAAGTTCTATTGATAATGGCATGTATCGATATGTCATTACCTTACTTTGATTAGACAATTTCAATTTTTGGCAGAGTTAAACTAAATTTTATATATAAAAAATTTTTCTTTTTTTTCTGGTTCACATAAGAAAATTTATAACTTAAATTCTATACTCTAAAAAATATAAAAATAATGATGTTAGTAGACGCCCACCTAAAAATTTAAATCGTTAACGTGTCATCTAATTTGATGGAAGTCTTACTTAAATTAGATAAGTCTTTACTTAAATTACATTATGTTGTACAGTGGATGGAAAAATATTAATCGTTTTAAAAATTATAAATTCAAATATTACAAGTTCCATCACAAAATATCTTTTTAAAATTCAGTTTCCAATACTACATGTGTATGAAAAAACAATAGTATATAAAAGTTTATAAACATAAAAAACTTATAAATTTTCAAAATTTCCACTTCACATAGCAACTTTCAGGGTTATAATTTATGTAAACAATCACCAGTCAAAGGATGTACGACCAAGGTTCAGCTGCATTTTTTGAAGATTCAGATTACTTCCAAGTTATATATAAGGTCAGTATTACCATGAACTTCTTTCAGATTTCGATATTCATAGTATAAAAAAAACTTTCATAATCTTATAAACAGACCGGGTTGAAAAGTTACTGCCACTGTAATTTTCATCAAATGAATTTATTGAAATTGAAAATACATTAACATAAACACGCAGTGATTTGCATTTCAATATTTTTTTCAAAAAGACACTTAGTCAAAACGAGTAAATAGTTTAAACCTTACTTCATGTTCAGCCATTACCACCTGACGTCATTCAAACGTAGGACCGCAACAAAAGATTCGGAACGCACATTTGACTTTAACAACCAATCATGTTAGGAGGTATTTAGTAATAAATTTTATTATTAATAAACTTTTATTATTAACGGCAATAGTAATAAAATTAGTAGTAATAATGATTAGTAGTAATAACGATAGAATAATAGTAATAACGATAATAGTAATAAAATTTTATTATTAACAATATTAATTATATGCGAATAAAATAAAAAAATATATATATATCTTAATACCATATAATTATTTTATTTTCAATAATTGTAAATTTAATTTTACTTATGAATAAATCGACTGCAATTTCATTTGAAACGAAAATTTGTTACGATTGTAGTGAATATATTATCGTATTGTTAAGGAGTGAGACTGTGCCGTTGTGGATCGAGGGATCGAATCCCATATATATATATATATATATATATATATTCTAATTTCTGTTTTCAAAATGAAAAATGTAAGTATAAATTTTGTGTGGAACAGCCCAGTGGTTAGCACGTGGGGATTACACTCGGACGATCCGAGTTCGATTCCCGACTCTGCCCAAACTGTCTCCGTGTTCATGTGCTGTGGTACGTTAAATATGTGGGTCCGTAAGTCCTTCCGAGAGATAGGTGGAAGGGGAAGGAAGGTGGATGCCACCCCCACTAAGTTCCGATCTAAATTGGGTGGCATTTCTCGGCCGACAGATACCTTACACTTTTGGGTAGGTCGAACGATCTGGGTCGAAGAAGAAGAAATTGTTTGGTCTATCCAAACAAATTTTTAAATTTGTCTGAATATTATTATTCTTAAAGAAATTTTCAAAATTTAATTTAAAAAAAATATTCATAGTTAAACAGCCGTAACACCCTCCCCCCCCATCCCTACGGGAGGGCGTCACAGCTATTTAACAATATACACTAAGGGTGAAATTATTTATATATATATATATATATATATATATATATATATATATATTATATATATATTATACATATATATATATATATATATATATATATATATATATATATATATATATATATATATATATATATTATATATATAATATAGAACAGAAGAGTATACTTATTTCCATGAATGGTGATCACCTAATTCCTTAAATGCGTGATAAACACTGTAACTGTGATGCGGTACTCGCTATAATGGCGTTTCTTACGTGTTTATTTTAGATACTGTTTGGACTTTGACGTGTATTGCAACGGGTATTGTGATAGAGTACTGACACGTATTTTTTGCAATTTTCGCAATGTATTTTCGTATTTACAACTTCTATATCGCTTTCTGGTCTTAGTGTTCCTCTAGGGATTCTGCTTTTCCCACATTCGCGATGGTGATTGCTTCGGGCATGTAGTGGTTTCTGGGAGTGTTTCCCGGGACTGAAAGCATGCTTCAACCAGGAAAAGGGGTCACAATCCCCCTTGACCTTGCTACTTCCCCGTAAGCACACCTCTCTCTTTAATTTTTTTTTTTTTTTTTCTTTAATTTAATCCTTTTGGAATTTTATATGGCAATAATTTTTAGAGCTGCAACTGCGCCTAATTACTATATGCTTTTATATTTACTATTTTCATTGCACTTAAATTGTTTTCACTTGATATATATATATAATAAATATATATATAATCTCCTAATATTAATCTATAAATTTCAAAAATTTCTATACTTAATAATATTATAATGTAATACTTTTTAAACAAATTCAAAATAATTTTCAAAAATAAAATTTAAATGTAATAGTGTTAAACGTAAAATCTACACTTTCATAATCGTGTAAACTATTTAATTTTTGGAATGTGGCTTAACGCGTCTAGCAGCTCATCTGCAAGGTATACCATATTTACTCATGATATGTCAGCATTAATGGCAATGCTTTGTCAGCATGATATGTCAGCATTAATAGCATTAATAGCAATGTCAGCATTAATTGCAATGGTCATATTTCCAAAGCAGATTGGTGAATGACCAGTAGTTTTTGCATAAGTTACCCTATTATCATGTTACCAATTGCATGGCCAACCATGTCTCCAAAGCAGGTTGATAATGTTATCATAGTGACCTATATAAGTCAGCATATTGCCCTGCCATCCATTTTGTGACCCATTCAGGTTGGTAATGTCACATAACCGAGCAGATTGGTTATGTCACCAAGCAGGTTGGTCATGTCACCAGCAGTTACCTACATAGGGCACCCTATCAGCATGTCAGCACTTGTGTTGAAGACCCAGACCGTCCGACTCATCCTAAGGACACGAGCAACCATTTGGACGGCCGGTCAGCACTTGTGTGACCAATGCAATGGTCATATTTCTGCAATGGCTGTAACAATGTGTCATCGTTGTCAGCTCGATGATATACAGGGATACTCAGACAAGGTCTGGGAACTGAAACCAAACCCGTTAAAGATGTTTAACGAAAATACAGAAAAAAAAAAGAGAGGCAAAGGCAACGTGAAGTTAATAAGAATTGGTGTAAGTAAAAATATTGTCAGAAAATAAACATTTTATATTTGTATAATGTTATATTTGTTTTATATTTGTATTAATAAGTACATCATGCTAAATTTCTTTGAAACACTTGATTAATATTTTACGATTCGTCTGCAATACAGCACCTAAAGCATAATAAACATTCCTTGACGCGACTCTGGAGTTGAAGATTCATATTCTGCAAGAATATTCAGCGATGGTAATGTTTACGAACGCATTAAAATCACTGTAATCCACCGAGATTTGCTTTCTGTCGAAAATTCAGGGTTTATGCGAATCTCATTGCAAGAACCATTTGGGAGTAATGCCACTTCCATAGTGCCTATTCATAATGAATTTTGAGGCCGTAAGTGTATATTTTAGAGACGCGCAATTTCGCCAAGTAATATAATTTTGCTTTATCACTACGCGGGTTCTCATTGTCAGATCCAGACCAACCACCATCATTAGTGAATCTTCATCATGGAGTAAGCAGTAATCTCAAGAAGGATGTTGGCCAACAATAGGCGCGTCTCCAAGACAACAATCTGAGCTAGAGAGACTGGGATCTTTAGCATACCACGTCTCAGCTGAGGATGGGGATGTGCAATCTCTGCTCTCAGTCATCAACACAAATTTAGGATTTGGACCATTGCAAAAAGCAAATAAAGGCTTTTTATAGCAAAAAAAGTGTAGTTCTCCAAACTGTTTTGTTGAGTATCTTGACAAGTAAAGACATTATTATAGTTATTACAATCCCGAATATTTATTGACTATCAAGGAATTTGGCATTATGATTTTTTTTTATTCCGAGATCCTGCAGGATTGGAAATTTTGTTATAAATAATTGCAATGAAGACATATTTTCTGCGCCTAAATATATATATTGTCATTTAAATATATGAAATATTTATCAGCTAATACATTTTATTATCTCATAAATATTGCATGTATTTAGACGATAATATCACATTCAAGAATTATTAAAAAATAAGACATAATGTACATTTTTATAAAAAACAATAAAGATCAATCATGCATAAAACATTGATTATGACACACTTTTCCAACTGAAATGCAATTTTATTTGAACATCTCAAAAATGCGATATATTAAGGGGTGATATATATTTTTTAATTATCACAGTACTACAATAATTTATTTTACTTAAAAATTTAAAACCATGGAGATAAAAGTACTTTCTAACTCCATGCTTAAAATTTCATCGAAAAGGGCAATGCTATAAATTCGTCTGTTTTATGTAAAATCAATGAATATTTCATTCATACCACCTATATTCCAGACTCCAGAGCTAAATAATTCTGCGTTAAAAAAATTTAGCAATTCTTATACAACTTATCTTACAGCTTGATTTCTTAACATTTTGCGTACGTTAAAATTTGCCTTCGTTGTACAAATAACCAAAGTTTGATGAATGCGTTTGCGCAGAATATAGATGCACAGAAAATATGAAAAAATGAAGCGGTTTTAGGACGGATGCAACACTAAATATGAATTTAAAAGAACTTCAAAAATCACGATTTTGACACTGCGAAAAAAAGATGAATGTGATCATATTTTATTTTGAAGTGGGTCACGTAATCTCTTCATATTATATGGGTGCCATTGTTATTTCAATATTTACTTAAAAAACTATCGAACATATTTTGCTGACATTTTTTTTTTATATATTTTATGGGATAATTTCAATATTTGCTAAAACTTTCGAAGCAATTTGTGAATTTTAATTTCTCTTAAATGTTTGAAAAATTAGGTCCGATGGGGTTCAATGTATTTCACTTTTGCAACCTGGATTTAATCCAAAACTAATTGGGTGATATTATTCATGTACATTCCCATATATCCCACAGACCGACTGAACAACATACTAAAATTTCATTTCTATAAAGCCATTTTTACGGCAGTTATCGTGCGAATGGACAGACAGACAGAATGAACAAAGTCATAAAGACTTTTCAACTATGTTGAAAAGTGTTAAAAAGAGAATATAATTTTGGTAATATTTTTACTTTCCTTATATACATAATGTATAAGGAAAGTATTGTGACGGGGTCGAAAATTCGAATTCGAGTTCGAGTTTTTGACGGGAGAGCACGTTTCAAGCATCCCTGATCACGAATCAAACATTTTTGAGGAGATGTGTGTGTCTGTGTGTGTGAATGGACCGATTCGAACGACATTTGGTACAAAAATCACAATCCGTGAATACTGGAAGCCTATTGTTTTTAAACGTAATCGAATATTCAGAACTCCCCTAAATTTTCGAGTGAAAGTTTGAAAAAATCATCAAAAAATCAAAACCGCTAATAAAGTTACACAAATAGACATTTCTTATGTAATTTTTCATTAAAAAACGATTGACATAAATTTTAGAACTCTAACATGAACCGTTCTCGAGATATTGCACATTTTTCAAATAAATTTATTAAAAAATCCCATAAATTAAAAAAAAATATTAACTGTTGAGAAACATGTTCGATTTTCATATGTAATATCATGCGAAAAATTGGGTGAAATCATTCACGTGAATCTAGCTCGTTCCATTCATGAGAAAAGATACTTTGAGTAATACTTTTGTATTTGAACGCCAATAGTCATCTTTCTGCTATAAGAATAACTTATTTCTCCGTCCATAACGCTTAGCGAGATTTTGTCGAAGAATGTGGCGGGATGTCGCCAACTTGGCGACTTTTTTTAAATGTTACCAAATCAAAGAAAATCTCGCCAAATGGATAAAAATGACGCTAAATCAATGAAAATAACGACTACTTGACGAAAGTTCAATATCTTGGAAAAAATATAAGTATCTACTATAAGAATAACCTATTTTGTTTTTATTGTAAAAGTAGTAAATGCATTGTATAAGAAAAGTCATGTGCTGCCCACATCAGATTTTTTCGTTTGTAGTAATGAACATTGACTCTGTTTCTAAAAAATGTTGAATAACATTGAACCATCATAAGGTGTATACCTCAAATTAAGCAATAAAATATAAGACGACATCCGTTTCATTTTTCATTAAATGTCAATGTGCATTTTGACATATACATATAAACAGTTCCTGAACAACCACACTGCGAAATCCGACAATGCTGGTGGGAGAGCCGGGCTTGTAAGGGGGACCAAGAGAAAATTGTGGAATATGTTTTCAAAAAATTTGAAGTAGTAAGAGGTCCAGGTCAGAATTTCACTTGGGAAGA
The DNA here is from genome assembly GCA_951213105.1 of Amaurobius ferox. Lineage (NCBI taxonomy): Eukaryota > Metazoa > Arthropoda > Arachnida > Araneae > Amaurobiidae > Amaurobius > Amaurobius ferox. Next base: position 18,176,153 of record OX578137.1, read on the forward strand.
GGGGTTTCAGCCACCATTGTATTAACAAGAGAGATCAATCATGCTTAAAGCATTGTTTATGAAGCACTTTTCGACTTTAACGCAATTTTATTTAAACATCTCTAAAATGCAATACATTCCTAAGTAATATTTTAAAACTTATCACAATACTACATTAATTTATCACATTTGAAAACTTAAACCTTTATCGAAAAAAATGAACTTCATTCAAATGACGGCATTGAAATATAAATTGCCTGTTTTGAACATCTCTAAAATGCGATACATTCCTCGGTAATATTTTTAAAATCATCATAATACTACGATAATTTATTATATTTGAAAACTTCATCGAAAACAACTGACATTCATTCAAATGACGTCATAGAAAAAATAACACGCCTGGCTCTCTCTATAAAAGCAGCATTTCATTCATAAACAATTTTCCATTCATTTCATTCATCACAATACTATAATAGTTTATTTTATTTGAAAATTAAGACCATGGAGCTACAAGTAATTAAACTCTGTGCTTAAAACTTCATCGAAAAAAATCGTCCTTCTCTTTGTAAAATCAATGAATATTTCATTCATATCAGCTATGCAGACTCCATGAGCTAAATACTTTTGCGTTAAAGAAATACAGCAATTCTTATGCAACTCATCCTACATATTTTGCTGTTTACATTTTACATAAGTGAAAAATAGGCTTCGTTCTAGAAATAATCAAATTTGGATGATCATTTAAACTCAAATATATTGTCATTGCGTTGTTTCAGTAAGTAGATGCACAGAATTTAAGCAAAAATAAAGCGGTTTTAGGACGAATACAACACTCAATATGAATTAAAAAGAACTTTAAAAATCACGATTTTGAGACAAGATGGATGCCATATTTTATTTTGAAGTGGGTCACGTGATCTTTTCATATCATGGTAACGTAATCGCTTCATATAAGAGGTGTAATTATTATTTTAATTTTTATTTAAAAAACTGCTGAATATATCTTGCTGAAATTTTTTATATATATTTTATGGAATAATTTGAATATTACCTAAAATTTTCGAAGCAATTTGTGAATTTTAAATCCGTTTAAAAAATGTTTGAAAAATTAGGTCCCATAGGGTTCAATGTATTTTATTTTTTCAACCCGGTTTCAATCCAAAACTAATTGGGTGATACTATTCATTTACATTCCTGTAGGTCCTACTGACCGTCTAAACAACATACCAAAATTTCATTTTGATTAAGTCATGTTTACGGCAGTTATCGTGCTAACGGACAGACAGACAGAATGAACAAAGTCATAAACACTTTTCAACTTTGTTGTAAAGTGTTAAAAAGTGTGATATTCACATAAATACAATATGCAACAACATTAGTCAGAATATTGAGGCAGTATTATGTGCAGTCCTAATCATACCAATAAAAGTTCTTCCCTCATTGTATTATTCCTTTTATTAACACTTTACAATATAGTTGAAAAGTGTTTATGACTTTATTCATTCACACTGTCTGTCTGTCTGTCTGTCCGTTAGCACAATAACTGCCGTAAAAATGACTATCAAAATGGAATTTTAGTATGTTGTTCAGACGGTCTGTGGGATCTATGAGAATATAAATGAATAATATCACCCAATTAATTTTAATTTGAACCCGGGTTGAAAAAATGAAATACATTAAACCCTATGGGACCTAATTTTTCAAACATATTTTAAGCGAATTTAAAATTCACAAATTGCTTCCAAAGTTTTAGAAAACATTCAAATTATCCCATAAAATATATAAAAAAAATTTCAGCAGAATATATTCAATAGTTTTTTAGATAAAAATTAAAATAATAATTACACTCGTTATATGAAGAGATCACGTGACCATTATATAAAGAGATCACGTGACCCACTTATAGCATCCATCTTGTGTCAAAATCGTGATTTTTAAAGTTCTTTTTAATTCATATTTAGTGTTGTACCTGTCCTAAAACCGCTTCATCTTTGCTTAAATTCTGTGCATCTACATACTGCAACAAAGCAATTAGAATATAGTTGAGTTTAAATGATCATCAAACTTTGATTATTTCTACAACGAAGCCTAATTTTCACTTATGGAGAATGTAAACACCAAAAGATGTAGAATGAGTTATATAAGAATTGCTGCATTTCTTTAAAGCAAAATTATTTAGCTCATGGAGTCTGCAATATAGTTGATATGAATGAAACATTCATTGATATTACAGAGAGAAGGACGAGTTTTAAGCATAAAGTTTAATTACTTGTAGCTCCATAGTCTTTACTTGTAGCTCCATAGACGATTTTTTCGATGAAGTTTTTAAACATATAGTTAAATTAGTTGTACCTCAATGGTTTTAAGTTTTTAAATAAAATAAATTATTATAGTGTTGTGATGAATGAAACGAATGGAAAAAAAAGTTTATGAATGAAATGCTGCTTTTATATAGAGGCGAATTGTATTTCGATGACGTCACTTAAATAAAGTTCATTTGTTTTCGATGAAGTTTTTAAATATAATAAATTATGATAATTTTAAAAAATATTATCAAGGAGTGTATCGCATTTTAGAGATGTTTATATAAAATTGCATTGAAGTTGGAAAGTGTTTCATAATCAATGCTTTATGCATGATTGATCTTTCTTGTTATTCTTATATTTGCTCTTGTGATTTATTCTGGGTTAAATAAAACTCGATTAAACTTCTGGCGTCTCAAGACGCTTCAAAATAAATTCATTTGGCTTCTGGGAGTCTTTAATTGAGAGAAAAGTGCAATTGTATACTGTACTGTTTTAATATGTCATTTGATTTGATATCCGAGTGCAGATTAGCTATTTTTACTTTCCCTACAGTATATGGCAATGTATGGGAAAGTAATGGAATCGCGTCGAAAATCGCAAAAATCGTCAAAATCTAGAATAAAAGAGTACATATGCTCAAATGTATCCATTAAATGCTACTTTTATGCGTAATTTTTGACGATGAAAAGAATAAGATCAACCCATTACTTTAGGACGCCGTTCTTAAGGTATTTTAGTTTTTTTCGTATTTTGGCTACGCCACCTTTGAAATGACGCCCAGTTACCCAATGAAAACGAAAATTGAATTCAGTCTCATTTCAAATAATTATGCGTGTTATTTTGTGCAATTAAACTCAATGTAATGAATTATTAAGCTTTTGCTTACGAGTGGGACAGCGTCCATCCCAAACGAAGAACCTCTCAAAAAGACAGGTATTTGACATACCCTATCCCAAACAGTTCGATCCCCTTTCGCAGGCATTGGCTTCCATGGACGCCAATGCCTGCAAAGGGGGATCGAACTGTAATAATAAAGCTATGTTCCTGATTATTACTTTCCTTATATACATAATGTATAAGGAAAGTATTGTGACGGGGTCGAAAATTTGAATTCGAGTTTTCGACGGGAGAGCACGTTTCAAGCATTCCTGACCACGAATCAAACATTTTTGAAGTGATGTCTGTGTGTGTGTGTGTGTCAGTGAGCCTGTGGAGACGATAACTGACGAACGAATGGACCGATTCGAACGAAATTCGGTACAAAAATCACAATCCGTAAACACTGGAAGCCTATTGTTTTTATACGCAATCGAGTGTTCAGAACCCTCCTAAATTTTCGAGTGAAATTTTGAAAAAATCGTCAAAAAATCAAAACCGCTAATAAAGTTACGAAAATAGATATTTCTTATGTAATTTTTCATTAGAAAACGATTGGCATGAATTTTAGAACGCTAAAATGAACCGTTCTCGAGTTATTGCACATTTTTAAAAAAAATTATTAAAAAGTTATATAAAAAAAAGAAAAATTCCTATTGAGAAACATGTACATTTTTCATACGTAATACCATGCGATAAATTGGGTGACATCATTCTCGTGGATCTAGCCCGTTCCATTCATGAAAAAAGATATTTTGAGTAATACTTTTGTATTTGAGCGCCAATAGTCATTTATCCAATAGTAAAAATAACTTATTTCTCCGTCCATAACGCTTGACGAGATTTTGGCGACAAATTTGGCGGAATGTCGCCAACTTGGCGACTTTTTTAAATTGTTGCCAAATTAACAAAAATCTCGCCAAATTGATAAAAATGACACTAAATCAATGAAAATGACGACGCATTGAAGAAAATTCAATATCTTGGAAAGAATATAAGTATCTACTATAAGAATAACATTTTTTTCTAACTGTAAAAGTAGTAAATGCATTGCATTATATAAGGAAAGTCATGTGTTGCCCACATCAGATTTTTTTTTATCTGGAAGAGAGTTACTTTGATCGCAATCTACAGTTTAAAGAGGATACCGAATGACTATTAACATTTATACACAAAAGACTGTATACTCAGAATTCAAACCCGTATATGAAGACCAGAGAATGAACCTTTTGGCCACAGGTAGCCAGGGTGCTCTTAAAATGTATCCTATGGTCTGGTTGTGGCGCTAAGAAATCTCCTTTAAGAGGTTTCTTGCTTCAATAAGTTCCGCGTTTCCTACACGAAAAGAACTGACTTTTCCTTACCATTAAATAAATTTCAGAAAGTTTTAACAGTGTAGGTCAATATAATCAAAAGGATCAAAGTCGATCATTTTGCAATTCGTTTAAAGATTAAAAGTTGTTGAACGTGTTTTGAACACTGTCCAACATAGTTGAAAAGTATTTATGACTTGGGTCATTCTGTCTGTCTGTCCGTTCACTCGATAATTGCCTTAAAAATGACTTTATCAAAATGAAATCTTAGTATGTTGTACAGACGGTCTGTGGGACATATGCGAATGTAAATGAATAATAATACCCAATTAATTTTGGAATGAGCCCGGGTTGAAAAAGTGAAATACATTGACTCTATGAGACCCAACTTTTCAAACATTTTTTAAGCTTAACAAATTACTTCGAAGATTTTAGGATATATTCAAATTATCCCATAAAATAAATAAAAAAATTTTGAGCAAAATAGGTTCGGTAGTTTTTTAAATAAAAATTAAAATAATAATCACACCCATATTATATGAAGAGATCACGTCACCCACTTCAAAATTAAATAGGGCATCTATATTTTTCTCAGTGTCAAAATCGTGATTTTTAAAGTTCTTTTAAATTTATATTTAGTGTTGCATCAGTCCTAAAACCGCTTTATTTTTGCGTATTTTCTGTGCATCTATGTTCTGCCCCAACGCAATTACAATGGTTTGGGGTTTAAATGATCATCATCATAGATTATTTCTACAACGAAGTCTGATTTTAACGTATGCAGAATGCAAAGAAATTAAACTGTAAGATGAGTTGTATAAGAATTGCTGAATTTTTTTAAAGCAAAATTATTTAGCTTTGGAGTCTGGAATATAGGTAATATCAATGAAATATCCATTGATTTTACATAGAAGCAGACGATTTCATAGTATTGCCTTTTTCGATGAAGTTTTAAGCATGGAGTTAGAAAGTACTTTTACCTCCATTGTTTTAAGTTTTTAAGTAAAATAAATTTTTGTAGTATTGTGATAATTTAAAAAAAATCACCACTGAATGTATCGCATTTTAGAGATGTTGAAAAAAATGTTGGAAAGTGTTTCATAATCAGTGCTTTTGGCATGATTGATCCTTCTTGCTTCAAATGTCCGCATTTTGTTATTCTCTGCTACTAAAGTCCATTAGTATTAGCATTTCATACAGATGTCAAATATTTTATTTTTTATAGCTAATAACACTATTGACTATATTCGTTGCTCATATGCTATATAACAAGGCCAAATCAAATTTCACATCCCACAACTCTGGCTCACCTGAGCGTTTGGAGCAACAAGATGGCTGACCGACTCTTCCAGCCTCCAGGAGGTGGAAGAGGCAGACCTGCCTGCCAGTTTATCGTTCTTTGCAATTCAGAAAGTTACACATAAAGAGATATATTTCTCAAAACAGACAATTTTACAGAATATGAATAACACTAAAACAATTTAAAAATTTAAATTGTCAAGACAAAAGTAAATAGATAAAAACCGTTTCAAAGAGCATAATGAACATAACGCAACATAATGAAAATTTCAATACGTGTACTTCTAACTAAAATTGGGTGACAAATATATGCAGTATATATGCATTACCCAATCAAGTTCAGTGTTACTGTGCTCTGAGGGAATTGCCGAGCATTGGAATTATCCTATTCTTTAGAAGGTCTCGTTACTATGAAGTTATTACAAATAAGAAGCTCTATCCAAAGCCGATTACAATCAATCCTCCTCCGCGGAAATTCAGTTTCTTAATTTAGACAAATTTTAATATTATTCTGCCGTATCTCCCAACAGAAGCCCTCTTCAGAAAGGAAAATTCCATAAAAGTTAGTTTCAAGATTTATCGCTCTCGCAGTTTTCTTGTCTGAGATAAGTACAACTGACAGAACCCTCCCAAGGCAAGAGAAGGAATATTAAACTAGCGCCTCAAAGCTAAACACAGCTATCGATGCTCTAAAAGCTCCGGTTCCATTTATCTTCCCAGAAAACACTTTTCATCAATGATAAGCTAAACACGACGAATTAAAATTCCCGCTGAGCGGAAGGCGAAGACGTGCTGTTACCAGGTGCAACCGTTCATATTTGCACTTGAAGATTCTTAGAATGAATTTGCTCCGTACTCATCCTATTGATAAACTGCCATTCGAATGTCCAACGAGAGGTAAAGAATTTAAATTATTCCAAGAGACCATCGAATTTTCTGTAAAAAAAAATAAAAAAGAACAAGAAAAAAAAAAATGATCAAATATATCGAAGGAAGACAACAGCAACTATCCTAAACGAACAATCATTCATTCGGCGTTGCAGCCCTGAGGATTCGAAATTCGTTCCTGCGCCATTTTTCATTCGATTGCGCTAAAACCTTTTATTATTATTAGAGTTCGTTCTCAAGAGGGGGACTCTACTTGATGTTCTAATCAATGGGAACGTGATCTTGAGCAAAACAGCGTGTGCCTTTTCTTGCTGTGGGGCATGTCGCTTTAACCATCGATTTTGTTCTAAAAGCGCAGGGAGAATATTTTTAGGAATATTCGATTTCTGGAAACATGATCGAGCAAAAATGTGCAAAAGCACGATCCGCTCCTTTTCTTGCTGCCTCTTTAGTTCTTCAGTGATCAGGGTCACCTCCTCCTTTACAAATTATCTGCTTTCGGGAGCAATTCTGCTGTTCCCGAAAAATTAATTTTAGTTCCGACTGCAATGCCGAGTTTCCAGCTGATTATTATTTGGTGGCTGAATTTGCTTATTAGCATAATGTTCCACTGCAAATAAGAATTTTCGACAAAACGCCATCAAATTTTCTAAATGGAAGTCGTATTCTTTCTGCAGGCATAAGCTTGTGCTTGACATTGAAATATTAGATGCCATACCTCTCATATGACGTAGTGTGTAAAGTTATGTAAAAGATTCGCTCCCATATGCCCGCCTGCAAACTGGCGTTTCTAATATCCTCCGGAAGATGGGTACCACGCCCCTACCCCGATCAATATTAGTAATTGTTATACGACCTCTAAAGAAACATGATAACTCTACACCTCTTATCAAAACGCAATTAATTTACGACACTATAAATTACCCCCACCTCCCTCCTCAATGAATAACGTATCGGTCCAACTACAATAAAACTCACTATAGTTTAAATCAAGATTATTAAATTACCCCCCCCCCCCCTTCCTCTCGGGGTGTCCAACGTATCTTCCTTCTCACTCTACTAGGTGCTTGGGACCTAGTTATTTTCCTTTTGAAGATTAGGAGGCGGGCATGACTTTGGTTGTCGCTTCCTCGCCCTCTGAGCTCCATATCGCCCCCCTCCCCCTCCCACTCTGAGCTCCATAAACTCATTTCTCTATGATATTTTTCTCTGAGCAAGAAATTTAAAGGGATTTTTTTATCCTCATGTGGGTACTTCTCAAATCTCTGTCCTTGACTCCTTGAGTAGAACATTAAATTAATCAATGATATCCACAAAGCGAGATGGATTAAAAAGAAGTTGACTTTATTTTCCAAGATATTGAAGTTTCGTCCATTTGGCGATATTTCCCAAAAGTCACCTTTTTCAAAGAAGTTGAACTTCATTTTTTAAGATATTGAAGCTGTATATCAATATGGCGATATTTTCAAAAAGTCACCAAGTTGTCTAGATTTCGCAAAAATTTCTATCCAATGTTGTCATTTTTCTCGTCAAGCGTAAGCAAGCACCTGCTCTGTAAATAATACATGTACAGATAGCACCAGTAAAATTCCAAATCGCCTGTTTTCGAACCATAATCATTCCCGTGCTCCCCTTTTTCCATGAACAATCATGTTGTATAACGCGGACGTAAAGCACCCTAAATAAACTTCGTTGATATGCCCTAAATTAAAATTCTTGAAATCTCAAAAAAGAAGTTCCTTTCAGTAAGAAAAGTTAGATTTTCTTTCTTTGGTTTAGTTTTCGTTTCAGAAAGTTTTAGTTTAAAAGTGAGATTTACGTTATTTATCACCCAGTTCGTGTCTCGCTATTTCCTACGATTGAAGTTTAAGGCTTGAAGCTGATCAAAAAAGAAAAAGGAAGCTCATATCATCTGCTGGAGTAAATGGATTTTAATGTCGAAAGTTAAAAAAAAAAATTATAAGCTATTTTTAAAAGTTAAAGTCCGATTGAGATCAAATTTTCACAACACCCTCAGCAATATTGAAATAATTATACATTCCAAAAGTTGAAAATTTATCTTTTAAAATCTACGAAATTTAAAAAAACCCGCCAATTTTAAACACTTAACTGTTCATGGTTTAGTAAAAAGTCTGAGACATTGTTCTCAGAATACCTGCGAAAAAAGTGCGAGAATTCGAGCAGAATTCCCTTGATGAATATTATTTGGAATTGGCGGAAATTCGACCGAATTTCGAATTTTCAGATCACAACTTTTAAACTAATTCGAAATTTAAAAAAAAATCTCTTCGAGGTGTATTGTCCGGAGACCTGGAGTATTTCTGTACCAAATTTCGGGGCTGCCTGTAGCTTCGATTTTTCACTGCAGGCGATACAGAGAGACAAACACAAGCACTCACACACAGGCATTTTCTTTTAGTATACAAGATATAATGTCTCCAATGCATGACTTTCACTACAGATTAAATGACAGCACCTATTACAGATTATTTTGCCATGTCATATTTCAATTGTTTGACAGTCTTGTCACATTCTAAACTGAAACAATTTGAATCCGCTGCGAATACAGTTAATAAGTTGCGGGAGCCGAGAAAAAGAGGCCCGCATGAATGGATCGGAGATGATAGCATCTTTTCAACAAGGTGGGACATTGCCTAATGACGCTCCACTCGAACAATAAGAACAAAATTGGCGGAGTATGTCAAAGAGAATGTTTCACGGAACGGGTACAAGATAAACCCTGTCATTTGCAAAGGATTAAGTTCGATGGGAGGTAACACGTCGCAGTGGATCTCCGCCTCTAAAATAAGACGTACATCAGTGTGAACTTTGATATGAGTCAAGTAGGAAAACTTGCAGTCTGTAGAATTTTAATGCAGTTTAAACCCAAGCAGGGCCGTAACCAGAGACAAATTGAAGAGGGGCTGGAGGAAAATTCTAGAGGGGCTCCACAGTCTTAAAGCAAGGGCTCACCAAAACCATAATTAATCATTAGCACTTATGAACCATAATGGTTACTATTATATATGTCCATATAAATTATTAACAAATAATTATATATTTTTATTTGCAAGCTAAGAGCTGATTATTAATATCTATATAACTACTATACATCAATATTAATATATAATTATTATAATTGATTTTAATGGAAGCATTAACAAGTAGTAAAGCGGTTAATAATTTGTAGAAAAATTCTGATAATTAATACAAGGTAGTGCTTAATATTAACTCTTACCTACTTACCAGTTGATTTTGACTCTATAATGTATAACAGTGAATCCCGCAATAATACAGAAGTATCCTAATACTACTGTCATAATTTTTAAATATTTTTAAATTAAATATGTAAATAAATGGATGATTAGTATGATCACACATTCAGCTAAATTCAAAAATTCTTAAAACAAAATAATTTATAAAAAAAATCTGAAAGAATTTTTATGTAAAATTCACTTTATACGAACCTCTCTAACTAAATATCACTACTAAAAATTTAATATTTGTATCAGGGGGAGGGGGGGCTTAGTCTTCCTCTGGTCCCTGCCTTTCTACGGCCCAGAACCCAAGGTAAATAGAATATTATATATAAGATATTCTACGGACCTTGATTTAAAACAACATGGACAACATGTGGTGTCAGGGCTGTAGCCAGAAATGATATCCGAGAGGGACTGTAGTGAAATTCAGGGTGGAGAGGAGGTGGCTCTGCAGTCCTGTAGGAGGGGCTCATTATAATGTTTTCTGGAAGGGGGTCGGAGGGAAATGCACTAAAATATTAAAGTACTAAAATGTTAAGGTAATTTTAGTCTTTAAATATTAATAGTATAAGGTAATTTTAGTCTTTAAATACTTATAATATTCTATATAATATTCTACCGTATCAAAAATATTTTCATTTATTGATATAGTACATTTCAAGGAAAACTATATAAGCACAAGTATAACGAGCAAGTATAACGAGAGGTAACGTATATAAGCACAAGTAAAATATTAATGTGCTTGTATACTTTGCTCAAGTTTTCCTTATCCTTCCCACAAAACGTATTTTACTTATTGATAGTACTGTTTATTATTGAAGATTTGTTATTGAGTCGAAGTTTATGTACTACAAAGCCTGTTAATCGTTAGAATTTGTGATCTCTAATAGTTTTATATTTCGATTCGTATAATCTACTATATAAATCAGGCATGGGCAACGTTTCCTGGTTCTAGGGCCAAATTACCCTATTCTCTCTGCGAGTCAGGGGTCAAACTAAATAGATTTTGGCAAACGTTACATTAGCAGAAGTTCCGCTGTGGAAGATCAACGAAATCTACATTTTTTTTTCTTATATATTTGTAAAGAACTTTGCTGCTCCAACCGGGAATCGGACCTTGGATCTCCGAACTGGTCTGCCGACGCTCTTCTGCTGAGCTATTAGGACGAAATTGCAAGCTCTTATCGTCGAAGTGGACTCTGCATTCTCCACCCTCTAATATCAGATTGGCGGGCAACTGACCATCTGACTGACTACCTTCTGCTATTTTTACCTCAGGTTAGCCACCTGCTACTACTATTTTTTACTCAGGTTAGTATCCTGCGTGGTCGTTATTCTATCGATTTGAAATCGGCGCTCAATATCCCAGAGACCACTGAATCCGTGCTAGTCGAACTAGTGTTACTTTCAGATCTCCGACATCAGAGACTTCTGAGATCAGAAATGATATATCTTCCATTCCATGCCCTAAAGAAGTGTTGATTAACTCTGTTTGTTCATTACCTAACGGTAATATCAAATTGACATGTAAAAATGAAAACCCTGAAGAGGTTATTACCAATTTTCAAAAAACCAACCTCACAAAAAACTTTCAAATTGTCAAACCTGTTCCTCGAACTATGGCTCTTATTTTATTCAATTTACTCTCCGCCTACCAAGAAAATGATGTGAAAGATATGATATCCTGCAATGCTTCCTCTGACCAACCCTTCGAAATTAAAGTTCTGAAGAACTTTAAAAATAAAAAAGGAAATGTGAACTGGATCATACTTCTTCCATACCTCCTGGCTAATAATATGGTGAAGAATAAAAGAATTTATATCCACTTTAATAGTTGTCTAATCAAAAAATGTATAGCCTTAAAAACCTGTTACAACTGTCAAGAATTTGGCTACACATCAAATTTTTGTTCACACAGGTTGACTTTCTGTGGCAAATGTCGGGAAAAGCATTCTACAGCAACATGTACTTTAACCATTAAATCATGTATAAACTGCGGTGATTATAATCATCACCACCCAGATGCTAATCTTAAAACAGATCACTGTGCCATTGACCGCAAATCTTGCCCCGTTTATGCTTCTGCCCTTAAAGAATTTCAATCTTTGCAAAAGGACCAGTGACTTTTTCCTCTTCTCCGCATCTGAGCACTAATCTCCATGGTCATCTCAGGACTTCAGATTAATACCAATAATTCCCTTTCAGCCTATAATTATGCTTTTCAAACCGCAATAGATCTCTCAATAGACTTTATTTGTATTCAGGAACCCTATACTATTAAAGGCAAAATTTTAGATCCCCCTTTTAGCTTTACTCAATATTGTTCAATTTCCAATAAATCCTCCATTATTATTTGCAACGCTCTTCTCATTGTTAATTTTAAATTTAAAACCCTTTCTTCCGTTTTTGTCGAAATTATCCTTCCAAATAATATTATCTTTATTCTGTCTAGTATTTATTTCTCCCCTAATGATGATATCTCCACTAATATTTCTGAATTTTCCTCTTTTAATTTCCTTTCCTCAAACTATTTAATTCTTGGTGATTTTAACGCTAGGGCTCAGATGTAGGGATATAATTTCATTGATCAAAGGGGTATCCATCTTATTGATTTTTGTTTAGCTAATAATTTCGTTGTTTACAATAACCTTGCGGCTGGTCCCACTTTCGTTTCTCACTCTGGAAAGGGTTTTCCTGATCTTACTTCAGCCAGTTTTGGATTCTATGATTTCGTTCAAGATTGGACTGTTCTTGACAAGGATTCTTTCAGTGATCATAAATTTGTCAAAATATCCCTCTCTTTTGACTCCCCTTCTGACAATTCTTTCTTTTTAAAATCTTTTTTTAGCACTGGTAAATCCATTTATAATTTCAAATCCAAATTTAATTATTTTTATTCCCTCTTTTCTAAAGTTGACAATTGCTCCTCCTTAAATGAATTCTTTGCTAATTTTCTTAGTAATGTTCAGAGCTGTGCTTTTAAATTTATCAGTAAAAAGAAAAAAGTTAATCATGTTAGATTTTCTTGGTGGTCAAAAGATCTCGCAAAATTTAGGAATTTTTTAACCGCCTTATCTCGTAGAATCAAATTTCTTGTCAAGAACTTTGCAACTCTGAGAGATATCACGGAGGCAAAATCCAAATATAAGTTCAATAAAGCTAAATATAAACCTATGATCAACACACACATACACACACACACACACACACACAAGACCAAATTAGATTCCTGGGTAACTTTCTGCAATAATTGTAATTCAAAATTCGGCACCCACTTCAAATTTGCTTTTAAAAAACTTATCAAGAATAAAAGTATCAACATCCAATTTCAGAACAACCCTAACTTTAGTTACTTCGAAAAAATGACCCGTCTTTTAAACCATTGCATTAATGATGATCCCAATTTTGACTCTTTTCCTTTTCACTCAATTCCTGATGGTGGGTTGGGGGTCCTTTCTCATTCTGAGTTGTCTCTTCAGTCTTTAGCAATCTTAAAAATGGAAAAGCTTCTGGTCTCGATAATTTAGATTTCAAAATTTGGAAAGATTATAAATTGAATCCAAATTTCTTTTTAAAATTATTTAACCTATGCTTTAAATTTTGTTACTTTCCGGCTTGCCTTAGAAATGCAAAAATTATTTTTCTTTTAAAACCTGGTAGGGACTCTTCTAAATTATCCTTCTTTAGGCCTATTTGTCTCCTTCCTACTCTTGGCAAAATCATAGAAAACATTTTTATTAATAGATTGAACTTTTGGTTAAAAACTGAAGATATACTCCATCCCTTGCAATTTGGATTTCGCGAGCTTCACAGTTGTGAAAACGTTGCTCACAAACTTTTACTCACTATTGAGAACCTTAGACCAGGGGCGGCAAATAGGGGGCGCGAGGGGGCGCGGTCGCGCCCTCAAATTTTTCCTCGTTGTCTATCGACTTCTCCCATTTTTTATCGACTGTCCACTGGTCAGTTTTCTCACGCCATGGAGCTTCAAAAGCGCCAACCTTCACAGTGAAGTTCCCACTTCCGGCTGGAACGAATCCTTTTCAACTTGAAAAGTTTGGGGTGATGTTATCCTTTTCACTTGAAAATGTCAAGTGACCGATTAAATTTATGTGTAGTTAGCGCATTCTCATCCATTCCTTCCACTGGAACTGCATTTCAGCAGCTCAATGCATTATATTCTTTCATAGAAACATCCTATAAAAGACATGCTATTTTAGAAAAAATTCACTCATCAACAAATACTTTTTCTGGAGGCTCTTCAACTCTACAATCACTCAGTGATACGAGGTGGTCCTCCAAAGACTTGATAATTTCGAAGTGGTGAATTTAACACTAGAAGAATTATCTGAAAACGATTCTCTCAATGGTGAAAGAGCCGAAGCCCTTTTAACATGCATGACACGGTTCGAATTTTTGTTCACTTTATTTGTATTAAACAGTGCTTTTTATCAATGCAATACTCTTTCAATGCATCTTTAGTCATCTGATCTTAATTTTTAGACTGTGCAAGCTTTGGCTAAAGCTACTATTGAAACTGTTAGTTCTTTTCGCACGGATGCATATTTCAATCAAGTGTGAAGTTTTGTGACAGACCTTTACGAAAAAAATTCTTATTCTGGACCAAAACTGAAAAGGCGTAAAAAAATTCCAACCGAATTCGGAGGCGGTGAAAAAAATCCCCATGATGATGTTAAATCATATCACAGAATCAATATTCAATATGAAATTATAGATTCAGTATCTAATGAAATTGAGACAAGATTTAATGAGAACAATATATCTGATTTATTTGCCCTTAGTTCAGTATTATCCAGATCAGATGTCGAAAGAGGAAAAGAAAATGTTTCAACCATATGCAAAGTATATGACTTCCAAAAAGAGGAATTGCGACTGTTTTATTCAATGGTGAAAAATAGAAACATAGTCCATCCCAATTTTAAAAGTCGTCTGGATTATTTTAAAGAGCGGAATTTAAAAAAATGTGTTTCCTGTCATAACATTATTAGTTAAATTGTTTTTGACTGTGCCAATCAGCTCAGCCAGTTGTAAAAGTTGTTTTTAGTGTCTTAGGAGGCTGAAAAATTATTTTCGCAGTACAATGGGGTAATGGTACAATGGGACAAAGACTTTTTATCTTTAACTGTTTTAGCTATACCACTGGATATACCACTGGATTATGATGATATTGTAACAAAATTTTCTCTTCTTCCAGACTTTAAGAACCCTGCTATACACCCTTGGGTTGGCTGTGTGGTCTGGGCCTTTCAGACTCTAAGAACCGGCGTTTAAAACTTCAATAAAATGTAAATAAATATAGATATTTGTATTTAGAAAAATTATGTTAACAACAATTAAGTTAACACAATTATGTACAAAAATTATGTTAACAACAATTATTTTTCTCAACATCAATTCAATTTTGTGATCCCTCCCCCCCCCCCTGTTAACAAGCATTTTATTTATTCCATATTGTGGATTTTCATACAAACAAATCTCGCACCCCCAAATGGAATGCCCGCTCCTGCCTTAGACCATTACATCATGTAGCACTTTTTAGATATATAAGGAGCTTTCGATAATCTTAATTGGAATATCCTCCCTCTAACGTTTGTCAAATTAAACATTCCTATCCTTATATAATTTTTATTTATACTTAGCCATAGAACTGTTACTTTTTCTGAAAGGTCTTTATCTATCTCAAAATTTATTTCGAAAGGCGCTCCGCAAGGCTCAGTTATCGCTCCCTTCATTTGGAACCTTTACTTCAATGAAATTCTATCCCTTAATAGTGATTTATTTTATCTTCAAGCCTTTGCGGACGACCTTGCTATTATTACATTTGGCAATAATAGAAATGTCCTTGAAACTAATACAAATTCCCTCCTAAACTCCCTTTCTACTTCTCTCAATAATCTAATAAAAGGTGCTCCGTTATTTTCCCCAAAATTTACTCTCGTATGAAAAGAAATCCCATTTTCAAATTTAACAATAGATCCATTGAAATTAAAAATAGTTTAAAATTTTTAGGTTTGTTTAATCATTGATAATAAATTAAATTAGGACCCTCACATTCGATATCTCCAAGAAAAATGTTTAAAATTTTGTACTACTTTTGGCCAAATTTCTGGGAAAAATTGGGGTGTCAAAAAATGTTTCTTAAAGTACCGGTATCTATGTGTTGTGGAAAAAGTTATTACTTACGGTTCTACTATATGGGGTAAAAAACTTTAAAAAATGCAAATTAAAAATCTTCTTTCACGATAAAGGATCTTCCTTCTAAAAATCTGCCCAGGCTACCGTACAACATCTAATATCTCCTTATTTTCTCTCACTGGTATTCCCCTCATTCATTTTACAATTTCTCCCCTCTATAATAAATTTAATTTTTGGAAACAAAAAATTGATTCCCTTTCTTCTCCCTCCCTCCCCCCTCTGATTTTGATTTCCCTGTTCCTTTCTCTAACTTTCACCCCTCTAAATGGTCTGTAAATTTAGTTAACAGAATGGATAAAGACTCTGCCATTTATAATATATATACTGATGGTTCAAATATTGACAAAAACACTGGTTTTTCAGTCTGTATTTTTAAACATGATGTTCTGGAAAAGGTTCTCTCCTATAAACTTGACAACAGGAATACAGTATTTCAACCCGAACTTACCGCTACTGCCTTTGCTATTGACTGGGCTTCCTCTAATAATACCCCTGTTAATATTTTTTTCGATAGCTTCTCTTCCATTCAAGCTCTTAACTCAATAGAAAATAAATCTAATTATCTTAATTCCATTAAATCCAAAGCTCTCCTTGCCAAAAACCTTCTCAACATTTGGGTAAAAGCTCACAATAATATATCTGGAAATGAAATTGCTGATTACCATGCCGAAATTGCTGCTATCTCTGGTTCCCTTCTTACTATTCCTTTCCCTTACTCGCTCCTCTCAAAATTTTGTAAATCTCATATCCTTAATCTTTGGCAAAATTATCTTAATGATTATATTTCCACCAGGACTGGTGATCCGGCTAGAATCCTGTCTTACCTCCCTATCGTGAATCCTAATTTATAAATTTTTAATAAATACCTCATTTACTTTCTTACTGGTCATGTGGTCCCTTTCTTAATTACCTATACTTTTTCAAAATTAAATCCACCTCTAACTGTATTTGCAATAAATTCGGTGACGTTGACTATTACATTTTCGATTGTCCTTTTTCTAAAAATTTTCATCTCTGCAACCCCCCCCCCTCTAATAAACCAATTTGGTTCTCCAAAATTCGTTCAAATCCCTCTTCAGTAGATAAAATTAAAAACTGTATTCTCGTTGCCATGCAAATTTCTAATAAAGTGACCTAAGCTTATAAGTAGATTCTGCTCTTAATTAATTTTGATCAATGAATCCCTTTATTTCATTCTTATTAACTTATATGAACTTATTGTGTTCCCTCCATATTTTCTGTTTAAAGAATAAAAGAAAAAAAAAGCTATGTTAACTGTTCTTATTTTCTCGGTTCTTTATTTTTCTTTTGACCCTTTTTATTTGTATTTTTTCTAATTTTTCTTTTCTAAATTTTATTCTAAATTTCTGTTTTTGTTTTTAATGTGCCTAAATTTTTTTTTCCTTTTCATATATTTTCTTTTTATATATTTTCTAAATTTTACTTTTAAAATTTTATTATTTTCTTTAATTTTAATCTATTTTTCATTATGTTATTGTACCTCACTCTAAATTTTATTTTTCAATGGTCTTTTTATCTATATTCGCAATAACCCTTTTCCCATTTTTGAAAAATGGACGTACTTGTCAAGTTCAAATATAATGTAAAACTGTCTGTTTAATCACACTATTTTTCATCCATTGTTATCTTTTTAGATCTAAATAAATGTTCGTTTGGCGGGATGGTTGACGTTGGGTGCCTCCTGAGTGCCGTAGATATTCTTTCCGGGGCGTGCAGCTAGCTACTCTAAACCCACTATGTGAGTCGCACGGTCTGGGGTCTTCAGACCTCCGACATCTTTGCACTAATCTGCAGGGTTGATTTGTTCGGGCGCCATTATAAAGAACCTTGCTTCCTCAACCGGGAATCGAACCTTAGATCTCTGAATTGGCCTGCCGACGCTCTGCCGCTGAACTATTGGGAGGAAATTGCAAGCTCTTATCGTCGAAGTGGACTCTGCATATTTTATTTATATTTTATAATCATATAATTGTACGAGTAACATAATAGTAAGTAAATAAATTTACATGCTTTTATTAGAAATTTTAGTCTGAGGATTGGCCTTGGGTACGGATTGGACTACGAGCCTCTCAATATTATGGGGTTGGTAATGCGTAAAATGGGGTAGAGGGTCTATTTTTCACAGGGAAGGCTGGAGTCGGCTGGAACTTTCTGAAACTCTTCATTCATACACTGTGCGTCGTTCAATAAGGACGTGTTGATAACTGCTCTTCGTTGATATAGTGTGTTTTCGTAAAGCGTAGACAAATTGTGTATGTTTTTGAAATAATCTGAAATTCTTGAACCAAGTGAAGTCACGTTTTTTATTTTTTTTTCTCAATTAACGTTTAACACACTGAATAGAGCTTGTTTTTAAATACATTTTTGCCTGAAGTAATCAAGGAAAAGAAATTGGTCGCTGTGGTTATGTCCCATTTTTTAAGCAATGTGTTTGGGGCGCAACGGGATGTATAAGGAGAAAGCTGTTAGATAAGAGAAAGAGAAGAAAACTACGAGAAAAGGACTTCACGTGGGTACCCCATTCTGCCCCGCATATGGGGCACCATACAATTTTTTGCATTTTTTTTGTTTTGCAAAATTTACTTTTCAAATTTTAATAATTTCATACCTCATGTCAGTTTTAAAATGTTTGATTAAACTACTTTTTGTTTTCTGATGTTTTTTTTTTGTTCTAAACGTTAAGCATCTCAGTCTTCACTAGTTGACCCTACCCAAAATTTCATAGCGGTATATGTATTTTTTTTCTTGAGTTTTTATAGTATATCGGTTCAAAAGGTTTTAGAAACTTTTACAGAGTGACTATATTAAACACTGCCTTTGCAACATGTATTTAAAACGGAATTTTTGTTAAGTTATATCAGCATTCTCTAACTGCTTGATTGACAACAAATACCACTCCGCTGTTTCTTTAATTTTCAAAACAGCAAAGAAATGGCGTTAGTCCCGGTTTCACAGAAAATGAAAAATGAAGATTAATTTACAACTTACGGTTTGCCTCATAAAAATGAAACCTGTTCGGAAATTTGGAAATGTCTCTTTGTAGAGTTCAAAAGCAGGAGAGTGGCGTTGCTATGGAAACATCAACGCTATATCGTAAATATTACTTGAGTACCTGCGAAGTCAGACTCCTAATCCTCCGAGATTTTGAACAATTCTTTTATTACTTTTATTGTTTTTTATTCGTCAACTTTGTTTCTTAATTTGGTGTTGCAGAGAAGTGGGAAATATTGCAACGGTTGTTAAACTCTTTGCAGAAGAATTTTAGAATGTTTTGAAACTTTGTTCTTCAGAAAATTGAAAACTTATATAGAACTTTCCTTGATCAGAGGCAACTCAGAAAAAGCTCGACAGTTTTCGTTGAGAATCCACGATATAAGGTGATAGCCTTTAAATAAGTTAGCAGATAAGAAGAGAGTATTGAATGTGTTAAGATTTATAGATTAGAGGGATGAGAAGAATAATTTCGATGGGGTAATGAAACTGCAAGAGGCTTACGATAAACACTGGTTATAAAATTTTTTTCACTGCAAAAGACCAGTACATCCATAAAAGAAAGAGAATTATCACATCATAACTCAAAGGTAACTTGAAAACAAGAATAAACAGAATTGAAAAGGGTAAAAACACAATCTAAATCAACATTAGACTAGTGAAGGAGAGCAAAACAATTATCAACGTAGCAAACGTGAAAGGGAAACTGAACAAGACTAAACAATGAAACTTCAATACCGTGCTTGTTGTATATGTCGCATAAAAGAGAATAAGAGGATTACCCATGGCTAAGCCATCAGACATTTTAAAATAATCACCTTGAAAGACAAAAATGTTCTGAGACAAGCAAGTACGTGAGTGTTAAAGAGAAGAGGTCATCAACTTCAAACTCGAAATGAGGTTCCTCTTTTCCTGGGCATAACAATTATTCAACTAATGCTCTTTATTTATGTAGAACCTCTTGCAAGTTAAAAAAAAATTGATGTGGGCAGCACATGACTTTTCTTATATAATGCAATGAATTTGCTACTTTTACAGTAAAAGAAAATAGATTATTCTTATAGTGGATATTTATATTATTTCCACGATATTGACATTTCGTTAATTAGTCGTCATGTTCATTGATTTAGCGTCATTTTTATCCATTTGGCGAGATTTCGTTAATTTGGCAACATTTAAAAAGTCGCCAAGTTAGCGACATTCCGTCAAACTCGTCGTCAAAATCTCGTCAAACGTTATGGACGGAGAAATGAGTTATTCTTGTAGCAGATTGCAGTTCAAATACAAAAGTATTACTCAAAGTATTTTTTCTCGTGAATGGAACGAGCTAGATCCACGTGAATGTCACCCAATTTGAAGCATGATATTACATATGAAAGTGAACATGTTTCTCAACAGTATTTTTTTTAATTTATGGGATTTTTTATAAATTTATTTGAAAAATGTGAAATATATCGAGAACGGTTCATGTTAGCGTTCTAAGTTTATGTCAATCGTTTTCTAAGGAAAAATTGCATAAGAAATGTCTTTTTGCGTAACTTTATTAAAGATTTTGATTTTTGATGAATTTTTCAAAATTTCACTCGAAAATTCAGGGGGATTCTGAACATTCGATTGTGTTTAAAAACAACAGGCTTCCAGTATTCACGGATTATATGTTTGTACGAAATTTCATTCGAATCGCTCCATTTGTTCGTGAGATATCGTCTCCATAGACTCACTGACACACACACAGACATCACCTCAAAAATGTTCGATTCGTGAACAGGGATGCTTGAAACGTGCTCTCCCGTCGAAAACTGGAATTCGAATTTTCGACCCCGTCACAATACTTTCCTTATACATTATATGTATATAAGAAAAGTAAAAATAGAAATATTGAGCTACATTTTATTAAAATAACCACATGTTGAAATGTCGGAAAATTTCAGTGGTTTGGTTTTTGGAGAAAGTTTAATGCATCGCTGAAATAACCGAGAGTTTTTTCGGAAGAGAGGCGAGTACCAATGGATCTCTATTATTATCTATATCAGTAGTGTCTATCTATATCGAATTTCATTATCATAGAGGCCTGCCAGTAGCGCACATACACAAACATATATTCTGTCTCCACACACGTACTTACACACGCACATGCAGCTTTAAATCACATAAATGTGAAATCCAGGAATGTATATATGTTTTAAATAACCTGAAGAAAGAAAGGACTATTGTACACATTTGCTTATATGACTCTGTTAAATCAATGCAATATGAAATCGAGAGAGAAAATTTAAAATTTCTGCGCAAGGAACATTTTAAATTATTTAAAAAAACATTTTTTTTCTCTTTTTAATAAAAAAATTAAACGACACCGACATTATTTCATTATGCTTGTAAAATATTATATGTACAAAAATTTTCGCCTTGATGAAAAATAACAAAGTTAAAATTCAGCGTCGCAATTGTACTCTTAATCGGGATATACTCGTATATGTATTGATCCTTCGCTATATAGTATTAAAATTGTGTATAGCGAAGCTCGCACACTATACCCTAGTATTCGCTATATACTAGTAAAATTGTGTATAGCGAAGCTCGCACACTATACACTAATATTCGCTATACACTAGTAAAATTGTGTATAGCGAAGTTCGCACACTATACACTAGTATTCGCAATACATTAGTAAAATTGCATACAGCGAAGCTCACACACTATACACTAGTATTCGTTATACACTAGTAAAATTGGGTATAGCGAAGATCACACACTATACACTAGTAAAATTATGTATAGTGAAGCATGCATACTATATACTGGTATTCGCTATACACTAGTAAAATTGTATATAGCACCTTTACTAAAATTGCATTATGTCCTTGAGATTCTCGATCCATTTCAGTGTTCTAAAACAAATGCACTTCGGCATTTTAATTACTTCTCAAACAGGAATTTTTTTTTTCTTACTCCCTAGATCCACGGAGAGTTAGAAATGCCGATTAATTGACAAGTTGCAGCTTTCCAATAAAAATGGAGCTAGTCGGGAAATTTGAAAACGTCTCCTCGCACTGAGAAAAGTTCAAAAGCTGAGGAGAGCGTTGCTATGGAAACGTCAACATTTTCCTGATAAAAAAAAATTCTTGAGTACCCACGGATACTTGCGGCTCTGCAGAGATTTTGAACCATTTATGAGTGCCATTTTTTTGTTTCGATTTTTCAATTTATTCTTTGCTTTGTTTCTTTTTCGATTTAACAGTGCAGCATTGTAACGATGTATTCAAATTTCGTCGAGGTGATTTAGCAAACGTTGAAAGTTTGCATTTTTCAGTATTGAAAATGTATAAGACAGAGTTTGGGAATGCCTTTTCTCAATTAAATATCAATTTAGGTGTTGAGAAAGATTATTATTGTCGAATCGGATTATTAATGCCGTTACCACTGCAACAGTATTACACAGATATCTTGAAATCGTGGACACAAATACAATTAATATTTTATAATGCTTGCAAAGACATCCGAATACGATGTTGTTTATGAATTAAAATATGTGCAAATTCAATTGGTATTTAAAAGCATATTGCTCTTAAAAATAAATGTAATAATTGAATTGTATTTAATTATCTTTTACGCATATATAATGTTCATTTATTTTGCTAAAATAAAAATATAAATAAATCTTTGAATATTACTGTTTAAGTTGTAAAAACGTAAAGTTTGTCTAGATGACAATATTGATTTCTTCGATACCATACATGGTCGATACAAATAAGAACGATGTTGATACAAATAGGAACGATACTGATACAGTGTCGTTACAGAGATTCAATATGTATAGTTTAGAGATGTAGACATGTAGGACAAATTTATGTACGACAGACGCCTCATAAGTTTGTCCTTCACTCACTGCTACATGGGTTTAATTCTGCAGAATTAGAAATATTTACGTTCCATAGTGAAATTTTGTTTTATTTTGAAGCGTTTTTAAAACTTTTTTTTTAAATACTTTAACTATTAATATTAACGATTAATATTATAATTCTTATCTAATAAAAAAAATTAAATAAATAAAGTTTGTTCAATAAGATGTTATCTGCATGCCTTTCTGCACCTATGATTTGTACATTCTGGTGGATTTATTTTGCAAACAGAAAGATATTTCCCTTTCGTTTTTTTTTCTACAAATAAACATGTATGTGTGAAGAATGTTAATCGCTAAAAAATAAAGTGAAATGAAAATATCACCTCAAAAATGAACTTAAAGATTGTTTCAAGGATTTTTGAACATCTGTGTGGCTGAAAAGAAAGGAATTTTTTTCAAAGAAAAGGAAATTTTCAGAACTGCCAAAACTGCTACAAAACAGGCACGACAGTTTGTTATTATATAATAGAGTTGCATTATGCATTATTTCAAAGATTTTACGATTAGCTATGGGCTTTACTTCATTTTTAGCGTAGGCATTTTAATTTCTTATTATTAAATTTGAAACATCGCACAAAAGGAATAGAAATTAAATGGAAAATAATTTAAAATGGCTGCACCTATTTAGAATCATAAATGATTTACTGTTTATTATAGGCTTCAAAATATAATATTATAAAAAAAAAATAAAACTGCTTTTAATTTAAAACTGAATTATTAAATATTATATTTAGAATCCTTACAAATCATATAAATGTAATAAAAGATATTAAATAAAAAATATATGCATAAAAATATATATACATATAAACATAAAAAATATTTTTAACTCCCAGGAAAAATACACCGTCCAATCTAAGCTTACTTTTGGTTTAAATTTACTGTATAAAAACTTATTATAAAAGGCTATTTGCACTCAAAACGAAGCACATTGCATAAAAAAAAAAAAAACTCAGCGGTGGGTCGTCCAGTCCGATGGAGTCGAAATGGTTTTGCGTAAATAATATTTTGTAAAATAAAACTTCAGTAAGGTTAAATAATTTTTTTCGATTTTTTTTCAGACTCATTTGTTTCGTTTACAGGCTTTCAAAGTGCTACAAATTACTTGTTAACTGTTTATAGCTAGCTAGCACTTTTAGTTCTCGTCCCGATTTCATCTGGATACTCCGACTCCAGTTATGCAATTTTCTCAAAATATGCAATTTTGCAAATATGCAACAACAAACTTCATGTAACTCAAAATATGCAACTTGTTTTGCGGTATATATATTAAATTTCACAATATATCTGACGAGATTTTACAGTCAAGTTAATCTATAAACTTGTCTGGCGGCACATAACTACGTACTTGATTACGTATATTTCTATGTATTCCGTTCAAACCTCACCAATCATCAAATATCTTTAGAATCCCCAAGTTTACTTAACCTTCTGATTTTTTTAAACAAAATAAAATATCTCGTGCTTGTGCATCCATATTTCACCAAGGAGTAAGTAAAGACACTGAGCTGCAACAATCGTGACATTTTAAATATTGCAGCTTTCTCAGCTATTGGAAAATCCAGGTTAAAAACTAAGCTATCGAAATTATAACCACTCGATCCAAAACCAAACTATATACACTTGCAAGACTTTAAAAGAGCTACAAACTCTTGCTTATTGTTCATAGTTTGCACTTTTAGTTTTTGAGATATAAGTATTACAAACTTGTAAAACGAAATATTTTCAATCTTCTTCAACTTGACAAGACGTTTACTCTATAACTATGTCAGTAAGGTTTAATAAATTAGCTTTTTTTTCTTCTTCTTTCATAAAAAAAAAAATAAATAAATAAATAGATTCAGAAACTAAGTTTCTTAATACATATTTTTATCGCTTACTATTTATATCCATCCTTTGAAGTTTGGGTGAAAGTAAGAAAAATTAAAAAATCACTCGCTCGGACAGATGCTTTAAGTGTTTTCTAAACAAGTTCAAAGTATTAAAATTAATTATATATTCATAACCTGGACCAACAAAAAAAGAAAAAAATATGTTCATTTTTATCTATCAGGTTCGTAAAAATTGGCGTCCAAAGTGTTTGCATTTTTCGTAATGCTCCGATTTCCACCACAGATACTCTAAACGTAGATGTAATTCACATAATAATAATAATAAACATTCAAGAAAAGGGTATCAAGTCTATACCTCGAGTTTCATCTGTCACAATATATTTATTGTTTCTGAAATAGAGCGCCATCACAGTACAATCGATCTTATGCAAATTGTGTGAATCCCTTTCAAAAACCAGGATCAAAACCAGGATCCATGTTTACAATAAAATAAAATAATCATCAAATGATCTAAATTCAAATAGATCAAGTACAAATGTAAAAATTCAATTGTACACAAAATTAAACCCCAACTACCCTGCAAATATTTGAAGGCAAAACACGATAGAATGTTGCATTACAGATCGAACGGGGAAAATGACGTCACAGCCAATCACAGGCCGTTTTGTGTTTGTTCAGATTTTACCGTTTTTCTTTTCTTGATACTTGAATAAATAATTCTTTTAATAGATTTTCGCTTGGGTATTTGGAATCAGAAAAAAATCTCTCTTTAAATATGAATTGGTTTTAAGAGTTAAAAATAAATAAATAAATAAATAAATAAAATAAATCGGAATTGTCCATTCCTTTGTGTTTTGAGTTCTGGCGCGCTTTTCAAGTGATTGCAAATTTAAATTATTATAACGGATTTATAAATAATTTTTGCCTATGTTTTAATGACAAGAAGATATTATTATCATAAACTTGCATGTTTCAGAATTCAGATGTGATTGTACTATCTGTACATCCGGTTGGTGCCAGCCATAGAATCTAACACCCCAAGTACAGTGCTTAGAAGTAATAGTATAACGACCGTCTATACTTACCAATGCTGGGATCTGTTTCTTAAAAGCAGCCCAAATTCGGAACCAGCGTCACCGCCAGGTGGCGCTGGTTCCGAATAAGAGATCAAAAGTTAAGGTATTAATATTAAAACTAATCCGAATTTAATGCAAATGATCGATACCTTTGGAAACAACTGAAGAATTTGTGTGAAATATGGTTTGATTATTGCAAGTGGTATACACGAAATGTTTCTTCTAGTCACTGTACCCCAAGTGTACAAATTTGAATACGTATATAGGCTGTGTTAGGACCTCTTTAAATTCGGGGCATATGCAACGAACCTTTGAGCTGTTAAGGCTTTGTTTGTTTAAAGCTGAGTATTTTGAGATAGTCAGCTATGTATTGTGTATTCGTGTCGTATAATTCATCATTTTATACGTGCACGCTGCACAAATATTTCCTTTACCAAACAAACATTTTATCTATTATTTTTAAAGGAAGTCGTGTGAGGTCCCTTCCTATGTATGACCCCATGGCAGTTTAAGCCTCTGTTGGGGTTACTAGGCAAAAGCGAATTCTAGTGACCCCCACCCCCAGAGATATCCTAAAGAGGATATCCTATAGATATCCTATAGATATCTTATAAAAATATGAATATCTACGTCAGAGGCCCTCAGCAGTTTCCTACTTGGATTATGGTCAGAAACACCCTAAGCTATACATTATTTAGCTTAGCTGTAAAAACGGCCTTGAATTGCATTCAATAAGTATACAGCTAAAACGAGGCTAAAACTTTATTTTTACCGATCAAACTTTTCGGTTCAATGACATTTTGCAAACAAAGATCCCCCGGCACTTTCCTTAATTTTCAGAGTAGGGGATCATTTTTAAAGCCCTGGCTCTATACGGAAAATGAAAAATGCCGATTGGTTGACAAGTTACGGTTTTCCTATTAAAAATGGAGCATGTCGGGAAAATTGAAGATGGCCTCCTTACACAGCAAAACGTTTAAAAGCTTACATAAGCGTTGTTATGGAAACGTCAACGATCCAGTAAAAAATATTCTCAGTAACTGGCAACTCTTTCTATTATGTGTGAATCTGTAGGGATTCGGATATACTTTTTATTACTTCCTATTGCTTTTTTTTTAATTTATTCGTTTACTTTGTTTCTTTTCGTTATGTTTTTCAGCAAACAGTAGAGGAATGTAACGATTGTTTTAAATTTAGCCGAGGAGTGTTTGACTATATTATGAAAGTTTAAATCTGAGGGTAAATTCGAAATTTCATAGGAGAGAGATTTGGAACGTTTCTTAATTAAATAGCTTTGGGGGAATTTAATTTTAATTTTCCCAAATTAAACCATACTGAATCTAAAGACACATTTTAGTCCTCTAGCTCTTTCATTATTGCTGAATCTTGCTTAGTTGATTTCTTACCTTGATAAAAGAAATGTCTGGAGTACAAGTACCACTCGACTTTGTAATAGATACATACAGTGTTTCTTTCAGGACTTTTTGGCCGGGGGGCGGAGGACGAATGAAATTTTAGGGGGGGGGGGGGGATTTTCTATTTGCTTTATATAAATATATCTAAATGTGTCACATAAAGAAACAAAAGTTAACAAAATATCTTCGGGGGGCTTCGTCACCCGAAGATATTTTGTTAACCTAGGAGATATTTTGTTAACCTTGGATGTATGACTGAAGAAACGCTGTACATACATAGTGTTATCAATCGAAGGCGTAAATTAGTACGTAGCGTTCAACAGAAAAATTGTTAGGAGGGGCGGAGGGTGCAACCGAAAAATTTACAGTTCTCAGTTTTCCAAATAGCATTTCGACGAACTATATGATAAACTTTTAGGCTTTTAACTTCTAATATAAAAACAAAAATCATTCGCCCCTCCGTCGTCGGTGAAAACTTCGCGCCCATCGAATTTCATAATCGATATAAACTTTCCTAATACATTCCAACAATTTGAAAATACAAATAAATATTTTTAATGCTTTTTATCTGGTAACAGTAGAAAAAAAAACAAAATATAATTAATACATGCAGCAAACGTTGATAGAAATTAACAAAACACTTTACTAATTCCTTGGAAAACTTCTACAACTACAGCAGGGCGATCTACATTTCAAATATTTAATGCGGGCGTATACACGACACTCGCAATTTATGAGCGGCGCATTAATATTACGGTGGGTGATGCAATTCTGCGTACATGTTGCATAATGTATCGAAATATTAATAATGTGAAAATGTTTTGAAGTCGATGAACATATGAATCGAATGACGTTTAATTTTACTCTTTTGAAAACGTTTTAATGTACAGTACAGTATAGATACATATATATTATGACTGATGCAATATTATAGAAAACAATATTTATATAACTGCACACCTCCGCTTTATAAATGTAACTCAGATCTGAAATTTCACTATAGGTTTAGGCTAATCGAAACTTCGATTCATGCTAATCGAAATTTGGTTGTTAATTATAAATCGCGCTAAATCGAGTTTCGCGATATTTTTATTCATGCTAATCGGAATTTGGTTGATAGTTATAAACCACGCTAAATCAAGTTTCACGTTGATCGAACTCGCGCTAATTAGGGCATTGTTGTAGTGCTGGGATTGTGAATTTAAAACAATGTTCATTAATTTGAGGTGTTCGTCATTTGGAAGTGTCCGTTAAGGAGGTTTTACATAAAATGTTTTATAAATAAACAATGCGCGCCAGTGTCTACTACAGAATTTTATTAATCTGTCTGTGCATCTGTACCCGCTCCCCCCTCCCCCCCGACCTTCATTTTCCTTAAAATCTGACCCGCTCATTGTTTTGATAATAATCGTGTTCAATATGCTTTTATTTTTTGTAATCTGTCGCTATGTAAAACTGCGCCAATTTGCACATTGAAAAAAACAAAAATGCGACGAAACTTAATTCAGTCACAATATAAGTAAAAAAAAAATAAAAAATCTTAATTTGAGTTAACGACATCAATTTTATGAAATGTGCTATAATTTTCATAAACGGAAATATCTAAATTAGCCTTTTTGTATTGTTTCACTTTGTGTTGAATACTTTTTCCTTTGCTACTTGACTATAGAGAAGATCTAGTTGCCAATTATATTAATACTTGCGACCCATAACAAAGTTTCTTGCCTCCAATATAATTAACGTCTAAATGCAACTGATGACTCCTAAAGAACTAATATGATTTAAATTAACGACACTGTGATTCCAGCAAATGTGCCGATTTTTTTTTAAAGAGGTCGTTGTTCATCCGAGTTTTGCTTTGGGAATTGGCAACACCTTTTCTTTAATGCCTTGGATATTCATTCGATGCTGTGCCTTGAAGAATTTAATTTAATAAAGACTTTCTTCGAATACGATAAAGGCAATAATCTCATTTCTTTATTGAACGTGTTGGAGGAGGAACACCTATGGAAGAAACGCTCCTTGTTAAAATTTTGAGAATCCTTAATTGCGGAGATTGGGGTAAATTATTTTTGCGAGTTTCCATTTTAGTAGGAAATCCACAAAGCACTTCAACTTTTGTTCCGAACGACGTCGATACTGTAAAGAAATGCATTGCATAAGGAATTGAAATGGAATTTTTTTTTTTTTAGTTCTGGAATTTTTCGTAGTCCATCGGTTAAGGCTTTAATTTATTTTCAATCAACATGAATAAAATTTGAAATAAGTTAAAAACTTTTTGCTCTTAGTAAGTAGGTGGAAGACCCAGACCGTCCGACTCGTCCAGAGGACTTAGAGTAATTAGTTGGACGGCCTTAGTAAGTAGGTGTAACTTTATAAGGTCATTCAAGTCACATGTCAAATTCTATTATAAAATACAAATGTATGTACATACACTAACAGAATAGGTTGGAATCTCTGCTGGCTACATTTTACAAGAACTAAAACGTGGCTGCGAGTCACTATTAATTATTAAGAAACCTTAATGAGCGTTAAATATCTCATAAGTATCTTCTGTTTTACTGTTAGTAATTGACGATCATTGTTCTACTGAACATCTGATTGAGTAAGACATGTTAAATTTGATATACGGATCAAATAAAAAACAGACGAAAAGAATTATAATTGGAGCTTTCATCCTTTCGGGGGTTGAATTCCAGTTCGAAACTTCCATCACAATGCAACTTCTTGTGAAGCGAAAGCCTAAGGTCACAAGAAATTTGACCCTGGCAAGTGACTAGACTGATTTTGTTTGTCCCCAGAGACACTTGCAAAACTATGGTACATAGTAAGCTTTTATACTATCGTTGCAGATATCGATGATTCCATTCTGATGAATGCACAAGAAGGGTAAAACTGACTAGTCGATGTTGGACTTAATAAAATGCGGATTTTTTTGTTTTTAAATGTATAAAATTACTAATCCAAAGTTCGTTGACGTTAATTTTATTGTAGGTTTTTTTTTATTGGTTTTTTAGCTAAGATGCTAGGGATTGTTATTTTCCTTACATGCATAATATAATGTATAAATAGGAAAGGCACTGTGGCAGGGTTGATAATTCGATTTCCGAGTTTTCGAACAAAGAGCAAGCACATTTAACAGTCCCTAAACTCGAATAGAACGTTTTTGAAGTGATGGTGCGTTAATGCGCTTTCAACGTCATTTGGTAAGAATATTGTAATGAGTGCATACTGGAACTATATTTATTTAAAACGCAATCGAATATTCGAAAAGACTTCCCGCCAATTTTTAAATTAATTTATGAAAAAATTGAAATGAATTGAAAATGAATTAATTTTGAAAAAAAAAAATCGTATTTTATTGTTAATAGTTGACTTCAATAGCTATTTATTTCATGGATGTTTAATCAAATGCTAATTGCATTTTGATGAATATTTTGCACATGAGTATAAATAAGTCATTCTCGTTCGATTAATATATAGCCAAAAGTGGCAAATTTTATTTTACGTGGAATTAATTAAATAATAAAAATATTGCGTTGTGGATCGTGCATACTATTATTTCGCTGTAAAAGAAGTAAAGTCATTGCATTATGTAGCGAAAGTCTTATGCTGCCCACATCAGATTTTTGTCGTTTTGAATCGATATTATGAAAATCGATATTTTGACCGATATTATTGTGTAGTCTTAAATTCGTCTTCAAATATGATCTTACTCAGGAAAATATCCTTGAAAAGGTAAATATCCTTAACTTTTCGCCAAGACAGTTTAAGTAACTCAATAACCAATATTTTCGAATTATTGAAGGAAGACATTTTTCGGGTAGTTGAATGGTTAGATCTTTTAATCCGAATTTTCAATCCATGTAATATATCCTACTTTTACATCTATTCATGAACGAAATTAAGATAATTTTTTCTTTTGCGATGTCATTTATTTCCTTTTCATCTACACCCTTTTTTATTTATTACAAGTTACTTCCCATTGCATTTTCACTCAACATCTTTGACGAGCTCGTTCTCGACTCTCAGAGCACGTAAAGAGCTGAAACTGCACACAGTTTCATCATCATCTCTTTGACTACTCTCATTTAGGGCTTCTAAATACAGTAGCCTTACTTTCATCTATCAAAATTTTCCCTTCATTACGTTACGTCATGACTATGTTTTTGCCATGTTCATGCTTTTGCTTTGCGAATTACGGTTTTGTGTGTCTTCAGATGAAATTATTTTCTGGTTCTTCCATACATAATACTGCATAAGTATATACGTTAATTAAGTAAAAAAGAAAAAGAAAAGAAAGAAAAACTAAAATTGGAAATGAAAACTAAAAAGCAAAAAGTAAATTGAGGCCAAACTAGGGTCGTAGCCAGAGACGAAATTGAAGAGGGACTGGATGGAAATTTAAGGGGGAGGGGGAGGGGGCTCAACAGTCTTAAAGGAGGGACTCACCAAAAACCCAATTAATCATTAGCATTTATAAACCATAATAGTTACTATTATAGATTTCAATTCATATAAATTATTAGCAAATAATTGCATATTTATATTTGTAAGCTAAGAGCTGATTATTGATATCCATATAGCTACCATACATCAATATTAATATATAATAATTAGAATTGATTTTAATGTAAGCATTAACTAGTAACAGAGCGCTTAATCATTTGTAGAAACATTCGGAAAGTTAATACAAGTTAATGCTTAATATTAACTCTTACTTACTTATTAGTCGATTTTGACTCTATAGTGTATAACAGTGTTAAATCCCACAATAATGCAAAAGTATCCTAAATACTATTGTTATAATTTTTAAATATTTTTAAATTAAATATGTAAATAAATGGATCATGAGTATAATCACACACTCAGCTAAATTAAAAAATCTTTAAAACAAAGTAATGTATAAAAAATTTCGAAGAAAATTTTTATGCAAAATTTGAATGATATTTTATTGACATTTTATATGAAATTTCATATCACTACTAAAGATTTAATATTTTTATCAGGTGGCGCTGAGTATACCTTTGGGGAGGGGGACGGGGCTTAGCCCTCTCTGGCCACTGCCTGGCTACAGCCCTGGACCAAACAAGTTTTAGAAAGTTCTTCTCTACGCAACAGTGGCTCGTAAAAAAGCAGAAAATAAATTTTAATCACACACGAAATTGAACCCAATTGAGGCCCAGATCCCATTCGAAACAATACTATACAAATCTTATCATTATCCAAAATTGTAGAAATTATTTCATCTCTCTACACCCCCCACTTTCCTTCGACCATTTTGCATAATATCAATTTTGGATAAATATAAGAGGTATATAGAACTGTTTCGAATTTAATCCATCTCTACATCCTCAATTGGGTGGAATTTCGTGTGTGATTAAAATTTGTTAATTTATTTCCCACTATTCCCATGCGCCACTATTGCGTAGGGTGGGGGCATTGAAAAGTTTGTTTTTCCGCATAATTGCTACGACATTTCATTTAGTTTTACTGTTTCTCATGCTCGTTAAATCAGGGGAGCTATAATTTTTTTTTTCGTTACAAACGAATAAAACACGCATAAATTAACCTCGCACCCATTAAAAGTTCGTAATTTTCTCGTTAAATCCAGCGTCTCAATAATCGTTATAAAAGTGTTCTGTATTTTGTTCTTTTGGAGTTTCACCTATCACGGTGAAAGCGTATGAAAAAAAGTCAACAGCACTCTTAGTGGCCACTCGACCGTTCCATGAAATTCTATATTTCCCAGAGCTCATTATATCGCCCCCACGGTATCCACTTTCTACCGGGTATTATTTTATTTTTAGGCTTAATAGGTAACACAAATCCCGGGGTATAAGTCTTCTTTTGGATTTATATTCTAAGAGGAAACTTTAAGAGCAACGATATGAAGATTAAAACATGAAATAATGGGCATTTTAGAAGTCGCTCAATGTTTCTCCTCTTTTGTGGAGGAAACAAAGGATAGATTGAAGTCTTCGATTTCAGGGCCTTCTTGGAAAATTTCACGGATGTTTAGGGTGGGCAACGCTCTTTGTATACGACTGAAGAAAAATATATCGCATAACACAAAAATCTGATATGATTTTTAATAGAGGCTGAAATTTCTTTTTTCGTTGTTTGATTGTTTGTTTGTTCGACCCAGACCGTCCGACCTACCAGAAGGTGTAAGGTATCTGTTTGGACGGCCAATTTAGACCGGAATCCAGTGGTGGCGGCGGCATCTACAAGGACCGTACTTTCCTTCCCTTACCACCAATTTCTTCTTACAATTAGGGTTTCCATACGTGTGCCTATGAGGAAAGACCAAGGTGACATGGGGGAACGAATCGTTCTCGATGAATGTAAATAGTGTAGAATTTTGAGAACCTGGCAACGTTTTAAAATAAAAATTACGCAATAAAAAAAAAAGAACAGATAAAAAAGATGAAACTAATAAAAAGGAACTAATAATAGTGAAAAAAAGAACAGGTAAAAGAGATAAAACTAATAAAAAGGAACTAATAAAGATGAACTAATAATAATAATAATAATAATAAAAAGTATGGAAACTGAATATAATATCAAATAGGTATCCTTGCCATTTTGAGAAACTAAAGTAAATTTAATGGCGTATGGAAAATAAAGCGAATTTGAGTGTGTAGGGAAAGTCGTGTGCGGATATTTTATATCCTTTGAAATAAATGGAATATTCGTTTTATTGGAAAAATTCCCATATTAAGTGAGTAGATGTTTAAAATGACACCAAACTCGCAATTTTGAAATAGTTTCAAATTTCGAGTCAATTTTGAGTAGTACTTATTTTCTCTACAACTCCAAAGTATATGTAAGGTATAGTATGTACTGTTTCCTGTGTCCTATGCTGTCTGTGTGCGGATTACAAGATATCTCTAAAATAGATTGAGATAATCGTATTAAATTAGGTGCGAACTTTTGAATTGATGAACTACAAAAGCCCGTTAAAAGTCATTTTATATGTTACTTGATATTTAAAAGCAAAATACGTGACTACAAAAACACACGTTAGATTGAGGTGTTGTGCTTTTTTGGTGTAAAATAAAAATAAATATATATTCTTTATTATCAAATGCTTAAGATTACTCTTGACAGCTAAAATGCATTTATTATTCACCACACATTTAAAAATGTGTACATAAGTAGATAATTATACAAAATGAAAGGATTTTTTTAAAGATCCCCTCCCCCCCACGCACTACAGATAGTTTTAAAAAGAAAATGAATACATTCATCTACTGCGCGCATACCACAGGCAAACAACTATAGCATATATGCATAAAATATTTTGTGTACATAAAATTGTAATAACGTGTAAACACATAATTGTAATAAGGTCTGTTTTAGCTTATACCTAAATTTACAATTACTTTTTACTAAAATGCTTTGAAACTTATGCTTTAAACTTGAAATTTATGCTTTAAAGCATAAATTTCAAAATTTGGTAGTTAATTCAATTCTTTATTTCGTCTGGAGTTTAAAGGGAGGAACTCTTCCTCTCCTGGGCACTCCACTAACCCCGTCCTTGAGATCCTTGAGAATTCAATTCTTTAAAGTTTAAAGAATTGAATTAACTACCAAATTTTTATTAGAAATATTTTTTAGAAAAAATTGTGTTTGCATTTTACTAAATTTAGGTAGGTATTCTACACATAATGCATTCTATAACCTCTTGTAAAATTGGAATTTATCTTCATTACTTTCTAAACTAGAGTGTGCTCAAGTTAAAAAAAAATCAATTTCGAGAAAAATCAATTTAAACTTAAAATTTTCAATAAATATTGTATGCTTTGTTTCACCATTTTAGCACTAAAATACGTACTAATTGGAATTTTCTGATAATGTTTTCTTCTAATGATTCAGAATGCTTTTTAATAATAAAGGAAAGACATTTTGTTTTGGAAGCTTTAGAGGTGATTTCCCTCCTTAATCACTTTGCTACATTTGCAACCAGAAAAATATAGATACCAGTGTTTAGGAATTATCACGAACCACTCTTGATATATTAATATATATTAGATGTTCATTTTTCCCCTGGAGTTCAATATTTTTGGAATAAATTGAGCGAAAGGAATATAATTTGGTTCAGTTAATTCAATCGATATACGATTTAATAGTTTTTGAAGAAGTCAGACGATGAGTTGATGTTCGAAAATTAACAAAGTTACAATATTCCTACCACAGAAATTCTAAATTCTTTGTTTTAAGGAGTTCTACCTTCACTGATCCTCTCATCGCTTGCACCATGCTGAAAAGCGGCAATGACCGTGAAACTATGAGCTTGATATTTATTGAGAATTATTTTCAAACACGGTTCGCGTCACATTTCTTTGTGGTCGACCGTTTCACTTTGGGTGGAATTGATATTAAAGGGTTTATAGTTTTCATGTCGGTGTTTCCTCAGGCTTGAATGTAAATTAATTTATTGAAAATGACAGATAAAGGAAAAAAATATTGCAATATCTCGATGATGGCGCATATTAACAATCTGTAAATGATGGCATTTTACTGAATAAAACAAAACATGTAAATTATATATTTTTATAACATTTTAAAAATGTTTTTTCAATTTTCGAATAAAATATGTTTGAAAAATTTAGATTCTTCAATGGCTCCGTTTATTATTAAAGGCAATAGGCTTCTGACGGTCATAGTTTGAAATTATTCCCAGTTCTTGGGCCAGGGCCTCCTCACCT
Source organism: Amaurobius ferox (assembly GCA_951213105.1). Classification (NCBI taxonomy): domain Eukaryota; kingdom Metazoa; phylum Arthropoda; class Arachnida; order Araneae; family Amaurobiidae; genus Amaurobius; species Amaurobius ferox. The sequence goes on from OX578137.1 coordinate 18,212,243, forward strand.
TCTTGTTCAATCTGTAAATATCCTAAAGAGATGGATTCTTTCCATCTTTCCCAACACTAGAAATCCGGGGGTAACATCTCACTCTGAACTCTCACTTTGATCTCGTGGATTTGACGGGAAAATATCTTCTTTTTCGACTCGAACCGTCCGACCCAAAGGTGTAAGGCATCTGTTTGGACGGTCCGGAAGTGCCACCCAATTTAGGCTGGAACCCAGTGGGGGTGGCATCCACAGGGACCGTACCCTCCTTCCTCTATCGCCAACCTCTCGGAAAGACTTACGGACCCACATGTACATGTTTAACGTGATCGTGCTCCGCGTGAACACGGCGACAGTTTGGGTTGATGCGGGAATCGAACTTGGGTCGTCCGAGTGCAATTTTCGCGCGCTAACCACTGGACCGTCGCGCAGTATCAAAAATCTTCTCCGACTACAATTTTTTAACATTCTGCTCGTCAACTGTTCATCACTTTATATCCAAGCCTTCTTTACGTAAGCCAATGGGATTTGAACGTCAATCCCCCCCCCCCCCCCCGCGTGGATCATAAGTGCCGATACCCTTTTTAATGACTTCGTGGAAGCATTGCTCATCCGAAACCTCTCCTACTGTTTAGGCCCAACACACATAAGAAAAAAAATCTTTGGACCATTTTGGAAGCCTGTGTCAGCCATCTATTACATAGGATATCTACGGTTGTACCACATTTTCCTTCTCGTCGCTGAACTAGATCCCTTTAAACTTGATGTGCACCGGGGCTGCAGCCAGCCCTGATTCCCAGGACCTGTTTACCAAAACAGCAGGGTAAGTACATGTTTTCCTTCAAAGTATTCAAAGGGGCCCCCAAATTGCATCCCCGATTTACACTTTTTATTTAAATGTAAGTTATTTGTCAAATAGTTAGATTTACATTTTTTTTAATGTAAGTTATCTGTCAAATAGTAAAGTTAAACAGTATCTTGCCTGTACAAACGAACAAAGAAATATTTTGGTTATCTGAGCCCAAATATGTATTGCCTATATATATATTTTGACATTTAAATATTAAATTGTTAACTAAAAAAGGTAGCATAGCAGTTAGTATTTACGTAAGAACTCGTTGCAAAAATAAACATGGACTACCCGTGATTTAATCATAAAATTGATTATAGTTTAGGAATTTTAGTACAGGCAACCCGATTAAAAAATCAATTTGTTAATGAGGACTGTTGGTTGACCAGGACAGTGCGGTCATAGAATTTTTCGAGCACTGGTGAGTGCATGGAGAATTTCTTGGACCATGCTCATACAATCGAAATGGGGCCCTCAAATGTGCCTGTGCTTCTCTTAAATGGGTTGGTTAATGAAAAATGTTGGTTAATGATCTGGAAGACCTGGTTCTCTCCTCGTCTTCCAGATCAACATACGTAAATCTCTTAGAATTTGAGAGTCGCGTTTTTGATTCACACAATACTTTGCATGTACTATATATATATAGTAGGAAGAGTAAAAATATTCAAATATTGACAGAGATACACGAATGCACTCCTATCCATATTCCGGACGAATTTCCTCGCGATATATAAATAACTCAACAAAACGGGCTGAAGTATTCCGAGAAGAGATGTTTTATGTATGTGTTTGTGGAGAAAGTGTATAAAAGGATTCTAACACTTCGTTGCAAATGCATCTTTTAAGCAAAAATGAAAATTTGGAAAAAAAAAAAAAAAAAAGAAGCTTAAAGATATGGTGAATGTTTAACGGAGCACGCAGATGATAAAATCGATGCGTGGAACGAAGAAGTCAAAATTATATTCATGTATTCAAACTACTTGGTAAATCGGTATTTTTTTTTCTTTTATTTTTTTTAAAGAACTGATTTTTGGACTGTGGGAGCTGGTTTTGAGTTAAAGTCAGCTAAAGTAGAGCGGGTTCTGGCAGATTCACGCAAAAACTTTTAATTTCTTCTGCAGCTTAAGATGAGTGGTTGAATGTATAACGAGTTGAGCTAAAACGTGTGATGTGAGGACGTTTATTTCACATTGAAGCACCCAGAACGAAGGCCGACGCGAATGATCATAAGGCAGTATTAAATGCTTTGAGCTGGAGACATCGTTAGCTGAACGCTACCATACTGAGCGATTTCCAAGTGAGTGATCCACATTCTCGCCACAAGAGGCGCGACTGAAATCCAAGGGGCTAATAGTTCTGAAGAAGAAAGAAGCTTACTAGAAATATTTTTATAGGGGGCGGAAGGGAATGTACTAAAACACTAAATTTTAGTCTTTAACTAAATTGTTCTATTAAAACATATTTTAACTAATTATAATATGTGGTACTTTTTATTATTGGAGACCATTCCTGTTACGTGTTACTCGGTCAATGTTTATGCACTATCAACCATTAGTATCCTTAAACCCTAATAGTTATTATATATTTCAATCCATATAAACTACTATATAAATTATTAAAAAATAGTTAATTGTGTAGCTATCTTTGTAAACTAATAGCGAATTGAGAAAATCTATATAGCTGTCATACATCACTATTAATGTATAATTATTGCAATGGATGTTAATGTAAGCATTCATTAGTATCAAAGCCGTTAACGAATCGAAGAATATTTCTATAAGTCAATACAAGTTAATGCATAAAACTAACTCTAACTATTCAACAGTTGATTTTGACTCTAATGTATAACGGTGAACCCTGCAATAATAAAGAAAACTGTACCTTAAATACTATAGTCTTAATTTAATTTTTAAATCTTTTAAATTAAATATGTAAATAAAATATTAATTCGGGGCTAAAAATCACGATCTTTGATTAAGTCTTACCTCGCCTGTTGCGTGGTAGGATTGGATGGGTCGGTCTTTATTGAGCTTCGCAAAATTGTGGTATGGGACATATTACTTCCCCTGCATGTATACATAGTTTTAATGTATAAAATTGTAATTGTTGAAGAAAACTAAAAAGAATTGGCCAAAATTATAGCACAGTTGAGCAACGGAAGATTCGTTTTTGATATAGTTTTTATTTTCTTTAACACGAAATTTTAAAGCACGTTTCGTTTGACCCATATAAGAAAGACCACACTGGCAAGAAATACCCTCAACTATTAGAAATTTATAAAGATCTGTAAAAATTGAAAACAGCAATTTATTTAAAAGGTTTAAATGCAGTACTGAATTTACATTTTTTAAAAAAGATTTTAGCAATCTGCTGACTGACTTTTGAAACAAAAATGTTAAAATAATAGTGTTGTTGAAATCCTTTTCAGAAACAAGTTTCAATCATCAGACTTTAGCATAATTCTGCCAAGATAGCATACGCATGTTTTCTCAGTGTACAATTACCAAGTACATAAAGAGTCTTCCTTTACATTAACATCATGATTCTTATCTTCTATCCCGACAACACTGTATCATAAATCCATCTGAATCTTGAAATTTGAAATCAACACTAGACTTTCATATACATTCTATTGTATAAAATTCAAGGTCAAAAGTATGTGACACCACTACATCTGTAAATATCACTTCAGTTTTTAGGAACATTCGTATGACTGCACGTAAAACAGAATAAAAATACCAAACAGTTCCGTCGAACATGAAGTACGCTATCATATAAGGGCTCCTTCATCATTTTCTTTTTAATGACATAATATTCTCCCTATCACTCTTTCTCGTTCACTCACTAGCACACAAACACACACACTTTTCTTCCTGTATAAATAACTACAGAAAAGTGATCGAAATGTTCAGCGTATTCGCGGGAAGTGTTCTATACGTGACGCTCGCTAGTTGTCAGAAATAATTGTTTAAATCAGAAAAAAAATAATACGAAACGTCGCATTATTCTCCATCACGACAATGCAAGTGCATTTCAAACTCACCATTATTAAGCATGAAAAAATTGACTTGATGAGTCATTGTCCTTATTCTCCTGATTCAGCACCTAATGAATTTTTTACTTTCTCTGCAATACATGGTAATGTATAGGGAAAGTATTGGAATCATGTCGAAAATCGCAACTCGAATCTTCGACGGATCTACATGTTTTGGGACCTCTAGAATACGAAAATCTATTACTTTCCTTATATACATAATGTATAAGGAAAGTATTGTGACGGGGTCGGAAATTCGAATTCGAGTTCTTGACGGGAGAACACGTTTCAAGCATCCCTCATCACGAATAAAACATTTTTAATAAAACATTTTGTCTGTGTGTGTGTGTTAGTGGCCTGTGGAGACGATATCTTACGAACGAATGGAGCGATTCGAATGAAATTTGGTACAAAAATCACAATCCGTGAATACTAAGAGCCTATTGTTTTTAAACGCAATCGAATGTTCAGAACCCCCCTAAATTTTCGAGTAAAATTTTGAAAAAAATCATCAAAAAATCAAAACCTTTAACATAATTACGCAAATAGACATTTCTTATGTAATTTTTCCCTAGAAAACGATTGATATAAACTTTAGAACGCTAGCATGAACCGTTCTCGAGATATTGTACATTTTCATATAAATTTATCAAAAAATCCTATAAATTAAAAAAAATTATTAACTGTTGAGAAACGTGTTCAATTTTCATATGTAATATCATGCGATAAATTCGGTGACATCATTCTCGTGGATCTAGCTCGTTCCATTCATGAGAAAAGATACTTTGAGTAATACTTTTGTATGTGAACGCCTATAGTCCTTTATCTGCTATAAGAATAACTTATTTCTCCTTCAATAATGCTTGGCGAGATTTTAGCGATGAATTTGGCTGAATGTCGCCAACTTGGCGACTTTTTAAAATGTTGTTAAATTAACGAAAATCTCTCCAAATGGTTAAAAATGACGCTAAATTAATGAAAATGACGACTAATTGACGAAAATTCAATATCTTGAAGAGAATATAAGTATCTACTATAAGAATAAGCTATTTTTTTCGCTGTAAAAGTAGTAAATTCATTGCATTATATAAGGAAAGTCATGTGCTGCCCACATCAGATTTTTTAAAACTGTTATTACGTCTCTGTGTGTGTCTGTGCAATGTATGTATCCATTCTAACTCAAAAACTAATGGACCGGATTTCATAAAATTTTGTATGTAAGTCACTTGTGAGTGACCCTGGTGCTGATTAGTTTTAGGTACGATTCGGGATTAAAAAAAAAACCCACCTTTTTTTGCGAAGTGACCAGCAAAAATTGCCTATTTCCACTCTAGCTGAAAGTCTAATAGATCAAATTTTACAAAATTTGGTAGATAAGTTACTTGTGGATTACCCTGCTGCTGATTAGATTTTGGTACGATTTGGGAAAAAAATAACCTACCTTTTTTTGCGTAATGGTTCTCAAAAATCTAAAATAAAAAACTATGTATGCTTAACTATATCCATTAGATGCTTGTTGTATATGCAAATTTTAACAATAAAAAGAATAAGATCAACGCCATTACACTGGGACTAGCCGTTCTCGAGATATTTTAGTATTTCCACTACGCCGCCTTTGACAATAAGTTCAGTTACCCAATGAGAAAGGAAATTGAATTAAAAGTGCAAATCCAGTGTCATTTTAAATAATTATGAGTGTTATTTTGTGCAAATTAAACTCAATTTAAGGAATTATTCCAGAAATAAAGAAAACGTCTGCAGGGAAAGTCATGCGCTGCCCACATCAGAGTTTTTTTTTCTTGTTCCCAACATTCAAGAATAAAATGCGTGGTCAACGATTTAACAGGCCAGAAGAAGCAGTTGAAGCTTAGAAATTCCATGTTTCTGCTACACCAACTTCTAAATGGCATAACTGGGTTGAAAATTGGTTTATTCAAATGAAGAAATGTATTGATGCTAAAGGCAAATATTTTAAAAAGCAATAAAACCATCTATTTCTATACAAAAGTATTTTGTGTATTATTTTCTAAAAACTTAAATACTAGCCTACATAGAAGGACTACAGCACGTTATTGCAAATGCATATTTTGAGTGGGAAAGAAAATTTGAAAAGTTTGAAGATATGCGCCCAACGCGGCACCGCTGGCATAAGACAATGTGTAGAAAGAAGAATATTTTATTTATATTCACGCATTCAAACTACTATAGAATGTGAATTTTTAGAGATGGGCAAAAGCCGAAAATATCTGGGTAGCTTAGAATCACTTTGGCTACTTATGTTTATAAATTTTTTTACTTTCCCATATTATAAAGTATAGAGGAAGTATTGGTAAATTTTTAATTTTGGGTTTTGGATACCAATATATGTTTTAGAATCTCCTGAACACGTGTTGACTATTTTTAGGGTGATGTCCGTCCGTTTGTCTGGGGTCGGTTTCTTGTGTACAGGATAACTGCTGCAAATATTAATGAATTTTCACAAAACTTTATATTTGGATTTCTAATAAAAAATCCAGAATCAGATAGAATTTTTTGAAATTCGAGCGAAAACTTTAATCAAAATGTATTTGAAATTTAATATTTTTCTCAACAAGTTAGCATAGGAAAATTTGTGACATAATTATGCACGAAAGGGGTTATTTATGGCCCAATGACCACGAAACGTAAAATTTCAATCGTTGTGAAAAATAGCCGCGATACATTTTTTGTGTTTGTAGCATCATTGGCCTCCCTCGGTGTGTGTGTGTGCGGGGGAGGGGGTTACATTGTTAAATTTGGCATCGATCAAAAAATATTTAACTACTGTTAATGTAACACTGTTCAATGTATTAAACACTCTTACTGATTTAAAACTAAAATTTTGTTGTATAAAACCGATCATTTCAGTCCCCAATCCATAACTGAAATTCCATAATAGAATTCTATCCATATTTTTTACTTTCCCTACAATAGAAAGTAAAGTATAGGGAAAGTATTGGAATCGTATCGAAAATCGCAACTCGAGTATTTAATGGATTTGTACGTTTCGCGAAAACGAAAAAGAACTATTTCTAGCGTGACGTCTCTTTGTGTGAGTGTGTTTGCTATGCATGTATCCACTCTAACTTAAAAAGTCATTGACTAAAACTAATTTAACTAAAACTTACTGACTTATTTACTCAGTGACTTAGTAGATAAGTCACTCGTGGGTTACTGTGGTGCTGACTAGATTTATGTACGATTAAGAAAAAAAAAAAATCTGCTTTTTGTTTTTGCACAATGGCCCGCAAAAATCGTCCAATTCTAAAGTGAAACGCTACATATGCTCAAATGTATCCATTAAATGCTTGCTCTTAACGTAGTTTTTGACGACAAAAAGGATAAGACCAACCCTATAACCAATCGTTCTCGAGATATTTTAGTTTTTCCCATTTTTGCCACATCGTCTATAAAAATACGTCCAGTCGCCCAATGAAAACGGAATTGAAGTGATCATTTTATGAAATTTATTTGGAAAATAATGTTGATAATTGACATAATATCAGAGGATTGATATGTATATATTAAATAGTATCGAATTAAAATTGAAATAATCTTTTTAAAAAAATTGATTTCCCTTGGATGATAAATCAAAGTAACGAAATAGGTGAGGACATTATATTATAAACATTAGAATTGTCAATTTTATAACATAATCAAGTTTGAAGAAATTGATACTTTTATATTTATGAAATTAAAATCAACTCGCACACCAGTCAGGAAGAATAAACATTCAGCTTGTGAAGTCTGTGACCTACCTGTTGAGTCGCAAATGTGAAGTCTGCTGCTTAAAGCTCAGATAAAGTTAGTCAAGTATCCTAACTTGGTTGTTTGCCACTTTCAAGTCTGCCCGCTTCATGACCACCACAATGGAGCAGGGTGCAAAATAAGAGAATATTTTTTAGTAGCTAACTGCTAATCAAAATTTCATGTGTGTAGCACTTTCGACATTTTGAATATGAGTTAGTTCACAACTGTTATTTCACAAGCTTTAGGTTCTTAAAAATCTATCTAGAAGTATACTGAGATGTCAGGTTTGAAATATAAAAAACAAAACAAAACAAAAACATAACAATTATTTTTTATTTATTTATGAGAAACAAAATTACCATCAGAGAAACCATGTTCTTATTCAGAATTTGATAAAGAAATAGACCTTGTTCTATTTTTGCATTGTTTCATACTAAAAAATTTAGTTACTGTTGGCTCAGGTGAAAACATTTCAAGCTTTTTACCGTCTATAAAAATTCGACGCAAGTTGTTCCAAGATTTCAGTATTTAATTTAGATCTGTAATAAATTTTTCAATCTTTCCATAAGTCAGAAAGCTTTTCTTCACTGTCGTGAATCATTTGATTTTTAAAACCACGTCGCACAATGCGATGCGAATTACTTATTAAATCGCAAAATTCAAATTTTCCATCACGATTTACGATGCAATGCTGCTTACTTTTCACTTTGGATTGGAGGGTGCATGGGGAGTTGTGCAGACTGTTCAGATCAAAATGACACAACTCCAAATCTTTAGATCAAGTGACACATATGCCTTATGGCCAGGACAATAACAAATCGGCCAGGACAATAACACATCGATTCAGGATTTAAACTGAAACTTATTTAATAATAATACAGCAGCTGGCTGTATAACTTAAAATAAAATATAAATTGCCGATTCTTACCAAACTGCACCAACATCTGGATCTTGTCCTGGACAACTGGTGGATACTAGATCCTGGCGGTCATCGCTATACCTAAACACTAATATCTTCTCCAAGGTTCTTTAATCTAAAGTTGGACACTCAGCGCGACAACGAAATCAATAAGTTGTCAGCTTGACACCAAGGGGATTAAGTTTCGTCATTCGTGATGTCATAGCCCAGCGTAAACTTTGAGAGGAGTTACCAAAACACAAAAAGTTTAAAATTTGTTAAAAACAGTTAAAAATTGATTGTTTGTTTTAATTTTGAAGTGGCAATATCCAGGCGTAAACAGCTTGCGCACAGATTTTAAATTGTACTGTACACACAGGATCCAGTGACGTCCAAGGAAATTGAGTGACGTCGGTGGGGTAAGGTGACAGTCACAGTTAACAAGTTTGGTCAATTTTGAGAGCCCGAGAACAAAATGCGTGTGTCCTTAATTTTCATATTGTGATATGCGCAGACTAATTTTTTAAGTAGGTACTAGGTAAAAATAATTAAGTCAGTCACGCCCGGCACGAACATCCACTGTATCGCCTTCACCAATGAACGTGGACTCCTTCATCAATGGGCGTGGTATCTCTTTTACCAAAGGACACACTCACACAGCGGCTCAAGTAATTCTAACTTCTAATTGCGCCCAATCTCTATTACGATCCAAAAACTATCCTGCCGAACTGCAGGACCGTAGACTTGTTACTTGACTCGACGATTGGTCTACATAACGGAACCAGTCAGACGTTGTTAATATAGAGTAAAACATAAATTATATAACGTAAACTCAAGGAAAGCATAACCAAAGGTTATATAGACTTCACAAGCTTTAACTTAACATAGGAATTGTAATTGTCAATGTTGATTTAATGATACAAGTTAGATGAATACTCAATTTTACTTGAAATGAAGTAGTGAATGGATGCCAATATAATTTGTATTGAATTAAGAAATTTGGATAGACATTCGCATTCCATGGTAATAAGAAATTTGATGTGTTTGAGGTTTAAAACTATATGTGCATAGATTATAAATTTTACATAAGATTTTTATATAAATAAAATACCTTTGGGCCCACCTTAAGATGAATTGTCTCTCTATTTTATTGACCATTTATGTTAAGATTAATTTCGATTAGTTATAGCCAAAATTAATCTAAACCACTATAAAATAATATTTTGAGAGATAACACTAAGTGATTTTAAATTTTAATGACTGCATCAGATAATATTGACTAGTATGCATTATGTTAGTCAAGGTCTTGAATCCCTCTTTATTGAATATCGAGAATATACGATCTTATGAATGCATTAAATAATGGTGACTAATATGCATTATGTTAGTCAAGGTATTGAATGCCAAAAATATAGGATCTTATGAATGCATTAAATAATGATGATTAATATGCATAATGTTAGTTAAGGTCTTGTATTTTACCTGTTGAAAGGCTATCTGCATCAAATATAGAAGAAAAGAAAATTACCCAAGTAGTTCAATTGTAGAGTGTTATCTAGCTATATCCGAAGATAGTAGGTTCGTTCTTAACAAATTTGTTATTAAAGAAATTTAATGTGCCCAAGGTATGACTTTTCCTCTAAATTAGGAAATTTATTTATTGTTTGAAAGTAATAACACAACCAAATTTCATGTAATTCACTTGATTATAACGAGAGATACTGAGCTATAATATCTCGAAAGCGAATCTTGATCATTTTTAAGTAATTGTGTCCATTTATTTATTATCATAGGTTGATATTAAGTTTATAACTAAAGGCTGATTAAGCTTATAACTAAAGGCTTATTAAGTTTATAACTAAAGGCTGATTAAGCTTATAACTAAAGGCTGATTAAGCTTATAACTAAAAGCTGATTAAGCTTATAACTAAAGGCTGATTAAGCTTATAACTAAAGGCTGATTAAGCTTATAACTAAAGGCTGATTAAGCTTATAACTAAAAGCTGATTAAGTTTATAACTAAAGGCTGATTAAGCTAATAACTAAAGGCTAATTAAGATTATAACTAAAGGTTGATTAAGCTTATAACTAAAGGCTTATTAAGCTTATAACTAAAGGCTGATTAAGCTTATAACTAAAAGCTGATTAAGCTTATAACTCTTGAGCGAACCGTTAGTGTACGTGCTTCCAATTCGAAAATTGTTTTGAATTGTAAGAAAAGTTTGTCCAAATTATTTTAAAAACTGGGAGAGGTATTTGCATAAAAATACGAAATCTAGCTTCTTATACGGAATATACTTCCCTTTAGAGCAAAATGTACAATTACACGAATTTTTCTTATAAACTCTAATGTAATAATTAGCTAGTTTGGCATCTTTACCTATAAAACCAATGCGTAAGAAATAAAACATAATTCCTGAAATGTTTCATTATTTAAAGCCTTTACAAATAGAAAAGGCCTTAGATAATGAAACATTGGTGCTTTTAGTAAGATAACAGTAAAAATGAAATATCATGAAAAAACTTTTTAGGTTACACAGTTTTAGTAAAATGCAATAAAAAGTAAAAACTAATTTTTAGCTATCACAACTTTCTTAGTCATATGCCACTCAATACCGTGGGGCGCCCATAAAGAATTGCATTCGAATATTAACAGAATTTTAAGAAACAATAGAAGTGAAAACATAGAAATGATTCCATACAATTCATTTAAATTTTTCTTTGATAATTTTGGTTTAACAATCAATTCATTATTCATATATATGTCATTTCTATGTTATCACTTCTATTATTCTGTTAATGCCAAATACAATTCTTTTGTGGACACCGGACGGTTTTATTTTGAGTCGCATATGACCAAGAAGGCTGTGATGGCTAAACATTATTATTTACTTTTTACTGCATGAAAGTTTTTTTATAATGTTTTATTTTATGCTATTTAGTCTTTTGCGATTTTGTAATCAATGTTTCACCATAGATATTCAATCAAACCTTTTAAAATCTTTTATTGAATTCGTTATGACCGATGGTTGTCTGTTTCAACTACTTTGAGAGCGTTTTTAACATTCTTACCTACGTCTTAAAGATTTAAAATTTTGTATATAAGAGAACATTTTTTTTATATATAAGAGAACATTTTTTAAAGCTAACTTACTTATGGCATTTTTACTGGCCATTCTGGGGCATGATTCTGGGAGGGGGAGGTAGGATCAACCCATTACTCGGTATAGAAGTGGGTCAACAATAGATTTCAAGATTTGATCCAAACAAATAGAGAAACCAACTTAAATAAAACAGTGCAATAACAGTGTACACGTAATCAAGTATATAAAATCTTTTATTTGGGTTTTTCGTTCATCCGCTGTCAATATTCTGTTGCCAACTGAAGGAGATAAATGACCAGCACCATCCATTAACATTTGAAGGCTGGAGATCTGAATCTGAAACAAAAGTTGTGCATAACTAGAAAGCGAATAATTAGAAACAACATATATAAGTTAATTAACTAAATAAATGAATTAAAAATGGATAGCACATACCAACGTACGACGTACTGCGATGAAATTTACTGGGCGTGGAATCACTATCTCGAAAATTTAAATTTGGCGCTTTTATTGGCAATGGCATGCAAACTATTGTCCTTTGACAAAGTCCTGCGTCTGGTTTTGAGCGAAACCGTTCCATGGATGTTATCATTTACAATATTCCAGATTGATATTTAGTTTTATTGGCTAAAACTTTGATATCTTTCCAATGATTGAGATCAGAACTAGTAAGGCTCTATAATTGTATCAAATTGAATTCAAAGCTCTATTCATTCAAGAAATATCGTCACACAGGCATCACCTGAAAATACACACAGGCATCCATATCACAACCACATCACATACCATATCCAACTCATACAGATATCCATGTGTTGTAGTACGGATATATCTTCTAATACACGGGTATAAACTTTTTATCTACGAAAATATAAGTAGTATGGATATATCTTTTAATCCACGAGAATATAAGTATTTCGGGTATATCTTCTAATACAATTTTAGCTCTTTTCTTTTGGCATATATTGATTCAATTTCATATTTTAGGTAAATTTATTTGGAAACGAGATCGAGATGTTTTAGTCTTCAGGTCTGTCTGTGAAGATAATTTTGTGTATAGAGTGAAGAGATACTTAAACTTCTTTTCAGGAACATGATGTAAATATTTTAATAGAATGTTTTGAATAACAATTTTATTTAGAATACTATAGGAATTTATACATGATTGGGAATTTTAAGTTTCATTATATTGCGCATTTCTTACGAAGAACGGGCATTTTGCTAGCATGCAATATGGTACAACACTATATTCTAGTTTATTTCATTCACGAGAAAAAATACTTTTTTGTAATAGTTCCGTATTTTGATGCCCAGGAATTTACCGTCATTTACTTCATGAAATTGATATTCATTAAATGGCAGTTGCATTTTGTTGAGGGTTTTGCATGTGGTGATGGATAAATCATTCGATTGGACTTGTATGTTGCCAAACGCCACAAACTTCTAATTACGTGATGTTAATTCATTGTCACAAACATCATGCTGTGGTCAATAAGTAAAATGTACTTTGTGCGGACGAATGTACTTTGTGCGGCGAAGAATAAGGGAAAACTAGAGCAACGTTAATAAGCACAAATAATACAATGCAGCAGCATACAGCTGTTTCGAGTATACGCTGGATCCCCTTTGTCAGTGCAAGAGAACCAACAAATCCAAAGTCTAAAAGAGGAATGGTCGACCCTCACGAATCCCCCACAATGTCTTCGAGTCCGTTGGCTCTTTTGCGCTGTCAAAGGGGTTCCAGCGTATCCTCGAAAGCATATTGTGTTATTTGTCTTTATGTTACCCTAGTTTTCTATTATGCTGTGGATTTAGTACAGTGTACACCATAATATTGCCGTGAAAGAAGTAAAATCATTGCATTATGTAAGGAGAGTCCTGTGCTGCTCACATAAGATTTTTTTCAAAAGTTGATTTTCTTGCAATTACATGTATATTTTGTCTACTTATAACACTGGCGCATTAAGAGACACGTTCCATTACTAGCATGTTCCATAATCCGAAACTCCATTAAGCGGGTTATGTTGAATATAGAATACGTTCCTAATCTAAATCGTACATTTAGAAATTTTCTATTCATCATTCATCCTTATCCCACCAGCTGAGAGAAAGAAAGGAAAAGAGAATAATAATAAGAATAAAGAAGAGTCCCCGAGGAGCAGACGATGAACGTTTTTGCAACCGCCCCATAAAGAAGCGGTCAAAATGCCGGCGCTGAAAGTAACACATCTTCATAGAAAGGTGTATTTTAATAAAAAAGTTAGATGGTAAAATCGATAAGTTGGAAATAATATTCAAAATTTCTGACGTTCTTTAAAGGACGCGTATTGAGTGAGCTCTGCTGCGTGTAGTGAAGTTCCCGATCCTATATAAATCGCGATGTGGTATTGGATTATTTATATGACATATCACGACTACGCCGATTAATTTTTATTCTTTTATTTAAAAACTTCAACGACATGTAATTAATTTACGAGGCGCCCCTGGACCCTTTTAACAAAACGTACCTATCACGCGAACAGGGAAACATATTTTGAATCAGGAATATTCGATTAATGATTTCCACATAGTGACAGGTCAATTTTTTGAAGAAAATAAACTTTACGAGATGTTGAATGTTCATCCATTTGGCAACATGTTCAAAAAGACGCCAGCTTGCCGATATTCCGCCAAATCTGTCATAATTTTTGTTTGTTTGTTTGTTTTTGTTAAGTGGGACAGGCACAAACATATAGAAGAACTTTCTTTATAAATTAACACTAGGATGACTATAGTGGATTAGTATAGATATTAAAAAGAAAAATTTGTCCTGCTCCGGTATTATATATGGAAATGATATAAGAAACACTCTCAGAATAATTCAACATATCCTTTTCGTCTTGCATATCCCTTTCGACTTGCAAATCTGACCCTTACGATTTAGAGTGGTAAGGGGGCAGATCATATTGGTTGTGAGGGAGGGGAGGGGGTAAATATAAATATTGTGTAAATTATAAGTCGTAGAGTTAGAGGCCCTAAGCCAGGATCTTATGGGGAAGGGGCAGGACTTGGAAGTCAACATAACCCTATTGCCTTGCAAAATTTGATCCTCATGATGTAGAGTGGTAAGGGGGCAGGTCATGTTGGTTGGGAGGGGGGGGGCAATTATAAATATTGTGAAAATTATAAGTGGCAGAGTGAACCAGGATCTTATGAGGAAAGGGCAGGACTTGGAAGTTCCGTCATGGGGTTATATGGACATTACTACTGCATAATTCGCAATCAAGCCATAAGGCACCCATTTCACATACCCCATCGATCTTGAATCCACCAGCTGAAAATAAGGAATAGGAGTTTCTCAGAGGAGATCGGTTTTGCCACTATCCTCCCAGAGAAACGCTGTCCATGCTCAGCGGTGGATGTACGTACTAGCACTACTTTCGCGAGAGGCATGTTTTAATAAAAAGTGAGTTGACAAAATCGATAAGAAGATGGAAATGGTATTCAAGCGCAATGAGAAAGACGCAAATTGAGTGAGCGTTTTTGTTAAAGTGAAATTTTCGAGCAGGGAGGAGTCAAAGTTGTGCGGCGTCTCTTTTGTGATGCAAAACATTTGGAGTGCGAGACTCCACTCCACTCGACTCGCTCATCAATTCATGCTCTTTATTCGGTTTTCTGGCATATTAATTAATCGATATATGAGAAGCAAAAACGCGTTCAGATAAACAAAACATGACTTTCGCTACAGATTCAAATTCATGTATTTCATTACACTTCACTTTCCCTACATACATGGTATGTGATGTATAGGAAAAGTATTATGACAGGGTTCAAAATTCAAACTCGAATTTTCAACGTGGAAAAGCATTTTAAGAGTCAACAAATTTGAATCGGACGTTTTTAAAATGATATCTGTGTGTGTATGTTATGTATGTATGTATATACGTTAGTATATGAATGTATGTATGTTAGTATATGTATGCATGTATTTTAGTGTGTATATATGTATGTACGTATTATGTTACTGTATGTATGTATATATGATAGTGCGTGTATTTATGTATGCATGTACTTTAGTATGTATGTATTAAGTTAGTGTATTGTGTATGTATGTATATATGTATGTAAATTAGTGTGTGTAGATATGTATTTCAGTATGTATGTATTATGTAAGTGTATGTATGTATTTTAGAATGTTAGTGTGTGTATGTATGTTGTTGTTGTTGTTGAGACCCAGACCGTCCGACCTACCAGAAAGGTGCAAGGTAACCGTTTGGACGGCCGGGAAGTGCCACCCAATTTAGATATTATGTTAGTGTGTGTGTATATGTATAATTTAGTATGTATATATTATTTTAGTGTGTGTGTGTGTGTACGTATGAATTTTAGTGTGAATGTATGCATATTTGCTACTGTGCGTATATTTTTGGATGTATGTATTTCAGTGTGTATGTATGCATGAAATATGTTACTGTGTGTGTGTATGTACGTATGTATGTACGATAGTGACTGCATGTATGTATTTTAGTGTGTATGTATGTAGTATTATGTTAGTGTGTGTATGTATGTATGTATTGTAGTGTGTATGGATGTATTTTATTTTGTGTATATATGTATTTTAGTTGGTGTATGTATGTATGTTAGTGTGTGTAGTATGTATTCTAGTGTATGTACGTATGTATTCCGTTAGTATGTAGATATTTTAGTGTATATGTATGTATGTATCATGCTAGTGTGTGTGTATGTACAAATGGGGTACAAAATAATACGAACACTTATGAAAAAGTATATTGTGTTTCATACCTACAGTACAGTCGTGCCACCTGGAACAGAAGTCTGCCACCTAGTGGCCGTGAAAGGGAATGTATCATTCGCATTCTCTCAACAGCAGTCATAGGTGTTACATGTCTTTATTATACTCTCTGAGACACGCTGCAATGTCAGACCTGACCGAGTTGCAAAAGGCATGATTGTCGGAGCGCATTTAGCTGGAGCCTCCATGGCGTAAACAGCAAACCATTTGGGGGCGTGCAAGAAGCACGGTATCAGTAGTTATGACAGCGCACACGAAAGATGCTAAGGTGGCATCTTCAAAGCACAATAGTGGGCGATAGACAAAGCTTAATGATAAAGATTGGATAGACGGGTGTTGGAGCGCATAATGGCTCGAAAGCACAAACAATCATTATCAGAGATAATATCCGAAAGGAACAGTCATCTGCAGGACCCCATTTCAACCAAAACTGTCAAACGGGAACTCCATGCTGTGAACATTTATGTCAGAGTGGCAATTCGTAAACCGTTAGCGACATCACGCAATGCTTTCAAGCGACGCCAATGGTGCAGAATTCACAGAAGCTGGTCCCCACAGCAGTGGCAACAAGTCATCTGGTCTGGTGAATCAGGATTCACACTATTTCAGACCACCGGGCGTGTTTATTTCTGGAGAACGCCCAGAGAAGTCTTTACTGTTGACTGCATCTTGCCGACTGTGAAGCATGGAATGGCTCCCTTTTAGTATGGGGTGCGATATCTTGGCGCGGTCTTGGACCATTTGTTACTTTGCATGGAAAGATCAAAGCTGATCACTATCGGAGCATTCTGGGGGATCATGTCCATCCTTTTGTCCAGACTTTATTCCCTGGAGAGCGACCAGTTTTTCAAGACGACAACGCTCCTATCCATACTACGCGGTGTGTTCAAATATGGTTCGAAGAACATGACGATGAAGCAGGACATCTCGGCTGGTCCCTTCAGTCTCCTGACTTGGACATTATTGAACATTTGTGGGGATATTTGGAGTCCAAACTTCGTGCTTGACTTCCGCCTCCAAACACACTTTCGGATTTAGAAACTGCTCAGCAGGAGGAATGGCTTTATATTCCCTTAAATATTGTGCATGACCTCTATGCATCTATCCCACATCGCATACAATATTTACTTCATTCAAAGGGTGGTCCAACCCCCTGTTAATAAAGATTTTCTCTTACTTCACAGGTGTTCGTATTATTTTGTCCCCCATCCGTACGTATGTATTTTAGTGTGTATGTATGCATATATTGTTACTGTGTGTGTGCGCATGTATGTATGTATGTATGATAGTGTGTCTGTGTATGCAGTTTAGTGTGTATACATGGTGTCTCAAAGATATTGAAACGAGTTTTAATTCTTTACCTGTTGGAGATAAGTGAACAATGTAAATTGCAAAAATGTCGAAAGTAAGGTAGGAAATAAGACCACGTTAATGAAATAGTCTTCGCATTCATTTTCAAAAAGTTACGCTTTTTAAATTTTTATACGACCCCCTTAGACAAATTGGGTCAATCAGAAAATTTTTATTTTTAATGCAATAAGATCATTAAAAAAACCCGCATATCTGTATCTTTAAACTTGGGTGAGTTATATTTAATTGAAAATTGCACATTATGACTGGGGACCATATATAAAATTAGAAATGTAAATTTGTGACATATCACAAAAAAAGATAAAACTGGATGATAATACATAGGATACCCAACCCCGAAGTGAGTACCACTGCTTTGTATGATCTCTGTCTGTGTAATGCTTTATTTAGATGCATTTGTGATAAAAAATTTTGACACATATTAAAGTATTTTTTATCTAAATAATTTCCATCGTCAATTTGTTTATGATCCCTATTTTCACTGATAAAACAGCCTTTCACATGGTAGGGAAAAGTGGCATAAGTCAGATTTTTTCCTTTATCATAATTCAGTTGATTTTAAAGATACAGATATGCTGGTTTTTTTAATGATCTTGTTGCATTAAAAATCAAATTTTCTGATTGACCCAATTTGTCTAAGGGGGTAGTATAAAAATTTAAAAAGTGTAACTTTTAGAAAATAATGGGAGGACTCTTTCATTAACATAGTCTTATTCCTACCTTACTTTCAACGTTTTTGCAATTTACATTGCCCACTTATCTCCAACAGGTAAAGAATTAAAGCGTGTTTCAATCTTTTTGGGACACCCAGTATATGTGTGTGTGTTTTATGTTACTGTGTGTGTATGTATGTATATGTTGTGTGGTATGTATGTATGTATATGTTGTGTGGTATGTATGTGTGTGTATGTATGTATAGTGGATGTGTATGTATGCGTTGTAGTGTGTATATATGCATTTTAGTATAACTATGTATGTATGTTAATGTGTGTACGTATGCATGTTAGTGTTTGTGTGTATGTATGTATGTATGTATATATGATAGAGTGTGTATATATGTATTTTAGTGTATATATATATGTATGATAGTGTGTATGTATTCATGTTAGTGTGCTCATGTTTGTATTTAGTGTATGTATGTGTTATGTTAGTGTGTGTATATGCATGTAATTTAGTATGTATGTACTCTATTAGTATGTTGTTGTTGAGACCCAGACCGTCCGATCTACCAGAAAGGTGTAAGGTAACCGTTTGGATGGCCGGGAAATGCCACCCAATTTATACCGGCACCCAGTGGGGATCCACAGGGAGCTTTCCCTCCTTCCCCTACAACCAACCTCTCGGAAGGACTTACGGACCCACATGTTTAACGTGATCGTACTCCGCATGAACACGGAGGCAGTTGTGGCAGCGTGCAAATCCAGCGCGCAAACAACCGGGCTACCGCGCCCGAAATGTGCCATCAGCACGCGGCTCTATTAGTATGTGTATGTATGTATTGTAGTGTGTATGTAAGTATGTTAATATGTGTATGCATATATGTATTATGTTACTGTGTGTTTATGTGTGTATTTTAGTGCATGTATGTATTATGTTACTGTGTGTTTATATGTGTATTTTAGTGTATGTATGTATGTATTTTAGTGTGTATATATGATAATATGTGTATGCATGTATATATGTTAATGTATGTATGTATATGCTAGTGTGTGTGTGTATGTATATATGTATTTTAGTGTATGTATGTATGTATTATGTTAGTGTGCGTGTATGCATGTATTTTACTGTGTATGTAGTTTCACTCTATATATTGTTACTGTGTGTGTGTATTCTAGTCCTTCTGTGGGTATATATAATAGTGTGTCCGTGTATGTATTTTCGTCTGTATATATTATTTTACTGTGTTTGTGTACGTATGTATGCTTGTATGTATGTATGTGTGTGTGTATGCATGTATTTTTGTGTATGTATGTATTATGTTAGTGTTTGTGTATGTAAGTATTGTAGTGCATATATATGTATGTTAGTGTGTATATATGTATATATATATATTTTAGTCTATGTATGTATTTTAGTGTGTATGTATATGTGTATTATGTTAGTGTGTATATGTATGTATTGTAGTGTTATGTATGTATTTATGTTAGTATTTGCTTGTATGTATGTATCTTAGTGTGTGTGCATGTGTGTATATTAGTGTGTGTATGTATATATTTATGTCACATTTCGCAAAAAAGGTGAGTTCTTTTATACCGAACCGTACCAAAAACTAATCAGCACCAGGGTCACCTACAAATGACTTACCTACCAAATTTTATGAAATTCGGTCCATTAGTTTTTGAGTTAAAGTGAATACATACATTGCAGAGACAGACAGAACCACAGATACACAGATCCACACACAGTCGTCACGCTAAAAATAGTTTTTTCGTATTCTAGAGGTGTTTAAAACGTGTAGATCCGTCGAAAACTCGATTCCAATACTTTCCCGATACATTAATTACTATGCATTGCAGGGAAAGTAAAGAGCTCTAATTTGTGTTATTTTTTTCCATAACATAGAAATTTCTTAATTTGCAGACACAGTCATGTGTTGGACATAACCGATTAGTTTTTCCTCTTCTCCCGACTGAAAGAACATAATAATATACATCCTGAAACAAACACGTGAATCTATATAGGTCAATTATGTCAGGTTAATAAAACGTTAAGACAAACAATGAAATTCTGTGTCTGTCGTGAAAGTTTCGCTGTATCCCGGGCAACGCTTTTTGCGCAACAGAAACTTCTAAACGCGACAAATTCGCAGTTTCTTTCACGCTGTAATTATTTTAGAAAATGTCCAATAACTCAGCTTTATATTTTTACCGAACGCTCTACTCGCTCTAAGCGTTTTGAATATTTAATGAGAACTAAATGTAAATTGCTGTAATGAGGTTTTTAAACGAGCACTAGAAATGCCATGGGGTGGACTGGCACTCGAAGACTCAAGAGAAGCGGTCTTCAATCTTTCATGAACTAAATGTACTCGACGTTCAAGCAGGGTAGTTATACAGGGTGATTCAAAAAAGATGGGCCAAACTTTACGAGATGGTAGTACACACCAAACCAAGTATTTTTTTTCATAGTTTACCGGATCGGAAATGAAACGTAAAGGCGTTACAGGGCGATGGACTAGGCGAGGTGGTCCCATAGCTTGGCTCCCATAGCCCCCACGATCGCCCGATCTGTTGTGTCTTGACTTCTTTTTGCGAGGATATCTTAAGAGTCTCGTCTAAGACATTCCTCTTGAATCAGAAAAGGAACTGGTCACTAGAATTTCGGCCGCTGCTGCTGAAGTGCGCGACATGCCT
The DNA here is from genome assembly GCA_951213105.1 of Amaurobius ferox. NCBI lineage: Eukaryota > Metazoa > Arthropoda > Arachnida > Araneae > Amaurobiidae > Amaurobius > Amaurobius ferox. The sequence continues at coordinate 18,233,392 of OX578137.1, forward strand.
GGTCTGTTTGAGAGAGTTCGTTAATCCCTCTATCGGCGCTGTGAGGCGTGTATTCAGGTTGGCGGTTGCTCTTTTGAGCTGTACTGTAATTATTGTTTATTGAATGTAATTTTATAACTTCTATGTCATTCTTGTGTTTTCGCCTCACCTCATCGGTTTCGCCATTAAACGCCCACTGGCGCCTTTATGTTTGATTTCCGACCCAGTAAACTATGACGAAAAATGCTTGGTGTGGTATGTACTACCACCTGGTAAAGTTTGGACCATCTTTTTTTAATCACCCTGTATAAAATAATAAAATATATAAATTTAGTTCATATAAAATACAGCGAAAATTACATGTAGCCGTCGTATATCAGCACAATACTCGTGATACTCGTACGCTCGTACGGAGTATGGGCACGGTAAATATGTGGGTCCGTATGTCCTTTCGAGACGTTGGTGGGAGGGGAAAGAAGATACGGTCCCTGTGGATGTCCCCCCCCCTGGTTTCCGGCCCATAAATAAACTCTTTTATGCATGATTATGTCAACTTTTGTCGTATGCTGCCATGTCAAAAAAATATAAAATTTCGAATAAAAGTTTCCGCTCGAATTAAAAAAAAAAAAATTCTATCTAGTTCTAGATTTCGTGATAACAAAGTCGGATATAAAGTTTTGTGAAAATACATTGATATTTATGGCCGTTATCGTGTGCACAAACAATCGACAACAGACATATAGGCAGACTGATAGACAGACAGATGGCATGGACATCACTCCAAAAATAGTCAAACAGTGTTCAAGAAGTCTTAAAAACATATACAGGGGCTTTCAAAATCCGTGTAAACTTTAAAAATTCATTAAAAATCGGAAAATCATCGCATTGAGGTACGTTTGTACCATAAGTATTGTCAGGATGGGTTTTTTTTTTTTTTTTGACGTGAAAAAATTTTGTAGTTTAAAAAATCACCTATAGGTGGCGCTTACCCGAATACATCTTCCAGAAGTATGCAAATGGGGCTGTTATAAAAGAGCTGTAGTGCTCTGTAGATTCTTCATTTGATTCATTAGTAAACATTGTGCAAAGAAATTTTTGCGAGAATGTTAACTTCGATCGAGAAAGCCTTGTTAGTGAAGCTATATTACGTGAGCGGAGAATCAGCATTAGATGCTTTGCGAAAATTCTAATTTAGGAAAAATCAAAAGAAAGGAAAAAGTCCTATCACCTGTTCAGGGTTAATTAGGCTTGTCACACGATTTGACACGTACGGTAAGTTATTTTAATTGTCTTTCCAATACGTTCAGCGCCACCTATAGGTGATTTTTTAAACTGCAAGATATTTTCAAGTCAAAAAAACCCTCCCGTCTTAGCAATACTTATGGTACAAATCCTACCTCAATGCGATGATTTTTCGATTTTTAATGAATTTTTAAAATTTATACGGACTTTTGAAAGACCCTGTATTTGCGTCTAAATCTCGAATTCGAAAATTTTCGTAAAAACAATACTTTCTCTCTATGAGAAAATAAAAATATATTGTTTGTTTTTTAGTAAATATTATTGGAAGGTGTGATAGAATTGTATTTGGTATAGTTTTTTTAATAAGTTACATATAAATGTTGAAATGCAATAAAATTAAAAATATTTTTTTTGTATGGTCAACATGCATATCCTGTATAATTTTTTTTATATTTTTCAAATAGGTATTGGATTCTATTCACAAGGTGCCTTCCTATGTTTGGCCAACCAAGTGGGCGTTGTGTTGAAACTTTCGCCGTCGCTTAAGTCCAATAAAAAAAATCTGATGTGGGCAGCGCATGACTTTCCCTGCAGACTCAAATGCATATTTTCTTTATTTCTTTAATAATTCATTAGATGACTTTAATTAAATCAAATAACACTAAATTTGCATTTTTAATTCAAATTTTGTTTTTATTTGGTAATTGGACATTTTTCCGATAGCGGCGTAACAAAAATGCAAGAAATCTCAAATATCTTGAGAACGGTTAGTCCTAAAGTATAATGGAGTGTGCTATATTACTTTCCTCTTCACAAATTGCGTATAAAACAAGAATTTAATTGATACATTTGAGCATACACTATTTAGTCTTTTTTTTTTAGATTTTGGCGGGCCATTTCATGAAAAAAGGCAGGTTGTTCTTTTCCGAATTGCACCAAAATCTAATCAGCACCAGAGTATCCCCACAAGTAACTTATCTACCAAATTTTGTGAAATTTGGTCAATTAGTATTTTAGCTAGAGTGGATACATGAAATTTTTGAGGGCCATCTCGTAAAAAAAGGCAGGTTCTTCTTTTTTGAATCGCACCAAATTCTAATCAGCACCAGAATATCTAACAAGTAACTTATTTACCAAATTTTGTGAAATTTGGTCAATTAGTATTTTAGCTAGAGCGGATTGAAATTTTTACGGGCCATTTCGCAAAAAAGGGCGGGTTCTGTTTTTACGAATCGTACCAAAACCTAATCAGCACCAGGATCACATCCAAGTGACTTACCTACCGAATTTTATGAAATTCGGTTCATTAGTTTATGAGTTAGAGTGGATACATACATTGCACTGACACACAGTCAGACGTCACGCGAAAAATAGTTTTTTCGTATTCTAGAGGTCTCGAAACGTGTAGATCGGTCGAAAACTCGAGTTGCGATTTTCGACATGATTCCAATACTTTCCCTATACATTACCATGTATTGCAGGGAATGTAAAAGGTATAGTGTATATTTATGTAGCTGCAGCTGCGTATTGTTAATATTTTTATGACAATATGTAAAATGTAATTTGAAAATATCATTGCGTGTTTATGTAAATATCAACAAATTTAATGGAGTGTTTTAGTTAAGAATCTGAAAAACAAATATTATTTGAATACGGAAATCAGAAGATTATTGTTTTTTGATAGTTTAATTTTAATATAATATACACAGACTTCAATGAAATGTTTTAATTGAAATTTAGAAAATTGGAAATTGTTTATACTTAAATTAAATTTCAATTGAATATTGTGTTTAAGAACGTTTAGTTTAAATATATTTTTTTAATTTTAAATACGGAAATATATATTTTAATTTTATATACGGAAATATATATTTTAATTATTAAACATATATTTTAATTTGAAATTTTGATTGAATAGTGTCGTGGATGCGGAGACACAGCTAATTTCTTTTATAGATTTGAAAAGGTACTTGATTAAGTCAAAATTGTTTGGAAACTTTATTTTTTTTTTTTGGAAAATGCAAACTATTTTCTGAAAATATATTTTTTTTTAATTTATGAGCGCTTGTAAACAAATGCTAATGCATATCAGATAACTGAAGACCCCCCTCTCCCCCTCCTGATAATTTTAAGTTTAATGGTGTCTTCTCTTTGCAAGTGTAAAAGAAAATAATCTGTAAAAAATTATTTTCTTGGTCTTTTTCTGTTAATTATATTGAAATTTATTTTGAAGGAATGCGATTTTCAGAAGTTCTTATACAATAATATGATATTTTAAAAAGTTGTTTTGTTTAATGATATGTATCCATGTATGTTACGGGCTGGAGGATTTCAGTGCAGTTTAATCGGATGTTTGAAGCTTGTTTTAGATAAAAAAAAATAATACTTCTTTTTGCTCACCACTAATTTTGGTCAATTTTGGGATATTTTATTTTTGTTAGATAGATATGCTTCAGCCGGCAGGGATATGTTGCATTCCCCCCCCCCCCCCCACAAGAGCCTACAATATTATTCCAAACTCAAGTTATCAAATCTACAACATTAAAATATCAATCGTTTATTTAATTTCAAGTTAAATTCATAATACAAAATAGTTATTTGGAACTCTATGTCATGGACGTCAGAAGCTTTGGCGAGATGTTCGTCGTTGGCATATTTCGGGCAGCAACTCTGCGCTTTGAGACATTAACAATAATTTGAATGTTTTTTGTGATTTCGTATTCATTTACGTGAGATCTATTTTCTGGTGTCGGTATCCGTACTGTGAAATTAAGAATGAGCTGTAAATCGTTTTCGTGAGTTTGTTGGCACTGAATATGTCGAATGGGTAGGACGCGTAATCCCTGGCGGGCCGAAATAGAAGTATGCCATGATTCCCTACTTCTTTTTACACGTTCATGACCAACGACTCAGTGGTGTCCAGGGAGGGTTTTGGGGGTTATAACCCCACCCAGGAACCTATTAGAACCTTGGAGAAATATTTGGAGAAATGGAAAACAAAATATTTTGTTACCAAAACCCTGCCCCAAATTTGTTTCTGGCAACGCTACCTGCACGAACTTATCGGTTTCTAAAAGATTTCCAGTTCCATATTCGTTGTGGACAGTCGGGCATTGATGTTCTCAATAGACCCATGATTTTAGGGGTGGGACAGCCCAGTGGTTAGCAAACGAGGATTTCACTCGAATGACCCGAGTTCGATTTCCAAACTATCTCCGTATTCTACCCACACCATCTCCGTGTTCAGGCGGAGTACGGGCACGTTAAGTATGTGGATCCGTAAGTCCTTCCGAGAGGTTGGTGGTAGGGGAAGGACGGTACGGTTTCTGTGGATGCAGCCCTCACTAGTTTCCGGTCTAAGTTGGGAGGCACTTTCTACCTGTTCAAACAGATACCTCATGCCTTCAGGTAGGTCGGACTGTCTGGGTCGAAGAAGAAGATCTATGATCTTGTTATGATCAGTGCTAGATTTCGGTTTCTAATATGGATCCCCTTCTGGCCGTCTAAACAGATACTTTACACCTTCTCATAGGTTGGACGATCTGGGTCATCCAAACAACAATATGGAACCCCCACTCCCTTTATGCCAATGACTCTATATATCGAATTTTCCAATTTGTGAAATTTTAAGGACGAATTTCGCGATTAGACTTAGTTAGAGACTAGGACGCGATTAGATGCGATTAGAGACTAGGTTAGATTTAATTCGAGACTTAATTAGAGACCAGGTTAGACTTAATTCGAGACATAAATAGAGACTTGGTTAGACTTAATTCGAGACTTAAATAGAGACTAGGTTAGACTTAATTAGAGACTAGGTTAGATTTAATTCGAGACTTAATTGGAGACTAGGTTATATTTTCCTTTTCGAATTTGTAACTTAAATAACTTTACAGCATGCCACGCGCAGCTGTTTAGCAGCACTCTGTCCAATTTCCATGAAAACCTGATATTTGATGCATTTATGGAATATTAATATAGCCTTCGTGATATTCCACGTTTGAATAAAAAGCAGCCTCGCTTTCTTACAAAACGCAAACAAACCTCTCTTGCAATACCCTCTCAAAGGAATAACTTGGCTTTTATTTACCATTAGGCGTATAAATGCATGCAATCACAATGCATGTTTAGTGATTGCAGCGTTTTACAATCTCACTTGAGTGAAACTGAAAATTGCAGGGTAGTTTTGAAACATACGGGAAATTCGTATTCGGGGAGTAATGAAGGGTTTTAGTTGTACATTCAGGACCAGCTGGGGCAATTAATATTTCCAGAAACGTTTTCAGCGTTACCTTAGTAACGGCCGGAAACAATATTTTACAGGGAAAATTCTAAACACTAAGATAATAATATTTTCTTGTGTAAACTAATTTGAATAAGTAAGTCTCAAAGGGAATTACAGAAATTGTATATTTATACGTATTACTTTATTGAAAAGAGGTAAAATATTTTTTTTTCAGTTGTCGTATTTGAAATGTTGGTTTCTGAGTAAAACATTCTCCAAGATTGACCATGTATTATATTGATTTATATATAGCAAGCAGTAACTCTTGGGTAATTCATGGGAAATTCTTTAGATGGCTGGAGTTGTGTAGCTGGTGGCATAATTGGGCGCAATGACCTGAATTTGATTCTCCTTTCAGGCCGTGTGAGTTTTTGAGATGAAAATATGTCCGCTGTTCTGAAGTCGTGTGAAAATACAGTGCGTTTGTTGACCGAAAGGGACTTTCCCAAGCCTTGTTTCGCAGTAGGCATTTTAGGCACAATCTAGGAGGCTCCGGTTCCCCTTTAATGTCTTATACAATATTTAAGTTATTCGTTTTAGTATTGGGACAAGAATGGGGCCCAAAGAGTGCAATGATATACAAGGAAGGATCAAAATGCTCGGAGACTGCGCTGATATCTCCAACCCTGATTGGAGGAGAGGGGAAGGCAGAATTTGATATTCACGCGTTGTTCTTCAAACGCCATTTCTATTTTCGACGAACGCAAACGACTACAGTTCACTGACACGCATTGCCTGGAAAAACCCTGCACTGTGGACCTGCTTCTTCCTTTTCACGTCTGGCGTCACATGTGCCTCTACTCCACGGTAAAATAGTTCCCCTCTCTTCCAATCAGGGTTGGAGATATCAGCACAGTCTCCGAACTTTTTCATCCTACCTTGTGGAAATACAGTAAATTCCCGTTGCTCCGACATCCAATGGTCAAAATGCCGGATGTTATTTTTGAGGCTGGAGAAGACATGAAAACTGCACGAAGAGGAGAAAATCAAATATGGAGAAGGTGGGTGGGTGGATGGGGGTGGGGCTTGATAAATATTTATATGGAGCACCACAATCGGTATGGGCCTTACACCTTTCTGGTAGGTCGGACGGTCTGTGTCTCAAGAACAGCAACCTGTATAAGCGACCTTGCCTGAGTTTCTGGAGGGTATGAAAAGGCAAAAACACGTTAGATAATTATGATAGAGATAACGAATAAATCCTGGTAGTAAAACGTGTCTAAGAGCGCACAATATTTCCCACTATCTCGAAAGCAATTCTGTCATTATAAAGTTATACTCTACTTTACAATGTTATTCTGTACTTATTATAAAGTTATTATTATTTAATTTATATGTTCAAAGCAGGGGTAGTCAACCTTTTTATACCTACCGACCACTTTTGTATCTTTACAGGTAGTAACATGTTCTAACCGCCCACCGGTTCCGCAGTAACTTAATTTAGCGCAACTGCAAAGTACTCGTCATATTTGAGTAGAGGTTTAGTAAAAACATGTAGTTAAATTTATCTTTTTATTTATACTTTGCATATGTTTATAATACACAGAAAATTTAATTGGATGCTGCATTTCTGCATCTTCATCAATATAGCGCCTACTACTGTGGAAGCTGCTTAAATTGAAGAAAAAGAAAATTAAATATAAAAACTATAAAAGTATAAAGTCTATTGAAATGACCTTTAATTAATTATTAATGAGATCCTTGAGGCTGATGCTGTGAAACCAAATATTTGATATCTGGTTCAATTTTCGTAAGGAACAAACGATGGTCTCCTCTTTCGGAAATATTCAGATAAAACCACTACCGCCTACCACGAAAGCCTGAATCGCTCACTAGTGGGCGGTAGGGATCAGATTGACTACCACTGTTCTAAAGTATGGGCCATTGTTATGCTTAAACCTGAAAGGGTTTTTGTTTAGTCAAAAAAGTTATCAACAATTTTCATTAAGTGTGTAGGTGTCCCATTTGATAACCACTAGCCATTTTGAAACCGCAAAGCGTGAGTGAAAATGAGTATTATCAAATATTCATGTATTTAGGAAAATTTGAGCAACGTATTTAAACACGACAAAAATAATAATGCAACATACAGCTGTTTCGAGGACACACTGAATCCTCTTTGTCAGTGCAAGAGAACCAACAAAGACGGAGTCCATTTTGTCTTATTGATATCGACCTGAAGTTCACTGGCGAAGGGGATTCAGTGTATCATCGAAACAGCTGTGAACTGTATTATTATTTTAATTGTGCTTAAATACGTTGCATAAGTTTTTCTTATCCTTTACACAAAGTGTTTTTTATCTATTGACTTATGTATCTATTAATTTTCAAATTTAACATTTTTGATATTATTCTATATATATTCCATATTAATATTTAATACACATTTAGTATGAAGTTTCGATATTTATTTGTCATATTTTAGAACTTTTCACAAAAAAAAAAAAAAAAATCATAGATCTTATATAATTTCCCATTGCTCGCAGTATTTTATAAGCAGTTCTGTAACACTGCTTAAAAAAACGTTCAAAGCAAATTTTTGTAAGAATTTTTTCGAGAAATTAAAAACATTCATATTAAGAAATATTGCTAATAAAAATGGACGCTTAAATGTATTAGATCCCAAATGAAATTCAGCCGTGAAATGTAACGTTTAAGTTGATTTTCTTAGAACATGAATATTGAAATTTTCTCATAAATCCTTTAGTATGAATTATTTATGATAGTTCAGCAACATTTAAATATTCATTTACAGTTGAAGTATATCAGAGAATCTAAATATTTGAGTATTAAGAAAAAGGTTACTTAGAATAAAAATTGCATATTTTGAAAAGTTATGCTTATACTTTTGTAATTTTTTACATTGAAATTTTTGCTGCTAGCTAAATTTTTGTAAGCAATCAAGCAGAAAAGTTGATATAAAATGTTTGCTGACTTACTGCTCATATAATTTAGAATTAAAAAAATCCGATGCTTCTAATACATGGCCTTCTACACACACACACACACACACACACACACACAAATCGATAGTCTGGAAAAAGAAGAAAAGAGCTTTCTTATAACTCGCTAACTTATAAATGATGTCATTCGCTTTTAAATAAAACATAACATATAAATAGTTATTTTAATTTAAAACATTTAATATAATTAATTACATTTTAATAAAGTTTTTCAATTTTTGATGAAAAAAAATTATTCGAAAAATTGAGGGCTATTATCTAGTTTGTCAACCTAGAGAGTCAAAGCTAGAAATGATTCATTAAGCCAGAAATGATAAAGCTAGAAATGATTCATTATGAAAAAAAGAAAAAAAATGTTATATGAGTAACACTTGACTCCCTACATAATGCAATGCCTAAAATCCCGAAAAACCGTATTTTTGAAATCATAAAATTAATATTTGAAGTTTAAAAGTCAACAAAAAATTAATTCTTTGGAGCTTATGTTTTAGAATAAATAGCAAATGATGTTAGTCACAATATCAGAGATAATTATGATTTTGTAACAAATAGCGGGAGACAAGAAGAATATTACGAAATTTCTGTTAAAGAGTTAAATATTTGTGAAGAAATATTTGTAAGAAAGAGTAAAATATTTGTGCATAAGATTGACAGTACAATGTGTACGAGTGCTGGATTTTTCTCTTTATTAAAAAATCCTGTAGTGTATAAAATTATAAAAAAAGACATAATAATTAGTTTAAAGAAAATTTATTTATTAAATTGATACTTCAAATTAATTCAAAGAACAAATTACAAAACTCTGTTCACAGGCAGACAATTCAGGAAGAATTAACCAGACAAATTTTTGGGCTTTAACTATTACAAAATGTAACTTCTCTCGTGAATAGAACGAACTAGATCTACGAGAATGGTGTTAACAGATTTGTTGCAATATATTGCATATAGAAAGTGAATGCATAGTGAATGCATATATTATGCTTGCTATTATTTTATTTTTTAATTTTATGTATTTTATTTTAAAAATTCATTTTATAATCGCTAAATATCCCGAGGAAGGTTCGTGTTATCGTTTTAAAGTTTGTTTCATTCGTTTACTAACAAAAGATTACACCTGAAATATATTTAGCAATATTAAAGGTCTTGATTTTATGATATTTTTAAATATTCATTCGAAAACTGCGGGGAGGAAAGTTTAACATTCGAACGTGTAAAAAATTAATAGGGTCATATAATTTACTGATTCGTACCAAATTTCGTTCAAAACGAAGATGATATTTCGTTTGTGAAATATCGCATTCTCTCTCTCACACACACACGCACACACACACACACGCACACACATGAACTTCAAAAACGTTCAATTAGAGTTTTTAGGAATTTTCGACTCCATTGCAATCATTTCCCTATACATTATACTATGTATGCAGAGAAAGTAAAAAAAAAATTACATTTTAGTCTGTAGGGGAAATTATGTGTTGCACATATTAAATTTGATAGGTTATAGAAAATGTTACGTCATTAATTCCAAGTCCTTTACACCCAAACTGAAATTAATTGTATTTAGAATGTAAATATTATCCTCCAGAACATTCCTAATTTACAAATTCCTACACTCGTAAGGAAATAAGATGCAGATTAGAAGCGCACCCATCCATTTTTGTTGTGCCGCTTCGAAAAGGAACAATGTTTTCTTTCTGCAACTAACATATACTTTTGAAAACTCATTCTGTTAATAAGAATTTATTAACAGAAATCATTAACTTCTGTCATTTAAAATGACATTTCTGTGTTCATTTCCCGCCGAAGATTATATTGTAATTTGACAGCGCGAATAGAAAATATTTTCTCAGAAAACAAGATTCCTTAAATAGTTTTTGGAGATCGTTGACGACAGTGAACGATCCCTCTATCGGCAGACGTTGGAACTCAACTCAATTACGTTTATCGAAATTCCAGGTTCGTGTTCCCATTGGAGATGAAAGCATTCACAGATCGGTTTCGCGCTTGTCTGCGTGGAATTGTCGATACATGCAATGGCAACAAGAAAACTTGTATGCCATAATTCTCAAACCTTTAAGGAGATCAACACATTCAATCCTACCCATCAGCTTGTTTAATTTTTTTTATTAAAAATTGGGCTGAGGCTGCAATGGCAAGGTTTTTTATAAGCAAAATTGCGACATGCAGCAAGCAGAGCTAAATAAAGTTCGGTGGGGGTCCTCTGACTGGGGTCAAGTTATACAATGTACCCTATTCTTCAGGATTGGACATTCTTTAGGAATCTGTTTAATAACGAAATGGATTGTTCCCCTGTCTTGGGGGGGGGGGGGTCTCATGTTCCCCAGTATTTAGCAAGGAGTATAAATTTATTTGCTGAAAGGAATTTTAGTACGAATATTGGTTATTATTGTGCGAGAAGTAATTTTTGTAAACCATACAACAGCTTCCCCAATCATTTTGATGTTTTTTATTCATCAGAAATGGATTTAAAAAAAAAATCATTTGTTGTAAATATTTTATATTTTAATGTATTTATTCATTTACGGGTGTTTTCGAAAACCATGTGTTGTCAATAGTTTGGATTTCAATGTATTTTATAATATTTTAATCTGTATATTTTGTATTGTATTTTATCTTGCAGGCTGTTACTGGGACTTTGTTCTGTAGTGTGCATTCTTTAAATAAATAAATAAATAATGTATTTAATTGGTAAAACAAAAATAATGATTCAGACCGAGAGTAACAGTTTAATACACAAAATAAAGTTATGCCAAATGTGTTTTACTATTATTATATACCATTGTATTTTTTTCTACAAATCATTATTAAATTAGACAACATTATATAAGCACACAATCTGGCACAGATTTTCGATAAGCAAAAGCTGAAATAATGTCATTAAATTGGATCTTTGTGAAAATATCATTGAGCAAAATATTAGAGCAATTGATGACAAAATATTAGAGATCAATATGATTTTGCTACAAATAGCGGGAAGAAAAATAATATTGTCCACCAAAAGGGAAAACAATTAGGGCTATGCCGATTAATCGATTAAGACTTGATCATGTTTAAGAACTTTGGTCGAATAGTCGAATTGATTAATTCTATTAAAATTCGATTAAATTTTACAATTATTTATTGATATTTATTGACCTTTCGAGTCCAATTAAGTTTATTAAAATTTTAAAATTCCAATCTTTGCTGAACTAGTAAAAACGAATGTTATGTTTGACTTTTATTTTCCGATAAGAATAAAGCGAGTATTTAACAATGCTAGATTTATATATATTAAATTTTGACCATTATTTTCGAACCTGCGTAAAGGTAAATACAAAGGTGTATAACCTCCTAAGATTTGTTACATCATAATAAATATATATACGTAAGTTGGATTTTATGTGTCATAATTTGTTTCATTTTCTTGGTTAATTGAATTTTGGTTCCTCACATTTTACGCTAAAATATGTATATAATATAAAATAGATTTTTTTAATCTACCTTATTTTAAGGTGCTTATATTTATTAATAAATATATGATTTTTTTTTTTTTTACTTTTATAATGTTTATACTTTAGTAATTTTTACGAAAATATGTACATATGTTTAATAAGAAACCTTTAGTTAATATTCTTAAATGATCGATTAAAAATTTGATTAATCTGATCGATTAATCAGTTAAAATTTTTCGATCAATCAGTTGAAATTTCCAATCGATTCCCAGCGCTAAAAATGCAACATTTACCTAATATTTTTCAATATATTAAATTTTTCTTAACACTTTACAACAAAGTTGAAAAGTGTTTATGACTTTGTTCATTCTGTCTATCTGTCTGTCTGTCTGTCCGTTAGCACGATAACTGCCGTAAAAATGACTTAATTAAAATGAAATTTTAATATGTTGTTCAGACGGTCTGTAGGACGCATGGGAATATAAATGAATAATATCACCCAATTAGTTTTGGATTGAACCCGGGTTGAAAAAATGAAATACATTGAGCCCTATGGGACCTAATTTTTCAAACATTTTTAAGCGGATTTAAAATTCACAAATTGCTTCGAAAATTTTAGGGTAATATTCAAATTATTCCACAAAATATATAAAAAAAAAAATTCAACGAAATATATTCAGTAGTTTTTAAAAAAATAAATAAAATAATAATTACACCTCTTATATGAAGCGATCACGTGACCATGATATGAAAAGATCACATGACCCACTTCAAAATGATATATAGCATCCATCTTGTCTCAAAATCGTGATTTTTTAAGTTCTTTTTAATTCATATTGAGTGTTGCATCCGTCCTAAAACCACTTTATTTTTGTTTAAATTCTGTGCGTCTACATACTGAAACAACGCAATTACAATATATTTGAGTTTAAATGATCATCCAAATTCGATTATTTCTACAACGAAGCTTATTTTTCACTTATGTAAAATGTAAACAGCAAAATATGTAGAATGACTTGTATTAGAATTGCTGTATTTCTTTAACACAAAATTATTTTGCCCATGGAGTCTGCATAGCTGATATGAATGATTTTACAAAAAGATGGATGATTTTTTTCGATGAAGTTTTACGCATAGAGTTTAATTACTTGTAGCTCCATGGTCTTAATTTTTAAATAAAATCAATTATTATAGTATTGTGATGAGTGAAATGAATGGGAAAATGTTATGAATGAAATGCTGTTTTTATAGAGAGATCCAGGCGTGTTATTTTTTCTATGACGTCATTTGAATGAATTTCAGTTGTTTTCGTTGAAGTTTTCAAATATTATGATAGTTTTAAAGATATTACCGAGGAATGTATCGCATTTTAGAGATGTTTAAACCAGGCAATTTATATTTCGATGCCGTCATTTGAGTGAAGTTCATTTTTTTCAATGAAGGTTTAAGTTTTCAAATATAATAAATTAATGCAGTATTGTGATAAGTTTTAAAATATTACCGAGGAATGTATTGCATTTTAGACTTGTTTAAATAAAATTGCATTGAAGTTCGAAAGTGTTTCATAATCAATGCTCTAAGCATGATTGATCTTTCTTGTTTTAGTTTTTAGTCCATGACTAATTAGCAAATTAAGTTTTTATGGTCTTAAGAACGTTGAAATTTTAAAAACAATTAAGATATTTGTATAAAGCGTAAAAATAGAGTTTTTAGGCAATCCAAGAGAAATCTGCCGATAGTTGGTGTAGTGTAGCTGGCCGCATAAGCAATACAGGATTCAATAACCGATTTCCCCTCTTGAGTTTTTGAGATGAAAATATGTTTATATATATATAATGTTCTACGGGAATGCCAGGAAATTCTTCAGGTGGCCGGAGTGGTGTTGCTGGTCTATAACCGGTAGTGTGTGGTATAATCGTATCCCCTAAATTGTAACTGGCGAGTTTTTATTTGACAATATGTATCCCATGTTTAACAATAGGGGGAGGGAGGCATAAAGTAGCTTAATTAGTGGTCCATAGCAGGAGAGTAGGGCTTTTACTAATGAAGTTACTCTTCCATTACTAAAAAAATTATATTAGTTACCTATTGGATTTATATCGGAAAACGATATTAAAGCGCAGTAATCCTCATTCGATCGGAAACCCCCACCTTTCCAAGATCTTGGTTATACCTATGGGAGGTATGAATCCTACTTTGCGTACCCTACTGTTTGCATATGATAAAATACTAAGTAGCCAGCCGTTAGGAAAAAATAATTAACTTATTTAAGGACGGTAAAATGAAATTTTAGTAAGTCTAACTCGGCACAGGCTATGGGCATGGCAAGTAACTGTACATTCTACGAAATAAATGACGACACCCTCCTTCCTCTCTAGGTACCTGCCCTCGAGCAAATCGTATGACCCTTGAGGTGAAGTTTCTTTGAACTCCACCCATTAAAGACAACTCGGATTAGCAATGATGGCTCTTCACACGTCACAATCCCTTGCGCGGCGAAATGTTACTTTTTTCCCATCAGATACAAAGTAATAAAGAGTAATACGCGCAATTTTACTACCGAAACCAAGATATGCAATAACTTTCATCGGGCTCTCGTGCGTTCCCCATCGCTAACTTAGAATAGCGGCCATGAATATTTACACATCATTACAAAATTTTCGTCTGGCGGCATCCGCTCTACAACCCAACTCGACTCGCATCGCTCGTGCGTTTAGAGATGCAACATCATCATTCATTAAGAACTGCCTCCTCATTGGATGATTAGAGCCCTATCAAATCTCTCCCAGCCAATCGCTGCTCTTCTATGGTTTACCACTAGCCACACCCAGGTGCGTGACGTCACAATAAAAGGGGGGATAAGGGAAGTAAAGGGGAATCGTTATTTGAAATACGACTTTGATGCCCCCCCCGTCGTATATTTCATTTATTACTTTTAATCAAATGACATTTCAAAGTGAAGCCCCCTCGCTTTTCTTAACGTCTCGTTTTGAGGAATTTTTCAATGGCTTCCTTGTTTTGTGGGAGAAGTAATTTGAAACCGACTTCAATTCAAGATAAATGCAGAATTTGCATTAGGCAATCTGAATTTTGAAAGTAGTGGTGGCAACGAGGAAAATACGACAAGTACACCGAAGCTCCAAAAAGCATAAGCAAATGAAAATGCTAATGGCCAAAAATTAGCCCCATTGGTGAAGGTATAATAAAATCGGGTTTAATACATACGGGAAAAAATTTGCAGGATAACATTATTCCCATAGGAACAATATAACGAAAATCTTAATGTTGATTTAACATATGTTTTATAATTGCTTCGAAATTATTGCATATCATATTACAGCGAATACTGAAGTGACAACAGGCAGATGTGGTCATACTGCTTAGGACGTATATCTTTAGTGGAGATACTTAAAGAGAAATTGAACTGTATATTTGCGTTACATGCTAAAAAATATAATTACCTGGCAAGAGTAGTTTTGCCAAACTCATCCAACTAAGGGGTTGCATTCGCAATGTTCATCTTGATTTCCAGTCAGTATGCGTCCTGATTATTCGACCACACTTCTGCCTGCGTAAAAGAAAGAGATAATAGAAAAAAATATATATATGAGTCTAAATATAATTAATGAACATTAAATAGTAAGAATTGTAATAACGAGGAAAAATGATTAGATTGTGATACATAACATTTTTAGGATAGGTAAGGTTATTGTATACAAACTTGAAAATAAAGTTTCTATAATATAGAACGATACTCCTGATCTCTAAATTTGAAAACCGGCACTATACCAACTGAACTACTTGGACTCAAATGGGATATTCTATATCTGAACATATCAATCTTTATATTTCTCTGCTTTCGTCACGTGTAATTTTATATTCTCATAGTTTTTATTGCAAATGAGACAATAAAAACAGCTAACAACATAACTAGAGCATTATATAGCACCAGCTGTAACCTGCGAGGAACTAAAACCCCGAATTAGAGCCGCCAAGTAGGAACTGCACAGTATAATATATGATTATTTACATAGGGGTTTCTATAAAAGTCTTCCAAGAATTTCTTTTAAAAGAAAAAACCATGATACAAGTACCCGTTAGGCCTATCCAGTAGCGTCGCCAGAGTTTTTATTTATTTATTTATTTATATTTTTTTAGGGGGGGGGGGGTCGTAACATAATATCTTGTGTCCTATTTCTCTAAATATCCCTTCTACAAACTTCAATGGATTCTGATGTTCATTGATTCTCGAACTTGCATGATTTTCTAAATATCATTTCTACGAATTTCAATGAGTTATTGCGCAGGTGGGGGTGGGGGTTACCCACAAATCCCCCCTTCGGTTACGCCACTGGGCATATCTCTAGTAAAGTGACCATGCCCGATTGCATAAAAAGGGATTGCAGCGCCTCTACAAGAGAATTTAGGATATCGGACTCGGCAACGAAGCGAGATAGACAAAAAACATTCAATCACAAGGTTATCAATTACAAAGTAGTAGTATTAACCCCAGGCACGCACGAAACGTGTGCTTGGAAGGCACTGTCATACTTCACAAGTTGTTAGATGCGCAGCAGCTAATTGTAAAGAATTATTGTTACATTTTTTTTTTCGAATTCAAAAGTGTATTGTCGATGATATTTTCAGCAAACTTTGTACTAAATTCCTGTGCATGTAAGTGTTTATTGTACCATTCCAGAATAGGGCAGTCATTCTCCTATAGCCCTATTGTGTAAAATAAACAGTAACAGTAACTGTAAATAGTAACAGAAACAGTAACAGTTTTAGGATCGATTTTTACTTATTAAACAAGGCTCTGCAACTTTGGAAATGACATTCTTCTTCTATCTTTACTTTGTTACCGAGTTCGCTATCTTAACTTTTTTAATTTTCCGCTAGGTGCGTTGCACTTTACTTAGATATACATAAAGTGTGCACTCGTGAACCTTTCCTTATAAAGTTATTAGGGTGCTTGAGAACTTTTTCAGGAGCCCTGTATAACGGTGATAGTGCAAAATGTTTATCAACCAGCTGCGTTTCAAATTAAAGCCAAACCTATCAAACCAAACCTATTACCAAAACAATGGGATCGGTTTAGATTAGTGTTTTCCAAACTTTCTGCGTCTGCACTTAAGACTTCCTAATATTTCAAAGTAAAAACCACCTCTAATGCTATTTTGTCGGGGCTCTCCAACGCCAAAAATCTAATTCGTTCTAGACGTTTCAATAGCAAAGCCGGATATAGAGTTTCTTGAAACTCCATTTATATTTGTGGCAATTATCGTGTTCACAAAAATCGACCGCAGACAGATCGACGGACATTACTCTAAAAATAGTCAAAACGTGTTCAGAAGATCCTAAAATATAAATTGGCATCAAAATCTCGAGTTCGAAAATGTTCGTGAAGACAACACTTTCTCTAGCATGATAAAGTCAATATTTTTTGTATTTCATTATGACAGACGTTGGATTAAATGATATTGATTCATTAAATAAAACTCTCTTATCCTTCCTGAAAGAAAACGGACGTATGAAAATTTGTTTCGAGGGAGCATTGGCGGCCTTTCTTAGAAGACACTATCTTGACCTAAGGAAAATGGATCAAAACTCTCTCGAAGCATATGTAGTCACCTAATGGATTTCCATATGCCTGCTTTCTTTAAGGAAGGATTAGAACATTTTATTCTCACAATCAGCAGTTTTATTGAGACGGATTAGTGAATATGAATTTCTGAGAAGTCCGAATGGAGACTTGCAGTTATAAAATACTTTTATAATTGATGAGGAAAAACAAACACATTCAGAATGAATGAGACATGACGTAACAAATAGACATTGTATATTCATAGAATTAATTCTGAGAATAAAAGATATGGTAGCAAAAATCTATTTGTTTGGTATAGGTATAGGACACAACTTTGTATAATTTTTTTCTTTAAATACACCAGAAACTTTGTATTGAATATTCAACTTTGTCATTATACGTATCCTACAAATCAATATTCATTGTTGAAAATAAAATATGACTAATTAGAGTAAAATCGTATAACTTATTTTCTATGATTATCAGAGTAATTCAAAATAATTATTTTACAATTTTAGGCTATTGAATAACTTTATAATTAATATAAAATTATTACACAATAACTATATTAAATACGTCAATATTATTTACGTCATTCTTACTTGTAGGAATAAATAATTTTCTAATTACTATAATATTATATGATATTATTATATAATGAATGAATAATCCATTTACAGATCTCAAGATGTTTCATGCACAATGATTCCTATGTTCCATAGATTGCTTTGCAGTTCAATAAAAAAAATGTAATTTTGCTGCAGTGATTGCGAAATTAATTTAGAAATGCAATTGCATTTTAGGTTTAAGAAAGTTCTGACTCGTTACGAATTAAATTCATAATTCCTTTTTATCGCTACATTTCTCATGGTGGTCGTTTTTAAACTATTGCTTTCACAAAATTGTATTTTTAGCTTATTTCAAACAGTTCTCTAAGTTTCGTTGAATTTCTCAGCCAACAGATAACCCTATAAAATCTTTTGAATAAAGATACTTCAATTTTAATCACCTTTATATATATATATATATATATATATATAGAGAGAGAGAGAGAGAGCTATATAGCATAATATCTATATATATATATATAGATATTATGCTATATTACTTCCTCTTTTAGTCTTAATTTCTTTTAATTCTTTGTATTTGTAAAAAATTTTGGAATAGTGTATTATGAGTTACTACATACTTTCTAACTTTGGATTTAATAATTTATATTTTTATATATATATATATATATATATATATATATATATATATAAAATATTTGTGTTTAGTATACTGTATTGGTGAATTATTGAAGCTCTTTTAAACTGTACTTTTCAGTACAATCATTTTATTTTATTATTACATATTTGGAATGGATTTTAAGTGAATCCAATTTTTACACTATGTGTATTATTTAATACTTAGTGTCATATTTAATCAAGTTCAGAATTGATTGTAAATATAATGTTAAATATTTTCTTTTTATTTTGTAATATCCTCCTTATTAACTTTAGGATTAGGTTTTACATGGACTTATTTATGGTGTTTATACTTATTTATCTATAAGCAATTATTTTACTTTTATATATGTTCTCTATGCTATATTGTCATACTAATAATTATTCTTATACTATTATGAATTACACAACTTATACGATTTAGTGACTGGCAAATATATTTATACTTATTATTATATAATTCGATAGATATTGCCCGATATTTTCGATTCATGTTGGAAATTGTCTAGACCGATATCAATTTCCAACATTGTGCCATGGATAGTTTTGAATATAACAATTACCCTGCTAAAAATTATAATTTCAATAAATGTAAGAATAACAAGAAAGATCAATCATGCTTAAAGCATTGATTATGAAACACTTTCCAACTTCAATGCAATTTTATTTAAACATGTCTAAAATGCAATACATTCCTCGGTAATATTTTAAAACTTATCACAATACTACATTAATTTATTATATTTGAAACCTTAAACCTTCATCGAAAAAAATTAACTTCATTCAAATGACGGCATTAAAATATAAATTGCCTGGTTTAAACATCTCTAAAATGTGATACATTCCTCGGTAATAATTTTAAAATTATCATAATACTACGATAATTTATTATATTTGAAAACTTCATCGAAAACAACTGAAATCCATTCAAATGACGTCATAGAAAAAATAACACGCCTGGCTCTCTCTATAAAAGCAACATTTCATTCATAAATAATTCCCCCATTCATGTCATTCATCACAATACTATAATAATTTATATTTTTTAAAAATTAAGACCATGGAGCTACAAGTAAGTAAAACTCTATGCGTAAAACTTCATCGAAAATTATCGTCCTTCTCTTTCTAAAATCAATGAATATTTCATTCATATCAGCCATGCAGACTCCATGGACTAAATGATTTTGTGTTAAAGAATTACAGCGATTCTAATACAACTCATTCTACATATTTTGCTGTTTACATTTTACATAGGTGAAAAATAGGCTTAATAGTAGAAATAATCAAATTTGTATGAGCATTTAAACTGAAATATATTGTCATTGCGTTGTTAAAGTATGTAGATGCACAGAATTTAGGCAAAAATAAAGTAGTTTTAGGATGGATACAACACTCAATATGAATTAAAAAGAACTTTAAAAATCACGATTTTGAGACAAGATGGATGCCATATATCATTTTGAAGTGGGTCATGTGATCGTTTCATATCATGGACACGTGATCGCTTCATATAAGAGGTGTTATTATTATTTTAATTTTTATTTAAAAAACTACTGAATATATTTCGCTGAATTTTTTTTTATATATTTTATGGAACAATTTGAATATTGCCTAAAATTTTCGAAGCAATTTGTGAATTTTAAATCCGCTTAAAAAATCCTTGAAAAATTAGGTCCCATAGGGCTCAATGTATTCCATTTTTTCAACTCGGGTTCAATCCAAACTAATTGGGTGATATTATTCATTTATATTCCCATAGGTCCTATAGACCGTCTGAACAACATACTAAAATTTCATTTTGATTAAGTCATTTTTACGGCAGTTATCGTGCTAACGGACAGACAGACAGACAGACAGAATGAACAAAGTCATAAACACTTTTCAACTTTGTTGTAAAGTGTTAAAAATTGCAAAACTTCCCCTTCTGCTTCTAATACTCAAATCACTGTAGTCACTAATACTCAAATCACTTCTAATACTCAATTATGCTCTGCCTTTAGAGGCATTTAATATGTGGAATTTTACTTTATTAAAATTTATTAAAAATACTATTTGTAGTATTAAATTGTTTAGATCTATATATAATATTGATAATTTAAAACATTCCATTAATGATTTACAAAGATCTTTTGTTATTACTTATGTTGATAAAGCCTCTAATAATTATGCAATTATCTGCAAAAAATTCTATATACAATTTATGTTAGATTATTTAAAGAACAAAAGTATCCTTAAACTTGATTCACACTCCATTAATAGTATCAGACTGAAAATTATCTATATGTATAGTGATTTAAATATTAATTATAAATTTACTAAATTTAAATATATAGTGCTTATTCCTAAATGTCATAAAAATCCTATTAAATATAGAACAGTAACCAGTGGCCATAATACTTACTCTACTACTGCGAGTAAATTACTACTTAATTATTTAAATGTAATAAATGATAGTTTACGTTTTTCTAGCAATAACTAGCTTATTCTAAATAATAGTAAAGAATTACAGAATATATTAACATCACTAGGTAAACTAATTGTATTTCAAACTTTTGATTTTAAAGATCTTTTTAATAATATTCATCTTTTTAATAAGATCTCTGATCTTTATGTAGTAATTTTAGCTCTATATAATGCTTATATTACTAATCATTCTACTCATACTATATTTATCAATTTTCCTAAACTTCTCCACTTTGTTCTTTTCAATAATTACATATTTCAAGGTAATAAACTATACTTACAAGTCTCAGAGGTTCCACAAGATGGCTGTAGTAGCAGTATATTAGGTAATTTATACCTTTATTATTATGAAAAATCTTTTACTTCAACAGATTATAAAATTTACAGATATGTTGAGATGATCCGAATTGTTTGGTCTTTACAGACGACAGTGTCACAGATACAGATTTCTATACGGATAATTTGGAACTAATTCCTAACGAAGTTACTACTAGTAATAAAATTAATTTTTTGAATTTAAATCTTATTATTGAACCTACTAATAGGATAGTTACTAATTTATATGATAAAAAGATTTTTTTTAACTTTAATATTAATGAAATATTACCATTTAATTCCTGTAACTCGATTCAATTGTTTAAAAATTTTATACTCAATCAACTTTTGAGAATCTATAGATTATCAGATAAAAATTTTCATGCTATGCATATTAATAAGCTAAAAGTTACTAGCAAATTATATAAATATCCAGCATATTTAGTACATGGTATAGTTAAAAAGTT
This sequence comes from Amaurobius ferox, assembly GCA_951213105.1. Lineage (NCBI taxonomy): Eukaryota > Metazoa > Arthropoda > Arachnida > Araneae > Amaurobiidae > Amaurobius > Amaurobius ferox. Next base: position 18,255,371 of record OX578137.1, read on the forward strand.
TGGAATGGTTGAATATACTTAAATTCTCTCCTTAGCATCTTATATTAGCCAGTCATCCACTTTCGCTTGAATAAGCATTACCATGTATTTAAATCCCCTTATAATTTAGCCTCTACGTTTTCTATTATCATCTGCCCATTATTTTGTAGCAGTTCTCAATTTTTTTTATTTTTTGCGATTGGCAACATTGGTTTCTTTATTCAAGGCTCCAATAGATCAGACATATGCAGTGTTTTTTCAGGTATTCTTGTTTCTTATAATTTTTTAATCTTTATGCATGTTGTCCAAGTTATCCGTGTCTATAGATATAATCTATCGCTGATATCAGAAACATGCATTTTTTGTTCATTTTGATAAAATACTTGGACTTGACGAAGAGTTTTATCGAAGTGAACAATTCATTTGTTTAGGCCTAGGGCTTGTCCACGTGTAAAGCTTTAATGTTCGGATTTTATATGATTTTATATTATCGATTCCTTTCCATCAATGTTTGTTGTTCGTCTTCAGCTTGATCACTAGAGGTTTGCATTTTATTTTCCACTTGATTGATGATTCTCTGTTTGATAATTTTTTTATTTGTCAGGCATTTTTTAATGTTAGGGTTTTTTGAGTTGAAACTTCTCTCTATTCTATAATTGGATTTTCAAACTATTATTATTATATACATATATATATATATATATTTATATAATAAAAATATAATATGAAAATCCAATAATAGAACAGAGAAAAGTTGTGACTCAAATAAACCTGATTTAAAATATACCTAGAAATTATAGAGAAGTATTAAATAGAGAATCATCAATAATTTGGTAAATAAAATGCATATTTCTAGTCATCAAGCTAATAATAATCAACAAAATTCAAGGGTGTTGATGTTGATTGTTGAAACCCAGACCGTCCGACCTACCAGAAAGGTGTAAGGTAACTGTTTGGACGGTCGGGAAGTGCCACCCAATTTGGACCGGAACCCAGTGGGGGAGGCATCCACAGGGACCGTACCCTCCTTCCCCTACCACCAACCTCTCGGAAGGACTTTCGGACCCACATGTTTAACGTGATCGTACTCCGCATGAACACGGCGGCAGTTTTGGCAGTGGCTGGAATCGAACCCGGGCCTACCGAGTGCAACTCCAGCGCGCTAACCAATGGGCTACCGCGCCCCAAAATTCAAGGGTGTGGATTTGAAAATGGAAAAAGCAAAAAATATACAAGCATTAAAGCTATACAGGCGGATAAGCACTAGGCCTAAAAAAATTGTTCATTTCGCGAAAACTCTTTGTCAAGTCCAAGCATTTAATCAAAATGAACACAAAATATGCTTGTTTCTGAATTGATAGATAGATTATATCTATAAACCAACAATACTTGGACTACAAGCATAAAGATTGAAAAATTAAATAGGAAACAAGAATACCTGATATACACTGCAAAAGTCCAATCCAATCGTTCAATAAATGAAGAGATAAATGTTGCCAATAGCAAAAGATAAAAGTAGAGATCTACTGTTGTCAATCGTGAGAAATAAATAACAGTGTTGCAATCAGATAATAAAAATGTGATATATTCTGCAGTAAAAGCTACAAAATAAAGGGGTGTGTAATATAATTGAAAACATAGAGGCTAAAATATAAGGGGATGTAAATACATTGTAATGTTTATTCAAGAAAATGTTGATATTTGGTTAATATTAGTTACTAAGTTGAGAAATTTAAGAATATTCAGCTAATACAAACTTTTTAACTATACCATTTACTAAATATGCTGGATATTTATATAATTTACTGATAATTTTTAGGTTATTAATGTGCATAGCATGAAATTTCTTATCTGATAATCTACAAATTCTAAAAAGTTGATTAAATATAATATTTCTAAACAATTGAATCGAGTTGCAGGAATTAAATGATAATATTTTATTAATGTTAAATTTAAAATAGTCTTTTTTATCATATAAGTTAGTAACTATTCCATTAGTAGGTTCAATAATTAGATTTAAATCCAAAAAGTTAATATTATTACTAATAGTGGCTTCATTAGGAATTAATTCCAAAATTTCCGGATAGAAATCTATATCCCTGACATAGTTATCTGTAAATACTAAACAAATCAGATTATAAACATATCTGTAAATTTTATAATCTGTTGAAGTAAAAGATTTTTCATAGTGATAAAGGTATAAATTAGCTAACATACTGCTACTACAGCCACCTTGTGGAATCCCTGAAACTTGTAAGTATAATTTAATACCTTAAAATATATAATTATTGAAAAGAACAAAGTGGAGAAGTTTAGGAAAATTGGTAAATGTAGTTTGAGTAGATTAATTAGTAATATAAGCATTATAGAGAGTTAAAATTACATCAAAAAAGAACAGAGATCTTAATACTATTAAAAAGATCTTTAAAATCAAAAGTTTGAAATCCAATTAGTTTACCTAAGGATGTTAATTTATTCTTTAATTTTTTACTATTATTTAGAATAAGATAGTTATATTACTAGAATAATGTAAACTATCATTTAGGACATTTAAATAATTTAGTAGTAATTTACTCGCAGTAGTAGTAAGAATTAAGACCGCTAGTTACAGTTCTAAATTTAATAGCATTTTTATGAAATTCAGGAATAAGCACAATATACGGAAATTTCAAAAATTTATAATTAATATCTAAATCACCATACATATTGATAATTTTCAGTTTGATACTATTTATGGAGTGTAAGTGAAGTTTAAATAGACTATTATTCTTTAAATAATCTAATAGATATTGTATATAGAATATTTTACAGATAACAGCATAATTATTAGAGGATTTATTAACATAAGTAATAACAAAAGATTTTTGTAAATCATTAATAGGGTGTTTTATATTATCAATATTATATATAGATCTAGATAAATTGATACTCCAAATGGCATTTTTAAAAGACTTTAAAATAGTAAATTTCCACATATTAAATGCCTCTAAAGGCTGAGCATATTTAGAAGCTAATCCATAAATATATTTATCAAGGTCAAGATTTATTGACTTTAAAACTTTAAAAGATTTATTACAAGATGGTAACCTGAATTTTATACCAAAAGACATTATCCTTCTTAAAGAATCGTCTTTAACGAAGTCTCCTGTAACTATATGCCCCAAGTGTGGATTATTATATTTAGAATAATTGTCTAATTTGCGCATGCGTTAATTATCTCCATTCGACTTTGAATTTTTATCTATAGAGAGAGATTGTGAAATTTCATTGTAATTAAAGATAGATCTTCCAACAGGCTTGTTGTATTTTAAAGTCTTAGAAACATTCAAATCCTTAATAGGCAATAAATGTTTGAACTTGTTAAATAAATTACTAAAATTTATAGAATTATAAATTGGATGTTTAAAAGATATAACACAATATATATATTTCCTCATGTTTAAAAGATATAACACAATATATATATTTTCTCATGATCGATGATTCTTTTTTTAATACTTCTTTTTAATTTGTAGGCATAATTTAAGTTAGGGTATTTTGAGTTACAACTTCTTTCTATTTTATCATTGGATTTATATATATATATATATATATATATATATATATATACACATGTTTGTCCAGTGCTATCGGTGCCCAATGGCTATTTCCTCAACCCTTAGATATACTTCCAATATATATGAGATATACTTCCAATTGCAAAAATATTTTAAATTTTAAAATCTATTATCTTAGAAACAGTTTAAATCAATAAATGTATTTCTAAAAGAAATACGAAATATAAATTTTTATACGATCCCCTGGTCGTACCAATTATATTTAGGAAAATCGTCCTCATACAATTTCATGCAAAATAAAAAAAAAATCTTCTTTTTACGACCAAAATTCACCGAGTAATAAAGCATTAAACTTTATGACTTATGACTTTAAGTCGCTTTTTCACGCATAACGATGTCCTTTTTCAGGCAACCAACCAATCAGGGACCGTATTGACCATTTCTCTAGGCAACCAGCCAATCAGGGATCGTATTGGCTATTTCTCAGCACAAAAAGTGCTCCAACTATAAACAGCTATAAGTTGGTCAATTTTGGTCGTAAAAGGATGATTTTTTTTTTATTTTGCATAAAATTGTATGAGGATGATTTTCTTAAATATAATTGGTAGGACCGGAGGACTGTATAAAAATTTATATTTCGTATTTCTTTCAGAAATGCATTTATTGATTCAAACTGTTTCTAAGATAATAGATTATAAAAATTAAAACATTTTTGCAATTGGAAGTGTATCTCTGTGACTAACGGTTGAGGAAATAGCCATTGGGCACCGATGGCATTGAACACCCTTTATAGTATTCTGTAATAGCACTGGACACCTTATATATATATATATATATATATATAAATATAAATTATTAAATCCAAAGTTAGAATGTATGTAGTAACTCATAATACACTATTCCAAAATTATCTACAAATACAAAGAAATTAAGACAAAAAGAGGAAATAATAAAGCATAATGCAAGTCATAAGGACAAAGACAATCAACAAATTTCAAAAATGAGGAATGCAAATAAGAAAACAAAAAAATCAAGCAAAAAAGCTTGCACATGGAGGAGATTTAGGCTTACGAGATTAGGCTTACGAAAAGTTCATTTCGAAAAAATTCTCGTCGGGTCCATATATCCTTTCGAAGATAGATTAGAAATAAGTTGTAACTCATATAACCATAACGTAAAATATAAGATAACTACGGTAGTAGTAGGGAATAGTAGGGGGTTCTGGCTCACGCGGTGCTATACTTTAACATGGGGAAATTGCGGTGCTAGTTCTCCCATGTTAAAGCATAGGCGCACCTCATGAGCAGGGGTGGAGCTTCCACCAGCACGTGACGTTCCATGATGTCAGTCAAAGGTTAGGATGGATCAGATGATTTTTTTTTTTCTTTTTTTTTTAAGTGTTAATGCTTTAAAAATTTCGTAAAGTTTTTTTTTTTCCTATATTTTTTCGCAAATGTAAGTTTTCTACTTTCGTAATAATTTTTTTTTTTTAAAAATGTGGTAATGGGAAAAATTAACATTTTGTTAAAATGTTCCAAAACCGTAAAAAAGTAACAAAAAATGTGGTAATGGGCAAAATTAACATTTTGCGTCTTTTTTTTGAAAATGTTAATTTCTCTATGGGAATTAACATGGGTTTTCACACTTTTGTAATTTTTTTTCAAAAAATGTGGTAATGGGAAAAATTAACTTTTTGCACAAAATGTCTCAAAAACGTAAAAAAGTAGCAAAAAATGTGGTAATGGGCAAAATTAACATTTTGCGATTTTTTTTCAAAATGCCAATTTCTCTATGGGAATTAACATGGGTTTTCTCACTTTTATAATTTTTTTACAAAAAAATGTGCGTTTTTACAAAAATGTCACTAAAAATGTGGTAATGGGCAAAATTAACATTTCGCACAAAATGTTGCAAAAACGTAAAAAAACAACAAAAATGTGTGTTTTTTACAAAAATATGATAAAAAAGCGTGTTTTCAAAGTAGCAGAATCGCGTGAATTGGGTGTATAGGAGGGGTGTGTTTCCCCAACCATTTCGGTCTTGGAGTTCAAATATTTCAATAAATATTCCCAAAATTAAATATTTTAAATAATCATAGATACCTGTTTTCAACAATCTAAATGGGATAAGGTCTCTTTCATAAATTAGGTGTTGTTAGAAATATATATATATTTTTTAAATTGTGGTCCCACCTCCACCCGGTGTATAGGATACACCGCCACAATTTCTATTTTTTTTTTCTTTTTTCCTTTTTTTTTTTTTTTCCTTCTTTCTCTTTTTCCTTTTTTTATTTTTTTATTTGATAATGACCGTATGCTAGGCTCTTGATACCATCCTTCAAGATATAACGCTTATCATCATAGGGGGATAAGCCCATTTTAATTTGCTTCACAGTATACATCTGATGGTCTTTACTTGCAATTTTAAATTGTTCCACTCTACTATATCTTCGCCTTGTTAGGCAATTATAATAATCTTCATGATGGATGTATTTTTTTACAACATTCTTATTAACACCTTTAGCAGTCTTTTTATCCGTGAAGGGTGTTTTTAGGCTATACATTTTCGATCTTAGGCCTACAAATTCCACGGCAGGAGTTCCATTCAACTCGTCTTTCATTTTTCCAATCCTTTTTTTATTCTTATTGGAATGGAGTGGATGTGTTGGAGGATAATCCGAAAAGTCAAAATAGTCTTCATAACTTTCAAAATCTTTGTAAATATCCTCTGTTTCAATTTCATAGCACAGGGAATCGGTGTCTGTGAAAAGCAATTCGGCTCGGCTTCCATACATCTTCTTAATAAAATCATAATGAAACTCATACATTAGTGTTTTACTCAAGTCCAGTACTGAAAAACCTGCATAGATGGGTCTATTCAGTTTCAAATGAGTCTTATGCATATGAACTGCTACCAGATCTTCATTAAATATTTTGAAGGAGTGTAAGGCTGGTGATGCAAGTAATTTTTTCAGCCTCTTCTCAGTCTGTACTAGCTTAACATCCATTCTTTTTCTCAAATTTTCCATAGTTTTTCCAAACACTGCGTTATTCATAAGTTTGAACAGATCTTTTTCAAAGGAATTTTTTGCTTTCATTCTCTTCTCAGTGTTAAATTGTACATAGGGCTTCAACCAGGGCTCTTGCTTAAAAGTTAATACTCGATGGATTTTCACAAGTTTCATCCCTAGCTTCATATACTGCTTTAAATTTCTATAATGCAGAACATATTTAACCTTATGATTCAAATTAGGTGTTAATTTGATCTGGTCCTTGCATATTTTCAAATTCATTTCTTCAGATAAATTCCGGCTATACTCCGAAATCAGAGATGGGGTGATATGAACTCTTTCGGGTGCTAGAGGATAATCATTATGCTTATCATGCAAATCATGGGGATAGTCTATATCCGCTTCGATAATATATCCCACAGGTGAGTCATCTTCAACAGCAAGTGAATCAAAGTTCTGAATGTCTTGAGAATCAAGCCATCTAAAATCCGATACAGGGAGTGCTTGGCTTAGAGCCCACCCATATAGATTATTAGCATCCAGGTACATTATATATTTGCTAGGTTTCGTAGAATCAAAATGTTCCAAATACTTGTTATTAGCCTGACTAAGGCGTTTACTAATAACACTAATACCGCCTCTTATACCTTCTTCTAAAAATAAGTACATATCAGGATCTGTAATCAGTTCTAATGATACTCCACTAGTCTTCAAGGCTGCATTCCAGGCAAGAGATGGCAATGTTAAACAGTGAGCAGCATCTATTCCATAATAATTCAATGTCAAATCACGGAAATTCTCAAAAATGTCCGCTAATAGAAGAATATCAGTTTTTATGTACAAGTCATGATACTCCCCCATATTCTTTATCTTTAAAGATGTCCAAACATGTTGAGCATAGGCATAGGCATCATCAGAGATCTCCTCTCGATTTAAATCATCAAAGAAGGCCTCTTTAGAGGGTAAGCTCGTTTCTTCAAACTTGGTAGCACAATCCATATAAGAATAGGGGTAAACACCCTTTCTAGTCACTAAATCCACTTGATCACTTGTAAAATGTTCTTGGGTGATACGAAACTGATTGGATTCCAAACTAGAACTTAGCTTCTCGATAGAGGCAGGTAAGAATTGAAGAGAATCTATAAACTGTAAACTTCCTAGGCTGAATGTGATATATTGCTGCATATTGCTACTGATGCATTCAATCCTCTTTCCTTTAAATTCACCGATCCCCTGCATAATTAAATGTCCATCATACCCCTTTAAATTATGAAACACAACGGGTATGCGTCGTCTTATCTTGTAATTCAGATTACAATTAGGATGGGCTGCACCTCTGTACTTGGAAGTTAAGTGGCAATGGTCTCTCACACGCTTTTCTTCTAAAGCCTTGTTACAAATATGACAGAGAGTAGCATTTTCAAAGTTTTCACGATCTTCAGCAGTAAAATTCATTTTCATATTTCCTCTCAGTATTCTCTGAATCTCTTCTTCTTCTTGAATAAGGGCTTTCAAAAAATGATGAATCACATCTTCACCCCTATAGATAACAGGTCCTTTAAAGGTTTTTCCATCAGGCCCAATAATAATATAGGCAAAACCACAAGGAACATGATAAGATAAGATACTCTCATGTGAAACAGAAGGGATATTCTCACATAGTTCCACTTTCATTAGGAAAGACTCAAAGTCTGCGTATACCACAAATGGTACACGCATTTGCATGTAAATACTTTGAAATTTCAAAATCTTGTCATTGTCACTGGGAAACTCCACTCTCTGTAGGCCATATTGGCTACATAATTCAATATGCTTCTTTAAACAAGCTTCAGATGAAAATCGCTGTAAACAGTAGTCACAAAAATATTGCTTCTCTTTATGTTTTCTTATACTGTATAAAAGTTTGCTCATACTTCTAATACAACAGTAATGAGACTGCTCATCATTACTAATAAGCAGTAAATTACAGTGTTGTTCTCGTCTATTAGATGATATATAGAGCGGAAACACCTTCTTATCTTCATATCCAAAGACATTCAGGCTCACATTATTATTATTTCGCTCAAATAATTTAACTTGGTGTAAAGGAGTGGGAAACTCGATTCCATCCAGATTCAACTTGCATTCATGCTCGGTATATTTGCTGACACGAGATGCATTCTTATAAACTGGATAAAGTTCTGCTAAGATGGACCACATAAAACATTTCTGATCACTATTTTCCACATTAATAATAGCTTTCTTGGCTAATAGTTCTTTAGGTAGCGGTATATAGCTTGAAGCAGCCAGAGGATCATATGTCCCAACATCAATCATGAGTTCCTCGATTCTCTCTAAGACCCAACCGCTACCACGGCCTTCATAGGTTTCGAACGATGTTAACACTTTTGCAAAGGCAGTATCCATATTAGAATCCAAATCTTCTTCTGTAATGTTTTTCATACAAGAACTTCTGAAATAGTTTATACAGTATTCCTGTTCTCCTCCAGATCGGAAACGAGTAAAACGGCAACATACATTTATGTACCATATAATACTACGTTTCAAAGCAATTTCCTTTAGCACCACTTGTTTTATCTCAATTCTATGAGAATCCAAAAAGGTAAGTAAATCTTTTTCAGCATGACCAGCAATTTTATAAACAGTCACAGTACCGTTTAAAGCCTGTTTGCAGGGTTTCTTAGTCGCTTTCTTCTTCTTTTTATTCATACACGGAGCATCTAATCTTTTTCTTTTAGTGCCTCGCATAGGCTTATCACCATGAATTGACCGCTCATGAATCTTCTCATGACGTATCAGATCATCTTTTCTTACAAAAGCCGCCTTACACAATTCACATATGTAATCCTTCTTTCCATCATGAATCCTCATATGGCGCACTAAGCTTCGTTTTGCCATGAAGCTCTTCGTACAAGTCGAACACACCTGTAAAAAATAAAATGCAAGACTTTAGTATAAACACGCTATTCTCGGTAACAATGCAATACATTTCAGATGTATATATATATATATATATATATCATTACAGATGTATATAAAGTAATCGCTAACCCATTATACTATCCCCATTAGAAATAATAAAATTCCTGAATTAAAGAATATATCCATATACAAGACATTTCATGTAAAACCCCAATACATTTCATTAAATTCATAAAAACACTCATTAAAAAAAGTTGTTACGCATCATAAAAATACAAAGTTTAATAAAATGAGAGAATAAAATCACATTAAAACAAGTACTTACATGTCCAATCCTGTTCAAAGAGGGTGCATTACGCATAGGAACGTCAGTAACGGTAGGGATAGTACCTCCGATATTACTTTCTAAGGCAAACATACTCGCAGAAGAACTTGAAACGCGTCTTAACAGCACGAAACTCACAACAGAAATGATAAAATCGCTGCTTAAAGACCACCTACACCCATTCATAAAAAAAAATAGTTCTTGGTGTATCCTTCCGCCAAGATGACCCCAAGGTTATTCCTAAAGAGTTCTTCGTGTATCCATCCGCCAAGGTCATGTCAAGGTCACGTGATAGTTATATCACGGTTACCGTTAAACTTGCAACACACGAATGTAATTATGCACACATCCGATAAAAAATAAACAATTCATTCAACATCGCAATCGATTATATCCTTTTTAATAATTGTAATCGATATATTAAATAAATTCACATCTTTAAAAAATAATAGATTTTAATAAAATAATGAAAGAAAATCCCTTTGCGAAACCCCTTAAAACCTCCAATCCTTAAACAATACAGCAACGTGCAAACCTAAAAACCCCGAATAACATATACTACTCTCTCCTCCTCCCTCTCCGAGACACCAACACTCACTTCTCCACACGTTAAACGTAACCCATAGCAACCGGAATCCATAATAAAACATTCACCTTCACCCCCAACGTACATCCAAATACACAGTCATTCAACGTGAAACCCGTATTTTTACAGCAAAAATCACTTTACAGGGATTCATAGAACAAAAAAATCCTAAAAAATCAACAAATTCACCCAGAAACTAGCTAAAACCCTCAAATTACTTATAATTATCATCTACATATGCTATATAACCATTTATAACCTTAAAAAGGTGAGTATGCTAGTAGTAAAGAATGGTGGGTTCGCCAGAATGCGGTTAGAGCAATGCCGCCTAAAATAGTTTCTGGAAAGGAAAAATAAATATTTTTTAGTATTTCCAGAAAGTAACCTCTATGTATTATTTTGGTAAAATTAAAAAAGTTTTTAAAAAATTTTAAAAACTCAATTTTTTATTAATTTTCACAAAATTCCTAATTACCCTATTAGTACCCCTTTTCACCGCTAGGGGGCGCTGATGGTACTGCTCCGCCTTCGTCGCAGAACCCTAGGCGTTGCCACCTCGAAAAAAGTTTCTACCGTACTTAGAAAAAATCCCAAATATTACTCCAATATTTAAAATTAGAAATATCTCCCAAGTATTGGGTAGTTCCACTTTTAGCCGCTAGGGGGCGCTGATGGCACTGCTCCGCCTTCGTCGCAGAGGCGGAGGTGTTGCCACCCTGAAAAATAGTTTCTCCCATACTTAGAAAAAATCTCGTCCAAAAATTTATTTCCCCCTCAACCCCTCGTACAAGACTACGGCATCGTTGCCACCCGACAAAAAGTTTCTCCAAAATTTTTACCCCCACTTTTTTTTAGTTTTCCCCCTTTTACACCCCCGTCCAGGATTACGGAATTCATGATGGCGGCCATTTTGCTCCGCGCTCCGCATTGCTCCGCCTTTGCCGCAGAACGCCCCTTTCTTTACTACTAGCATACTCACCTTTTTAAGGTTATAAATGGTTATATAGCATATGTAGATGATAATTATAAGTAATTTGAGGGTTTTAGCTAGTTTCTGGGTGAATTTGTTGATTTTTTAGGATTTTTTTGTTCTATGAATCCCTGTAAAGTGATTTTTGCTGTAAAAATACGGGTTTCACGTTGAATGACTGTGTATTTGGATGTACGTTGGGGGTGAAGGTGAATGTTTTATTATGGATTCCGGTTGCTATGGGTTACGTTTAACGTGTGGAGAAGTGAGTGTTGGTGTCTCGGAGAGGGAGGAGGAGAGAGTAGTATATGTTATTCGGGGTTTTTAGGTTTGCACGTTGCTGTATTGTTTAAGGATTGGAGGTTTTAAGGGGTTTCGCAAAGGGATTTTCTTTCATTATTTTATTAAAATCTATTATTTTTTAAAGATGTGAATTTATTTAATATATCGATTACAATTATTAAAAAGGATATAATCGATTGCGATGTTGAATGAATTGTTTATTTTTTATCGGATGTGTGCATAATTACATTCGTGTGTTGCAAGTTTAACGGTAACCGTGATATAACTATCACGTGACCTTGACATGACCTTGGCGGATGGATACACGAAGAACTCTTTAGGAATAACCTTGGGGTCATCTTGGCGGAAGGATACACCAAGAACTATTTTTTTTATGAATGGGTGTAGGTGGTCTTTAAGCAGCGATTTTATCATTTCTGTTGTGAGTTTCGTGCTGTTAAGACGCGTTTCAAGTTCTTCTGCGAGTATGTTTGCCTTAGAAAGTAATATCGGAGGTACTATCCCTACCGTTACTGACGTTCCTATGCGTAATGCACCCTCTTTGAACAGGATTGGACATGTAAGTACTTGTTTTAATGTGATTTTATTCTCTCATTTTATTAAACTTTGTATTTTTATGATGCGTAACAACTTTTTTTAATGAGTGTTTTTATGAATTTAATGAAATGTATTGGGGTTTTACATGAAATGTCTTGTATATGGATATATTCTTTAATTCAGGAATTTTATTATTTCTAATGGGGATAGTATAATGGGTTAGCGATTACTTTATATACATCTGTAATGATATATATATATATATATATATACATCTGAAATGTATTGCATTGTTACCGAGAATAGCGTGTTTATACTAAAGTCTTGCATTTTATTTTTTACAGGTGTGTTCGACTTGTACGAAGAGCTTCATGGCAAAACGAAGCTTAGTGCGCCATATGAGGATTCATGATGGAAAGAAGGATTACATATGTGAATTGTGTAAGGCGGCTTTTGTAAGAAAAGATGATCTGATACGTCATGAGAAGATTCATGAGCGGTCAATTCATGGTGATAAGCCTATGCGAGGCACTAAAAGAAAAAGATTAGATGCTCCGTGTATGAATAAAAAGAAGAAGAAAGCGACTAAGAAACCCTGCAAACAGGCTTTAAACGGTACTGTGACTGTTTATAAAATTGCTGGTCATGCTGAAAAAGATTTACTTACCTTTTTGGATTCTCATAGAATTGAGATAAAACAAGTGGTGCTAAAGGAAATTGCTTTGAAACGTAGTATTATATGGTACATAAATGTATGTTGCCGTTTTACTCGTTTCCGATCTGGAGGAGAACAGGAATACTGTATAAACTATTTCAGAAGTTCTTGTATGAAAAACATTACAGAAGAAGATTTGGATTCTAATATGGATACTGCCTTTGCAAAAGTGTTAACATCGTTCGAAACCTATGAAGGCCGTGGTAGCGGTTGGGTCTTAGAGAGAATCGAGGAACTCATGATTGATGTTGGGACATATGATCCTCTGGCTGCTTCAAGCTATATACCGCTACCTAAAGAACTATTAGCCAAGAAAGCTATTATTAATGTGGAAATGTGGAAAATAGTGATCAGAAATGTTTTATGTGGTCCATCTTAGCAGAACTTTATCCAGTTTATAAGAATGCATCTCGTGTCAGCAAATATACCGAGCATGAATGCAAGTTGAATCTGGATGGAATCGAGTTTCCCACTCCTTTACACCAAGTTAAATTATTTGAGCGAAATAATAATAATGTGAGCCTGAATGTCTTTGGATATGAAGATAAGAAGGTGTTTCCGCTCTATATATCATCTAATAGACGAGAACAACACTGTAATTTACTGCTTATTAGTAATGATGAGCAGTCTCATTACTGTTGTATTAGAAGTATGAGCAAACTTTTATACAGTATAAGAAAACATAAAGAGAAGCAATATTTTTGTGACTACTGTTTACAGCGATTTTCATCTGAAGCTTGTTTAAAGAAGCATATTGAATTATGTAGCCAATATGGCCTACAGAGAGTGGAGTTTCCCAGTGACAATGACAAGATTTTGAAATTTCAAAGTATTTACATGCAAATGCGTGTACCATTTGTGGTATACGCAGACTTTGAGTCTTTCCTAATGAAAGTGGAACTATGTGAGAATATCCCTTCTGTTTCACATGAGAGTATCTTATCTTATCATGTTCCTTGTGGTTTTGCCTATATTATTATTGGGCCTGATGGAAAAACCTTTAAAGGACCTGTTATCTATAGGGGTGAAGATGTGATTCATCATTTTTTGAAAGCCCTTATTCAAGAAGAAGAAGAGATTCAGAGAATACTGAGAGGAAATATGAAAATGAATTTTACTGCTGAAGATCGTGAAAACTTTGAAAATGCTACTCTCTGCCATATTTGTAACAAGGCTTTAGAAGAAAAGCGTGTGAGAGACCATTGCCACTTAACTTCCAAGTACAGAGGTGCAGCCCATCCTAATTGTAATCTGAATTACAAGATAAGACGACGCATACCCGTTGTGTTTCATAATTTAAAGGGGTATGATGGACATTTAATTATGCAGGGGATCGGTGAATTTAAAGGAAAGAGGATTGAATGCATCAGTAGCAATATGCAGCAATATATCACATTCAGCCTAGGAAGTTTACAGTTTATAGATTCTCTTCAATTCTTACCTGCCTCTATCGAGAAGCTAAGTTCTAGTTTGGAATCCAATCAGTTTCGTATCACCCAAGAACATTTTACAAGTGATCAAGTGGATTTAGTGACTAGAAAGGGTGTTTACCCCTATTCTTATATGGATTGTGCTACCAAGTTTGAAGAAACGAGCTTACCCTCTAAAGAGGCCTTCTTTGATGATTTAAATCGAGAGGAGATCTCTGATGATGCCTATGCCTATGCTCAACATGTTTGGACATCTTTAAAGATAAAGAATATGGGGGAGTATCATGACTTGTACATAAAAACTGATATTCTTCTATTAGCGGACATTTTTGAGAATTTCCGTGATTTGACATTGAATTATTATGGAATAGATGCTGCTCACTGTTTAACATTGCCATCTCTTGCCTGGAATGCAGCCTTGAAGACTAGTGGAGTATCATTAGAACTGATTACAGATCCTGATATGTACTTATTTTTAGAAGAAGGTATAAGAGGCGGTATTAGTGTTATTAGTAAACGCCTTAGTCAGGCTAATAACAAGTATTTGGAACATTTTGATTCTACGAAACCTAGCAAATATATAATGTACCTGGATGCTAATAATCTATATGGGTGGGCTCTAAGCCAAGCACTCCCTGTATCGGATTTTAGATGGCTTGATTCTCAAGACATTCAGAACTTTGATTCACTTGCTGTTGAAGATGACTCACCTGTGGGATATATTATCGAAGCGGATATAGACTATCCCCATGATTTGCATGATAAGCATAATGATTATCCTCTAGCACCCGAAAGAGTTCATATCACCCCATCTCTGATTTCGGAGTATAGCCGGAATTTATCTGAAGAAATGAATTTGAAAATATGCAAGGACCAGATCAAATTAACACCTAATTTGAATCATAAGGTTAAATATGTTCTGCATTATAGAAATTTAAAGCAGTATATGAAGCTAGGGATGAAACTTGTGAAAATCCATCGAGTATTAACTTTTAAGCAAGAGCCCTGGTTGAAGCCCTATGTACAATTTAACACTGAGAAGAGAATGAAAGCAAAAAATTCCTTTGAAAAAGATCTGTTCAAACTTATGAATAACGCAGTGTTTGGAAAAACTATGGAAAATTTGAGAAAAAGAATGGATGTTAAGCTAGTACAGACTGAGAAGAGGCTGAAAAAATTACTTGCATCACCAGCCTTACACTCCTTCAAAATATTTAATGAAGATCTGGTAGCAGTTCATATGCATAAGACTCATTTGAAACTGAATAGACCCATCTATGCAGGTTTTTCAGTACTGGACTTGAGTAAAACACTAATGTATGAGTTTCATTATGATTTTATTAAGAAGATGTATGGAAGCCGAGCCGAATTGCTTTTCACAGACACCGATTCCCTGTGCTATGAAATTGAAACAGAGGATATTTACAAAGATTTTGAAAGTTATGAAGACTATTTTGACTTTTCGGATTATCCTCCAACACATCCACTCCATTCCAATAAGAATAAAAAAAGGATTGGAAAAATGAAAGACGAGTTGAATGGAACTCCTGCCGTGGAATTTGTAGGCCTAAGATCGAAAATGTATAGCCTAAAAACACCCTTCACGGATAAAAAGACTGCTAAAGGTGTTAATAAGAATGTTGTAAAAAAATACATCCATCATGAAGATTATTATAATTGCCTAACAAGGCGAAGATATAGTAGAGTGGAACAATTTAAAATTGCAAGTAAAGACCATCAGATGTATACTGTGAAGCAAATTAAAATGGGCTTATCCCCCTATGATGATAAGCGTTATATCTTGAAGGATGGTATCAAGAGCCTAGCATACGGTCATTATCAAATAAAAAAATAAAAAAAGGAAAAAGAGAAAGAAGGAAAAAAAAAAAAAAAGGAAAAAAGAAAAAAAAAATAGAAATTGTGGCGGTGTATCCTATACACCGGGTGGAGGTGGGACCACAATTTAAAAAATATATATATATTTCTAACAACACCTAATTTATGAAAGAGACCTTATCCCATTTAGATTGTTGAAAACAGGTATCTATGATTATTTAAAATATTTAATTTTGGGAATATTTATTGAAATATTTGAACTCCAAGACCGAAATGGTTGGGGAAACACACCCCTCCTATACACCCAATTCACGCGATTCTGCTACTTTGAAAACACGCTTTTTTATCATATTTTTGTAAAAAACACACATTTTTGTTGTTTTTTTACGTTTTTGCAACATTTTGTGCGAAATGTTAATTTTGCCCATTACCACATTTTTAGTGACATTTTTGTAAAAACGCACATTTTTTTGTAAAAAAATTATAAAAGTGAGAAAACCCATGTTAATTCCCATAGAGAAATTGGCATTTTGAAAAAAAATCGCAAAATGTTAATTTTGCCCATTACCACATTTTTTGCTACTTTTTTACGTTTTTGAGACATTTTGTGCAAAAAGTTAATTTTTCCCATTACCACATTTTTTGAAAAAAAATTACAAAAGTGTGAAAACCCATGTTAATTCCCATAGAGAAATTAACATTTTCAAAAAAAAGACGCAAAATGTTAATTTTGCCCATTACCACATTTTTTGTTACTTTTTTACGGTTTTGGAACATTTTAACAAAATGTTAATTTTTCCCATTACCACATTTTTAAAAAAAAAAAATTATTACGAAAGTAGAAAACTTACATTTGCGAAAAAATATAGGAAAAAAAAAAACTTTACGAAATTTTTAAAGCATTAACACTTAAAAAAAAAAGAAAAAAAAAAAATCATCTGATCCATCCTAACCTTTGACTGACATCATGGAACGTCACGTGCTGGTGGAAGCTCCACCCCTGCTCATGAGGTGCGCCTATGCTTTAACATGGGAGAACTAGCACCGCAATTTCCCCATGTTAAAGTATAGCACCGCGTGAGCCAGAACCCCCTACTATTCCCTACTTACGGTAAAAGCTGTAAAAAATAGAGATTCATCAATCAAGGTGAGAATAGATTGCATATATCCAGTCATCAAGCTAAATATAATCAATATATATCAATGGTGACATTTCGAATATTGAAAAATAGAAAATAACCAAGCATTAAAGCTAAACACGTGGAAAAGCATTAGGCTTAAAAAGGATTTCATTTTGAACAGATTCTTCTTCAGGGCCTAGTATCTGTCCAAAATGAACAAAAAAATATTGTTTCTGAAGACGGAGATAGATAATATCTAGAAACTCCGTCTACTTGGACTGAAAGCTTTAAAATTGAAAATTAAAATAGGAATCAAAAATATTATACCTGAGAAAATTCTGCACATGTCCTCCCTGAAAACAATAAATAACGAGACTACTGTTGCCATTCGCAGGAGATAAAAGTGGAGATCAATTCTTGTCAATCGTGAGATATAAATAACAGTATTACAAATAAGTATGAAATGTTATAAATTCACCTGCAAAAGCTGCGTAATAAAGGGGAGTGGAAAATAATGACAGCAAGGAGGCAAATGTGTAAGAGGATGTAAATACATTGTAATGCTAATAAAATAGACTGTTCACAATTAACTAATATAAGATACTAAGGAGGAAATGTAAGAATATTCAACTAATTCAAACTTATTAACTATACCATTTACTAAATATACTGGATATTTATAGCATAATATGCTGGTATTTTTTAGGTTATTAATGTGCAATATATATATATATATTAGTGTTTCAAAGACTTTTAAATACAACAAGCCTATTGGTAGATCTATATTTAATTATAATGAAATTTCACAATCTCTCTCTATAGATCATGATTCTATGTCAAATGTAGATAATGAATGTATTTGCAAAGTAAATAAATATGCTAAGTTTCTAAATCCAGACTTGGGACATATAGTTACAGGAGACTTAGGTATAGTAAAAGACGATATGCTAAGAACCATTATGTCATTTGGCACTCAATTCAGAATACTATCTTGTAATAATTCTTTTAAAGTTTTACAATCAATAAATCTTGACCTTGATAAATATATTCTAAATATGCTCTGCTTTTAGAGGCATTTAATATGCGAAAATTTACTTTATTGTGAAATGTAATATTTTAATATTGTACATGTAATGTTTTAATATGTGGAAATTGACTTTATTGGCGTCCATGAATGCCAATGCCTGCAAAGGGGGATCGAATTGTTTGGGATAGAGTATGTCAAATACCTGTCTTTTCGGAAGGTTCTTCGTTTGGGATGGACGCTGTCCCAACCGTAAGCAAAAGGTTAACATTTAATTAACACCCCGTGAAATAAGTGACTATTGACGTCAAAATATAAAATTATTACAAAAAAGTTACATCTGTGGCGAATGGAAAGAACAAGGACCACGAGAATGGTGCTAACAGATTGATCGTATAATATTGCATATAGAAAATGAGCGTATTTCATACTCTGTTTTCATTTTTATGTAATTTTTGCAAAAAAAATTTTTGAAAACGTGCAATATTTTGTTCATGCTAGGGTTATAAAGTTTATGTCATTACTAAAGGTCCTGATTGTTTAATGATTTTGTCGAAAATTGGGGAGGTCTTCCGAACCTTCAACTTAAAATCAATAGAGTTCCATATTAGAATTCACTGACTGTAATAATCGCATCCAATTGCGTTCGAAACGTTCCAGTCATTAAGATATCGCATTCACACACACAATGTTCAATTCGAGTTCAGGGATGTTTAAAACGCGCTATTGCGTCGAAATCTAGAATTTGAATTTTCGACTCTTTGACAGTTATTTTTTTTTCTTGTACTTATATTTAAGTATGTAGGGAAAGTAAAAATGTATATTTTCCCCGTTCTGATACTAGTTATGATACCAATGGATCTAAATAATACATGAAACATGAATGCAGACTCACACTTTAGATATTTTATATAAAAATTTTAGGTAAAAATTATTTAGCGCCATTATTTCCAATGTCGGGATTAAAAACAGCTCAGCACGTCCTATTCCCCCGCCCCCAACCTTCATTTCCACGTTTATAGGTAATTTCAACGCAAGTAGCAATACGGCGCCCTTTTGCATCCCTATCGAATCAAAATTATCAAATTCTCGGATATTGTTAAGTTGCAAATAATAGCAGACGATCAACATGTTGAAGTTCTATTTATTCTTATTCCGTATGCAATTCAAAACTAACCTTTTGTTTATAATTAAATGCATCGCCATAATCAACCAGAGAGAGAGAGAGAGAGAAAAGAGTTTGGTTTCAGTCCTTTGGCAACACAAACGAAATAACCCGCATTTGGCAATCAATCATTCCACTGATACTTTCAAATGTAATGCATGGAATAAATTGCAAAACTCATTTCAGGAATCGAACTTTATATGGAATAAAGTTTAAGGGCTATAAATCATGCGTCAGCTCCAGGCAGTATATAAGTTATCAGCAAAAGCTGAATTATGGTGCACGAAAAAAGTATGCGTCGGTTGGTGGATAGTGCAGGCCTCATTTGTTGAGAAAAGAAAGACAATGTAGATTTTATATAACACTATCTCATGGAATTGATGTGGGCTACGGTTTAGATTTTCATGACGGCTAAGTTAAAGTGTATGGGAGACCGCGTCTTTTTGGCGAAGGGGGCTAATAGCTCCAGTGATTATTTATTTGAAGGAACTCTTGATATATTTGGATAACATCTCGCGGAATCTAAACCCCTAATTGGCTGATACATATTAGGTTCAGAGGTACACCACAAAAAACAATAATAATAAGAAAGATCAATCATGTATAACGTATTGAATATAAAACACTTTCCAACTGAAATGCAATTTCATTTAAACATCTCTAAAATGCGATACATTTAGCGGTGATATTTTTTTAAATTATCACAGTACTACAATAATTTATTTTACGTAAAACTTAAAACCATGGAGGTATAAGTACTTTCTAACCCCATGCTTAAAACGTCATCGAAAACGGCATTGCTCTAAAATCGTCTGCTTCTCAATTTAGCTATCGTAGAATAAATTTTGAAAGAAAAGAAAATGGAGTTGACGCGAGAGCATTATCGAGCTATGATTTCTTATGATTTTTAAGTGGGTCTAAATCAAGAAGAATGTCTTCAACGTCTACAATTAGCATATGGAAATGATGCTCTATCTCGCGCCACTGTATTCAGATGGTCTACAGAGTTAGAAGACGTCGAAATTCTCTCCTGGATGAAGAATACACAGGAAGACTTTTGTCAGCTGTAGTCCCAGAAAATGTGTCGGACATTCGAAAAATGTTAATCGATGATAATCGCTGTACCTACCAAATGATACAGAAAGAACTTAACATTGGATCCGTAGCTATACATAAAGTTATTCGTGAAGAACGGCATATGAAAAAATTAGTTTGTCGTTGAATCCACCATAATTTAACAGAACACCAAAAAGCGGAGCGTGTCAGAAGCAGCAAAGAAACCCTAAAATTACTTAATGATGGTGGACACCGCATTATTTCTAAATTCATAACTGGTGATGAAACGTACATACCGTTTTTTGACGTTCCAACACTTTAAGAAAGTAAAGTATGGGGCTTCGAAGATGATTCCAAACCAACAATCGTGTAAAGACAACGGGCAATGAAAAAAACAATGTATGCTGTGTTCTTCAGAAGTACAGGTTTGGTCAAAGCCATAAAGCTAGAGGGACAGAAGACAGTTACAGCTAACTAGTGCACCACTAAATTGTCTTCCAGAAATTCATGACTCATGCTTCACCATGACAATGCATGTTCTCATTCAGCAAGAATGACAGTCAAATGTCTTGAACAAAAAATACCTAATGTAATACCTAATATTAATTGTACCTATTGTTTGCAAAATAAAGTTTATTATTATTATTATTATCATTATTATTATCATCATCATCATTATTATTATTATTAAAAATCACTATATACGTAATTTTTCATAGAACAACGAATGATATACATTTTAGAACGTTAGCATAGGTTCACTTTTCATTTGCAACATGATGTAGCAAATCTATTATTCTCCATTTCGTGATCTACTCGTTACATTTACGGAAAAAAAAAAACAAAAAAAAAACCAGGAAAACATGCAGAAAAGAAAAAAAAAAAATCATTGAAAGGAAAAAGAGCAGAAAGCGCAATATCAAAACACTTTTCTTTGTGAATAAGAATGCGAACTTAAATGCTCTATGACCAAATAAGTAGAAAAACAACCGTTTCGGAAACTATATGAGGAATTAACTAAACTAAAAAAAAAAAAACATGTACAAAAAATTATTTAAAAATACTTTTGAATAAAAATACGAATTATGCAATATATAACAAAAATGGAAGAACAAAACATTTCTGAAGCTAACAGAGCTAATTTCATCAAAAAATTGAAAAAGAAAAAAAAATCATTCGTTTAAATTACTGCAACAACTACCACTTCATGAAAGACTACGTAAATTAAGAAAACAACATAAAATAAAAGAAAACAACCCCCCGTTTCGAAAAGCTATTTCCTCAATTGAATTCGCATAACAATAGATAACACTAATCTAAAAATATCAATGAATAAAAGTCTGGGGAATGAAGTAAAAAATAAGAAAATATGGAAGAATTGGTGAATTAAGAAAAAATCGGTTTCGAAAGGTGAGGTAACTTCAACAAAATTAAAAAATGTTTGAACAAACTACTATGAAAGTATCAGTAAATAAAAACTGCAAAATAACAAAAAATATAAACAAATTAAAGGAAATGGCCAGTTCGGGAAGTTACATGCGATCAACGAACTTCAAAATCATTCGCACAAAGACATATATGAAATCATGATGAGTAAGACACCGAAAGTGGGTGGTGTAGTGTTAATCATTAAACAACATAATTTCGAATATGAGTAATTCACGCACGGTATTATGGCAACACGCATATGCACATGTTCGACGATTTGGGTTTGTTTACGTTATTCACTTTCAATAAAAGATGAAATCATGTTATTTTAAAATACCCTTTTACAATAATAACACGTTATATACAATATTTATGTCTTATTTTGTAATTGTCAGATGATTAATCTTAAACCAGAGTAGAAATTCCATACGTGGTTTACCCAAGATTCTCTGCGTACAGTTAGGCCTAACCGACACTTAGCGCTTCCGCCATTATTCTCCGGTCACTTGAAGAAGGGAATATCAAAATCGATTTAATGAAATAATTTTGAGTCGTTTTATTTACTGAGGTAAATAATGCTATATAAAATTTACACTAAAAATATTTTTTTTGAAGATATGCTTTACATAAAAATGCAAACTTGAAATTTTTTACATTTAACATTTAGTGAATGAAATATTTTCTGTGAACAAACAGGTGCTCGTTAGTAACAAATGCGAAACGGTTTCGGAAGCTGAATGAGCTAACTTTATCAACATACTACGAGCTAATTCTGTCAACTTACAGAAGAACAAAATATTGTAAAATATACAAGTGAAGAAAGGGATACTATGAAAAGAAGTGTTTAACAAATAAAGAAGGAAACAACTTGCTTTGGAAGTTATATATGCCGATTTGATCAACTAAATATTGACACAGCGTTCAAAATTAAATATAAAAAAATATAAACGGTTTCATCTTGAAGAAGGATGCTGTTTTTCGCCTACGAAACCAGTTGAAACAAATTTATTTTATGCTATGTTTTTAACTAATTTTTGCAGTAGTTTGAGCAATTTAATTTAGAATATCAATTATTTCATTGACATAAGTAGACTTCAACAATATAATACTTAGCGATGCCTGCACACTTAATAAAAGTTCAGATTATCAAAAACCGTTTCAAAATTAATAACAATATTGGTGCACATCTTATAGTTAGTTCTGTTCACATGGAAATTGCGGTATGCAAAATAATCTTTCATCTTCGAACACTGCACGTTGCTTAAGTTTTCAGACATTTTAATCTAAAAAGAAATTATTAATGACAAATAATAGTTTGATAGAAAGAATAGCAGCCAGCAGACGATTTTGGTATTTGAAACGTTATTCTGACATTATGGTTATAAAAAGAATTACAAACTGTAAAAATTATATATATAAAAATAGTCTGATATAATTATGAATTAAAATATCTCGAGAACTGTTGGTTGTGCACCAATACAGATAAGGATTGATTTTGGATAATTCTTTTCCCTTGCGTGTGATGGTATAAAATCGATTTTTGTGTGTTGAGTTGTTTTTGAGTTATATGGAAGGACGTCGAAACAAAACAATCTGAGTTTTATAAATTTTTCAAACGAAATTCCAAAATTTTAATTTTTCTCATTACTTATAGGTTGAGTCTCATATGTATGCAATGTGTTGAAGACCCAGGCCGACCGACTCGTCCGAAGACTTGAGCAGCTATTTGGACGGCCGGATGTATGCGAAGTGTGAAGTTTTTACTTTAAGCAATTCAGGCTGTGCATTCATCTCAGGCTGTGCAATTCGTATCTTAGTCAGTTTGATTCGGTTACACAGAGTGATTAAAAAGAGATGGGCCAAACTTTACGAGGTGGTAGTACACACAAAGCCAAGCACTTTTCGTCATAGTTTACAGGGTCGGAAATGAAACGTAAAAAAGCCAGTGGACGCTTAATGGTGAATCCGATGAGGTGAGGCGAAAACATAAGAATGACTTGGAAGTTACAGTAATGGCTCAAAAGAGCGACCGTTAACTTGAATGCCCGTCTCATAGCGGCGATGTAGGGATTGGCGAACTTTCTCGAGCAGACCAGGCATGTCGCGCACTTCGGCAGCAGCGGGCGAAATTCTGGCGACTAGTTCCTCTTCAGATTCAAGGGGAGTGTCACAGACGAGACTCTTGAGATATCCCCACTAAAAGAAGTCAAGACACGACAGATCGGACGATCGTGGTGGGCCAAGCTGTGAAAGCATCCTAACGAGTAAGCGCACTGTAACGCCTGCACGTTTCATTTCCGACCCGGTAAACTATGACGAAAAATGATTGGTTTGATGTGTACTACGACCTCGCAAAATTTCGCACATCTTTTCTGAATCACCCTGTATAATATATAGTTTATTGTATGGTAATTGGTCCATTGGCGCCTCTCATTTAAGATATATTAAATTGAATTCATTTTACATAAGCTTCCTCTTTTCGACTAGTATTAATCTATGAAGGCTTCATTCTTTCTAAGGTGTGGAACGTATTTAAAGATATGCCCTCTTGAAGTAATAAAAAAACGAGGTCATTGTTCCTTGATGGTCAGGTATGATTAATAATTGTTCGCTAATTTATGAAATAAATTAACAAAGCATTATACAGCCATCGTGAAATTTGTCTGATGTTCTTTTTATTCTTGATACTTCCAGATACACTTCTCGTGGCATGATGTATAGGCATGGCCATAAATTTTATTACTTGCCCGCAGTGGCCTCTTTCATACAGGTTGCGGACGATGGCGTGCTGCATTTTGGCGTTCCTGTGTTATAAATAATCGTTTGATTACAGGAACTCTAGCATCAGAATTATGGCAAACCATGTACATAGATATTTTTATTGGTGTTCTAAATGTTTATATTGCATAAAATTAGTGCGTCTGTAAAAAGTGACGTAAATTTTAGTGTAATGCCTTTTAGTTTTTTGCATGGTTGTTTATCATCATTTTATTTGCTCTGTAATGTGCAGTGAAACTAGTGCAGGCCCATGTATTTTGTAGGTACAATGGAATTTTTTAGCGCATTTGAAATGCCAGATTATTCACAATAAAATATATAGAATTTCGTATTTACAACTGTTGAAATTAGTAAAATAAGATAGTATGGAAACAAGTCAACTAATTAATACTTTAAAATCAAAGACAACCAAAAAAATAGGTTTAAAATCTCTTTTTTACGACGTACAAAATCACACGCACTTTTAAGCCTTTTTTTGGGTTGTCTTTGATATTAGAGTGTTGAAATTAGATATTCCGATTTATCTATAACACTTGCAGATATGCCCGACGTTGCTCGTGATTTAAAGTATGAGCATATTCTAAATGCATTCCTATTTGCTTTTCAAAGAAATGCCATTAAAATATTGAATTTAATTTTTATTTCAATCCTTTAAATGTTTATAGAATTAAAAGAATTTAAACGTTTAAAGGATATATATATATATATATATATATATATATATATATATATATATATATATATATATATACATATACATATATATATATATATATATATATATATATATATATGTATATATATACATATATATAAATAAAAATTGAAAGATTTTAATCGAAAACTATGCATAAACTACTGTATGTACAAAAAAACCATCTCTAGCATATCTGTTACAAATGAGTAACTATAGACCAAGACTAAGGATAAAGAAAAAAGGTAAAATATCACTACAATGGAAAGGGGGATGAGAAGAATATTAGGATACAAAAATCACAATTAAAATATATATAAATATAAATAAAAATGAAAAAGAAAACACGGCAAAAATGAGAAAAGGCAATAATAATAAGCTCAAGATAAACGATTAAGACATAGAGAACAATCAATTGAAACTACATAAAAAATGGCGGTTAGTTCGAAATTGCATTCTCGTCAGGACAGCCATACAATTCGAATTAAAACCGATAGAATAGCCAGTTTCTGACAATGGCGATAGTATTTAACTATAGACACCATTGGATCTGTCTACTGGCTAGTGGAAGGAGAAAAATAAATCAATTGAATTACAAATCAGAAAAATAATACCTCCTCGAACAGAAATATGAACTCACAAGCATTGTTACTACGTGTAAGTTGAACAAGCGACTGAGCATTTCACCTCATTTCGTCAATGCGAGTGGGCACCGGAATGAATACATTTGAACGATACATAATATGTATGGAGACTTTCAAAAATAGTAATCAGTATAGGACTCAGGACAAGTGGAAAATAGTCATTCGAAAATAGTAATAGACTCAGGCCAAGTGGTAAGTTAGGTGATAGGAATGGGCGAATTCTCAAAAATAAGTTATCCAATCAAAGATAAATAATGCATGTGTAAAATTATTACGTGATATATTAGAAATTATTAATAATATTATTTACAAATACTTCCGGATATTGGTAATTTAGACAAATGCGTTTAAGATTATTGATGTGGAGAAAGTGAAACAGAGGATCATAAAGTCGATGTATTCGAAATAGCTGGTTTAAAATGATGTTTCTAAATAATTGAATAGAATTACAAGATTGATATGACATATATATATTTATATATATATATATATATATATATATATATATATATATATATATATATATATATATATATATAATAAAAAAGATAAAATTAAAAATAAAAATAAGATAAAAGTAATAAGACTAATTTAAAACATGATCAGTGTCATACCCTGGTTCAGAAACAATACGGAGAAAAAAAATGTATAATGTATAAGATTAGCTGTTTTCGCTATACAAAATTCTCTTCACAGATAAATCTGTACAATAAAACATTCTGGTTTTGTTTGTATGTACAACAATATGAAGTTTGATAAACATACGCCAATATAAAAACGCTAAGATAGTTATAAAAGTTATTCCCGTATTATTTATTACCCCGTTGCAACACTCATTCAAACAAATATACGAATTCAAAAACCTTTTTTTACAAAATATTACTGTAAACTTATATTCCATAGCCGTAACTGATGTAACAATGCCAAAAATAGAATACCGTTTATATATATTAAATTAATTTTTATATCAATTTCTTTATTAATGAAATAGGATGAATTGATGGAAAACCGTTTGCCCATAAACACATTTAATTTCATTTCGCTACTAATCAACATGATATTATTTTCTTCAAATAAAGTTTTGAGAAAAAATATCATCTCCATAAACTTGTTTTTATGAAAGCATTTTTATTAATATCCACCCAACCCCTAGGCTTACAAAATCAAAACATAAACGGAGTCATGGAGATTGACCATACCAAACTTGAAGAAACAAATATCATCAAAAACTGTGGATTTATATACGGAACAGACAAACAAGCAAACAAACAAACATACTTTCAATTTCAGAAATATAAATACGTAGAGGGAAATTATTGCAATGAAGTCAAAAATCTGACTCATAGATTAATGCATTGGCACGTTTTGAGCATCCCTGCATACGAATCAACCTTCCTTTTAATATCTGTAACGTGTATTCTTCTACCTCACTCTATGCCTCTATATCATTGCTCGATATTAATTTTTGAGGAGCTCTGACTAAGGACTTGCCCTCATTGTTTCTGTTATCTGGTATGAGATGACCCTAACTTGTTAATATGAATCAAACTCCCCTTTAAGTCTAGATTGCCAAAACGATATTTTGCTCTTTAAGCCCCATTTGATCGTCAATCTTCCTTTTCCGATATTCCTGCAACGCCTATGGGTCAAACACACTGCCTGCAATTCGATCCTGTGGGGGATAGGGGGGGGGGGGTCAAACACTGGATCACATAGGTAAGACTGAACTGATTTTTTCTTTTTAAGATACCACCCCTACCTCTCACCTCCATAGACGTATCTAGTTTTATGTCTATGCTCCCCCTCTATCCATCTTTCGATAATGGATCTCAAGCCGAAGATCGCTCCCTCGCCCCCCCCCCCCTCTCTTCAAAAATACAAAAAAAAAAAAAAAAAAAACAGCTGGGGCAGCCAGCCACAAGGCAACTTTTTAGGAGACAATAAACAAGTAAATAAAGCAAAAGGAAAGAAAACCGAATGTAGAGTATATTCCCCTCCATGCTGAAAGTGTGTGTATGTGTGTGTGTGTGTGGGGGGGGGGGGGGCTCTCGTTGTGGAGGACCGCATATAAAAAGAAATAAAAAGTTGTTACGAAAAAATTCTCTTTGGCGTTAAACTTTGTAAAACAGTTTAATGCAATTTAGAAGTTTTACCTATGAAGGGGGGAGGTGTATGTGTGTGTGTGTGTGTCTAATGTTCTTTCCAAAAGTTTACTCTGGGCGTGTGTTAAAAAAAAAGTTCGCATTTTCATAAGGGACGTTTTGTGTGGAGAAAAAATTTGCAAAAAAAAAAAGGGGGGAAAGGGATATAACAGTAAACACAATTTAATAAAATATTTAGGAGAAATGAAATACTTGCAAAAAAGAATTATCCTATGTAAAATAATATCTAATGTATATATATAAAGAAATTCTGGTGTGTCCACGGAGTGATTTTCCCAACACATTTCGATATTGTGGAAAAATAACACAGTTACCTCACTAATATTAATGTAGAGGTTTATCGCTGTTGCGATTAAAATAAGCTTAACGTTTTTCATGTAATTTACTTGATTATTTCGAGAGATATTTCACTCCCTGTGGAAAAGTAAAATTTCTAATATCTCGAGAACAGCTCATAACAACTAAACACTACCATTTATTTTTGGTTAAAAACACTTGCAATATTCAGTCGTTTGACAATAGTGAAAAATCTAATTTTTAAGACTGTTTTATTATTATTATTATTATTATTATTATTAAAAACGTGCAATATCTCAGTATAACAAGGATTGCGTGAAAAACTTACATATAAAATAGCTATTTTTGCAACAAAAAAATGTTGAAAATGCATTTGGAATGTATATTGTTATTTACATATAAATGTCAAATTACATTACTGTATCCTCCCAATTCTAGCTTTGTGATTGATCAACATAGTTTTTTCCTATGTTATTGGTCAGCATAGCTTTTTTATGTGATATTCGACGAATGATGAGGATTAAAATTTACAGTTAGCAAATTCAATGTCACGCTAATATAAGTTAATTTAAGGCTCCCCATAACCATTAAATATTGCGGATTTTTAATACAACACTTTAATTAGGTAGCTGCTTTATCTATTGAACTATTTATGCAATTTAAAGTTGAAAAATGCCAAAGAACAGTGTGGTTAAAATCTTGACAATCTGTTAATATTGAATGCCATAGTTGGGAATGATGACGTTAAAAAGTAACTTTTTGCGTCAAAAAGTAACTTTAGCTTATTTCGTGTTTTTAATTTTTGTTAACATTTAATTTAATTCGTATACTTTTTTTCAAAAATGTAACAAAAATTCAATTAAATTAAAAAGTCATTTTTTACGCCTTTTTCTATCGGATCGTTGAAAAATCACAGATAAACATTTTGAAATGCAATTTTTACTAAAACTAATAAAGTTGTTTGAAGTTTTGTTCCATGTTGATCCATTTTATATTACGTATAACTAACTGGTCAAAATCATTATTGTGCTGTAAAACTTTAAATTGAAATCTGTATGGCAAAAGTAACGTTGCAATTTAATTTAGATACTTTTTTGAATGATTTAACTCAAATCAGTCACATTTTCTGTGTTATAACTTTTAACTTAGTTACTTTTCTGATGAGTGACTTTTAATTTGGTAATACATTTTTCAAGTCTGTTAAACACCAATAATCGAAAAAATAATTATAGTTGCAATGCTCGATTCTCCAATGTAATTTGGGGTAAATAAAGTGTAATTTATCAACATTATATCTCTGTAAGACAGTTAAATTTGTTTGTCTGGAATGAATAGACGTTTGAAACTGTTTTTAACAATTTGAGTAATATTTTATCATAAAATATCGGAAAAATTGTTTATTGATTGTTTGATTTTTATGGCTCAAAAAATCCAAATCAAGCATTTTCATAAATCCCTTCTGGACTTATGATAGGTATATACTGAAGGACTATTTAAGCAGTTTTGTAATATAAGTTACTTTCCCTGCAATACACGGTAATGTATAGGGAAAGTATTGGAATCATGTCGAAAATAGCAAGTTGAATTTTCGACGGATCTACAGGTTTTGCGACCTCTAGAACACGAAAAAACTATTTTTAGCGTGAAGTCTCTGTGTATGTGTGTGTGTTTGTGCAATGTATGTATTCACTCTAACTCAAAAACTAATGAACCAAATTTGATAAAATTTTACAGGTAAGTCACTTGTGGGTGACCCTGGTGCTGATTAGGTTTTGATAGGTTTATAGGAATAAAAGAACCCGCCTTTTTTGCGAAATGGTAAGCACAAATCGTATGTATCCACTCTAGCTAAAAATCTAATAAGCCAAATTTCACAAATCAATAATTACAATACGCGACGGATAAGGAAAACTTGAGCAACGTATATAAGCACAAATAACAACAAGAATCAATGTTGTTGTTATTTGTGCTTATATACGTTGCACAAGTTTTCCTCAAATTTTACAAAGTTTGGTAGATAAGTTCCTTGCGGGTTACCCTGGTGCTGTTAGATTTTCGTACAATTCGGGGGGGGGGGGGGGGGGGGACTGCCTTTTCTTTGCAAAATGGCCCGCAAAAATCGTCAAAATCTAAAATAAGACTACTTATGCTCAAATGTATCCATTAAATGCTTGTTTTATACGTAATTTTTTACGATGAAAGAATAATACCAACCTCATTACTCTAGGATTATACTCGTTCTCGAGATATTGTAGTTTTTTCGCGTTTTTGCTACGCCGCTTTTAAAAATACGTTCAGCTACCATTTGAAAACGAAACTTGAATTAAAAGTACAAATTCAGTGTCATTTCAAACAATCATACGTGTTAGCTTGAGCAATTAAACTCAATTTAATGAATTATTAAAGAAATAAAGAGAAAACGAATTTGAGTATGTAGGGAAAGTCATGTGCTGCCCACATAAGATTTTTTTAGTTTTGAAACGGTTCTTTCAGATGTATCAGCTGACAATATAAAGACAAATACAACACAATAAGCAACTTCCATATTAGGAAAAATAGTTTGACTATATATAAGCAACAAAATGTATACAGTCAGCATTCACTTTGGTCTAAACGGTAATCCGTTCCTGATTTTAACAATAATAATTTTATATCGTCCAAATGCATTTTTCAAATAAAACAATCACTCCTCATGTCTTTGAGAAAAATAATATTATAAAACGTTATTTCGAAAAGAATGTTGTAATATTCATCTAGTACAACATTCATGTATTTTAGTACATTCAACATTCAAACATACACTCAACATTCTAGTACATTCAACATTCTAGTACAACATTCATCTACTACAAGAATGTAGTCATTTATCAACGTCTTAAAACACGAATTTATTTCATTTAATACTAGTGTTAAAATAAAAATAGAACAATTTACTTACCACTTGTTGGGGTTTATTTATATAGAAATAATTTACTAATCTATTTATAATTACAGCGATTAATGTACTCTGCTTCTTTGCAGGAATAAGCAAAATTATGAGTAAAATCAACAACAAAGAGTCTTGTCATATGCCTCAGCTGCTGTGCTACCTTCTCCCCCTCTTCTCTTGTGGACTTGTCCACGATTTCCCCCTCATCAAAAAGGGGAGCCAGAGGAGAGAGTGAAAAAGAAAAAAGGATAAAAGTTCAGTGGCCCCCTTTGGCCCCTTTGAACCCCGCAGACTTGTCGTAAAAAGTGACCTTGGGATCAATCGCCGGCCTTGTTACTGGGATGGAGAGGAGAGGAGGAAAGGAAGAAAGAAAAAATAAATGAGCAACAGATTCGGAACAGAACGTAGAACTGCGGCTTTTCTGAACCTAGACCAGAGAGTAGCTATTAGCATTTAATAAGGATGCTAAAACTTACTCTTATGCACAATATTACGAATGTTTTCTTGAATAAATAATTTTAGTTCAGTTTATTTTATTTCGGAAGGTTTTCTCTTCGAATATCACCTTGAAAAATAGTAATTTAACAAAGTATTTCCCACTATAAAAGTAATTTGTTTTTTCTAAATTCTATGTTGTTTCAAAATAAATGTGAGGATATTGTAAAAATTGTCTGTTACTTATACATTTCTTACTTATTGATATAGAGGCATAACATACATGATACCGTGATTTTTTTTTTTCTGAAAATAAAAAATACGCTGTTTGTAACAGTATAAGACACTTTATTAACTTCATTGACTGGTTTTGAAAGCGAACAATAGCTGTTTTCGTCAAGATAATTGAGAAAGAAAGCAAAGATAGTTGAACACTTTGAAATTGTTTTACATGACGTTACCTTGGATACGGTAAATGGATTTTACTATTAAAACCATATTATTATGAATTATAGTCACGTGCGGTTTAAAATATATATTCAAGATTAGTTTAAACACTTTGAAATTGTTTTACATGACGTCGCCTTGGATGTGGTATAGATGAATTTTAGACTGTTAAAATTTTAAAGCCGTATTGTTATATATTATAGTCATGTGTTTTTGATGTCCCTTTGGATTTGGTAAATGAATGCTTGGATGTAGATGAATTTTAGAAGGCTAAATTATTAAAATCATAATATTATATAGGGACAGTCATGTACGGTTCAAAAGATATACAAAGTTTATTTTAAACATTTCGAAATAGTTTTGTATAACGTTAGCTTGGATTTAGTAGATGTGTTTTAGACTGCTAAAATAGCAAAATTATAATATTATTTAAGGATAATCCCGTGCGGGGCAAAATATATACAATGTCATTTTAAACACCTTTAAATACTTTTGTATGATACCAGCTTGGATTTGGAAGATGAACACTAAAATAGTAAAAACATAATATTATGTAGGAGATAGTATAGTCATGTTCTGTCCACATAAGATTTTTTCTGAACAAATTATAGATAGCACTTTTTTTGCTGCAAGATTGTATATGTGTTTATAATCTGTATAATTAAAATGCTAATTTCATTCTGTATTTGTATGTAGTTTTATTTCGCAAAACTAGTTATAATTTAATAATCACTATACTCTCATTTCCTCATTATTATTTTTAAATTGTAGCACACTGCATGACTAATATTTAATAAAAGTTCATTGAGACACCAGATTAAAAAATTGATGATTGAAATTGTAAATAGCCTTGCTGCCCCAACTGGGAATCGAACCCTGGATCTTCGAACTGGACAGCCGACGATCTACGGTTGAGCTATTGGGGCGACACTGCAAGGCCTTATCGTCGAAGTGGACTCTGCATTCTCCACCTTCTAATATCAGATTGGCTGGCAATTGACAATCTGACTGACCACCTCCTGCTATTTTTATCTAAGGTTAGCCTCCTGCTACTACTATTTTTACCTAGGTTAGTATCCTGTGTGTTCGTTATCGTCTCAATTTGAAATCGGCGCTCAATCTTTCAGAGTCCACTGAATCCGTACTAGTCGTACTAGGGTCACTTTCAGACCTCCGACATCTTTGCACTAATCTACAGAGTTGATTTGTTCGGGCGCCATTGTAAAGAACTTTGCTGCCATAACCGGGAATCGAACCCTGGATCGCCGAACTGGTCAGCCGACGCTCTACCGTTGAACTATTGGGATGAAATTGCAATCCTATCTTTAAAGTGGACTCTGGAAAATAAAATATCTATATATGTTTAACGAATTTTCTAAAGAACGAAGTATTTCAACAATATCTTGCCACTTCGTTATAAACAGACATCATCCATATTTTATTCGTAAACAACTTTCCAGATAACCTAAAAATTGCGACACGCAAGTCTCATCTGATGACAAAAGCGAGCCAGTTTTATTATAAAACTTCATTAGAATACAAATATTGAAAAGGGCCGGCAAGTAATTCGAATGCTTGAAGAAAGAGTCACAGAAAGAACCTTTCTGGCTAACAGGGAAGCGGTCCAAAGAAAAATCAAAAGATGGATTGACTGCGTTGATATGGGCTTGTTCTAAACACTATGAATTGAAGAACACAAAATTTACTGAGGAGGCCAGGGCACAAACTGGGCTGTCGAGTCAATGAGAAAGAAGATTTTCCATTAGAACTGTCATTTATCAATAAAATATAATATGTTACTTAAGTCATTCTTAAGGCGTTTTCATTGTAATATCACAGTTATGTAAATTGAATTCCTTCAGTAAGTCTTTCTATATTTATTCTTTAGCAGCATGGCCTAGAGTTTAATTATCCACTAGCCAATTAGTTTGGCTAACGAATTTAGCTAGTCAACAACTATGAGCCGCAGTGGCTAATAACTTTCTACAATCAATTTTAATGTTGATAAAGAGTAGTCAATAAATTTGTAGAATATAGTTAAAGGAATAAAACATAATAAAAATATTGTATAAATCTCTTTATGTTAATAGTTGTAAAATATAACTTAAATATTATGAAATTATTTATATAATAAAAATTATTTTAATTATCGCATTTTATGGAGTTTACTAGCCAGTGGCTACAGTGGATTTACTAGCCTTAATGGAGTTTACTAGCCTTAATGGAGTTTACTAGCCAGTGGAAAGTGGCTACTAAACTTAAAAATATTAATTTAAGCTATAACATGGCCATATCTGACACTTGAATAAAAATTATATATACTCACTATACTTGGTTTAACCAGTTTCTAGGCAAAAAACGACTTCCTTCTTCTGAATTAAAAGAGCATCTGCACTATGAAAAAAAAAATACATCTGTCTTGTATTTTCTGGTGTGGTTGCTCTGCCTTTTTTTCCAGAAGAAAAATGAAAGTGTTATGGAAAGTTTTATGAATTACTTTCAACTAAATTAATAAAATATATTTGTATAAAGACAAATGTAAAATATATTGATAAAACTACCAAAATATATAGTGTGGTAAATAACAAATACAAAGGAAACAATTTTGAGAACTAGCTAACAACGAAAAATCATTTGAACAAATGAATGTAAAATATACCAGTGAAAACATACTTCAAAAATAAGGTTTATTATACTTCATTAATATAATAAATAATGAAGGTAACAACCTATTTCAAAAGCTATATATGCCAATTTCATCAACGAAATACCAAAAACAAAGTTATAAAAAAATACTGCAAAAATATATTTTTAAAAAAGTATAAAAGATAATGCGAATAGGTAAAATATGAAGAAAACCATCAAGCGGTTTCGTCCCGAAGAGGTTGTTGCTTCCGAAATTGGTTCATAACCGTTACTAATTTTATCATATGTTGCATTTTTAACGAAATTATTACTTTACAGTTGAAGCAGATTGAGCGACTAAATTTAAAGATATTATACAATGTTCAGCCCGAATAAGCACACCAAACATGCATTGCGAATTACAACGACATTTTTTTTTAAATGCGACAAATTTTGAATTTGAGTTTTAGGGTCATTTTGATTTTAATAATCTGCGAAAATAATTTTAAATTGGAAAATTTAATTGAATATGATCATCTTTTTCAAGTATCGATTCTTTTATAAGCGACTGATTCTTATAACCAGTGAAAACTGATTATAGAGACGGTCTCGGTGTGTGTGTGTGTGAGGGGGGGGGGCACTTACCAACGAGAGACCCCCCTTTTCCTACTTTTATAATACGTTACATAAAAATTCGCAGTCTTTGAAAGATTATTGAGGTTTTGTTCGGTTTATCTTTAGTGAAATGGTACTATGGATATAGGATGAAAGTTTAAAGTATATAATTAGAATATGAATGCATGAGAAAGTCGAGTCGAGATTCATAATTTGTGTAAAAAGAAAAGAAAAATCACCAAAATCCCCGTGCATCCGCCTTCACCATTTTCTGTTATGTTCTCGGAACCAATACAAACTTAATAGAAAATGATTAACGGTACATTTCGTAATATCGAATACCTGTCTGCGAATACCAGAAAAAGTGGACAGCCATCGCAGTGCTTACACCGAAAGGGCCCCCCCTCTGTGTGTGGAAGAAATGGGCCTTAATAACGGCCCCGGGGATTATGGATGGCGCGTAATTAAGCGGAAGAAATGCGTAATGAATTGCGAAAAATGCCCGCGCAAATTTTTCCGAAGGTGCGTTCATTTTCTTAATGGTTAATAATTACGAGTTCTGGGTTTTATTTGGGGAATAAGGAGAACTCGCAACGGGCCAGTCGTAAGCAGTTACGAACTCGTCTTATAAGATAGAGTATGGTATCAAGAGAGCCTTTTAACACTAAGCTTACCATGACCGGTCAAATGACCGGTTGTAAAATTTGATTAGAAAATTCGCATATAATGTTATCTCTTTTTCTCACTTGACTTCATGACTTTTTATATTAAATGTATACAATAAATTTTTCAATATTTATTTTTCTTCTTCTTGTGTTTATAGGATAAAGATACATAGTCTACCGTTGTCTGCCACGACCGGTCATTTGACCGGGAGAAAACTTTATTGCCTTATAAGGTTATCGGGTCGGAAAATGTGATGTACGTGCACATTCCACATAGTTTCTTCAGTTTCCTGCACATTTCTGCAAGGACTGTTGCGTAGTAAGTTCAATTTAAAATAATTGTGCGTAAAATTTCAAGTTGCAAGTAAAGGTGACAAGAACTAAAAAGTATTACTAGTTAGTTTATATCTTGTTTTTACAGCGTTACTCCATTCCTAATCTTCACCTTAAAAAAATGTCGAAACATTCAAGACCCACCAAGTTTTTCACCCATCAAGAAATAAATAACATAGGCGAAGAGTTTTCGGAAATGGATGAAGGTGAACTTTCTAAAAGTGGAGATATATTATTTGAAAATGATAATGATCTATTTGACACTGAATGTGAGCCTACAGATACCGACTATGCAGAGGAGAATATTGCCAATATAATACGTAGAGGACGAAAAAGAATGAGATTGCTCTCAAGTTCTAAAGATGAGAATGAAAAAATGAGCAGTATATTTCGATGGATGGCACTGTTTGAGAAGAAATGCAAACCTGGCATAACATTTTCAGGGAAGAATCAGGTCCAACGGGATATGCAAAATGTAATATTATAAATGGTAAAGTGAAGACTGCATTTTCGTTGATCATTGACCACCGTATTTATGAAATATATAAAAACATGCACAATAGAAGAAACAAATCAAGTTTCAGGAACCGAATGGAGTCTATTACCTTAAAGTTACTTTGTTTAATATTTCCTTACTAAAATCAATATTACCCGTATTCAATCAGAGAAAATAAAGGTTTTATCTAAAAACTGATCATTTGGCCGATTACGGTACTATTAGGTATATATTGAGTATTAGTACGTTTAGTGTTAAACAAAGTGGCTTGCTGAATAAATCTTATGTTAAAAAAAAATAAATAAAAATCCGATAAGTCCCAAAACAGACTTTCCCTACAGACTCAAAATATTCGATTTCGTGGGAACAATGACACAAACATGAGCATATATACTTGATTTTTCTAAAGATCAACAGCCTCTGATGTTTGATTGAAATAATTGTAGGAAATTTCATTCAATTTTCTTAATTTATTTGACATCGGTCTTACAGACGGATGCACAGACAGCATTGAAAAGAGGACTGATTCGAAATTTAATGGAGTTAATAATAGGAATTCAAACTAATGGTCAGCATGGGTTGGCGTCTAATCCACGCGCAAGGTCAAGCTGCATTATTAGTGGATCGTTTTAGAGCGGAGCTTATTATTATTATGTTTTTTTAATTTATGTCGGGATAGATGAAGTTTATATATAAAGAAACGCTGTACATGATTAATTTAATGTAATTACTGAAATTTTTATTTTAATTTGCTTAAGATACAGAATGGCATCAAGAGAGCCTTTAAATTAACTAGCTTTAAATCTTATTTTAAAAATCACTGGTAAAATAACCACAAAGAGCTAAATGTAACCACTCCAAAAGTAGCGATTTTCACTCTAAAAAGAACTAAATATAACCACTGTAGAAAGAGTCGGTTTCACTTTTATTACACTGGTTTTCACTCTTAAAAGAGTTAAATGTAACCACTCCAAAAGTAGCGATTTTCACTTGTTTTGCACTGTTTTTCACTCTTTACGGAGCGAAATGCAATCACTCCAAAAGGAGCAAATTTTTTTCATTCCGGAGAAGGAGTGAATTTCACTCAAAAGGAGAAGATGCCGTTTCATAAATCAAAGGAATGAAAATTAGCTCATAATGAGCGAAATTCACTGGCTTGAAATGAGAGGTATACTAAAATGTATGGAGACACGTCTGAAACATTTACTTCTTTATTTATTGCAAATGGCCAGGCACTTGATACATCTATTATTCGCCTATACATTGACCAGAATCGGGAATCATTTAGCTGCCGCATGACGTTTCCCCGACGCACCAGTGGTGGTGGAACGCACTGAGCCTAACAACACAACATCCATGTCCGCAGGTGGGACTCGAACCCACAACCCGGCAGCCGAGCAAGCATGAGAAAACGCTTATCTCGACCGCTCAGCTACAGAAACATTTAAAGAATATCTAATTTTGAAATTTTAAAGACCAACATTTCTTTGTGATAAAAGCTCTTTATTTAATTACATTAATTCCCCGCATATTCTTTCCACTGCTTTAAACTGTTATTAATGATAACTTTATCCTGGTTTTCGGTAAAAGTTTTCTGTTAACTAATTGTAATAATCCACGCAATATTTTGCTTTTCGAATCCCTCTTTATTTATATTTATCGTGACTCCATTTGTAATTCTGACCTAATTCAAAACTTCATTCTGGACCTCTTCAGAACTAAACCTGTGTCTGAATTTTCAGACATCTATAATTTTGACCTGTAATGCTGTTATTTCTGTTTTACTCCTACTGTGTGAATTTTATAATTAAATGTTTCTCATTCCATTTTTTTTTTTTGTGTGTGTGTGTGTGTAACAGACCTGTATGCAAATTTTGTTCGCAATTTTTGACTGAGCATAAGAGTCCATGTATCCCTCCCCACTTTATTTTTCGTAATTGCCACTAATGATGATACCTGACGTTCGAAAGCGTCCTGACTAAACGCGCTTTAATGTGATTTTAACGTTTTATTAATGTGGTCAAATAAAGAGCTTTTATTATTAAAAAAAGAGCTAGTTAAAAAAAAAGAAAACAAAAGCATATATTTGATCAATCTAAAAATCATTGGCCTCTGACGTTCAATTGAAATAATTAATAAAATAATTGAAAAAAAGAGCATATACTTGATCCTTCTGAAAATCATTGGCCTCTAACGTTTAATTGAAATAATCAATGAAACAATTAAATAAATAATAATGTAAATAATAATGAAATAATTAAGAAAAAGCATATACTTGATCAATCTAAGAACCATTGGCCTCTAACGTTCAATTAAAATAATTAATGAAATAAGTAAATAAATAATAATGAAATAATAAAAAAATAACATATACTTGATCTTTCTGAAAATCATTGGCCTCTGACGTTCAATTGAAATAATCAATGAAATAATTAAATAAATAATAATGAAATAATTTAGAAAAAAAAAGGATACTTGATCTTTCTGAAAATCATTGGCTTCTGACGTTCAATGGAAATAATCATACGACTATATCCTACTTAGCTTAACTATAGACTGGCAGACACAAATCTTTGAAAAGGTGGCTGATTTGTATATCTTGAACCTAATTTAATGGAATTCATAATAAAATTTCACCTAATGGCCTGCATGGGCCAAGTGATTAACTTTCGAGCAAACTCAGGCAGCATTTTCTGTGGATAGTTTTAGAACGGACCTCATTTTAACTCTCTCATACTATGTAAAAGAAAGTATAGAGAAAGTATTGTTTTCACGAAAATTTTCGAATTCGAGATTTGGATGCCAATATATGTTTTAAGTACGTTCTACACTAGATTTCTGTTCAAGTGAGTGTTGTTTATTGTAGCATTTCTAAATAGGGCAGCTATTCGCTAACAACCTTATTGTGTCAAACAAATGTCTTCTGTAACAGGTTTACGGTCGTTTTCTAACTCATTAGATAATGCTCTATAACTTTGTCATTGGCTTTGTTCGTCTCTCTCGCTTTGTTACTAATTTCGTTATCCTAACTTTTTTAATTCTCCACTAGAGGCGCTGAAATCCCTTTTATTCGATCGAGTGATCGAGTGTGGTCACTTAGTCTACCTCCTAAATTTTTCTTTACAAAGTTATTTATTATAGTGCGGAGAAACACTGTATCGTGGATGATTTAAGTATCAATTCAACTTGCCATTTAATCACATTTTTCTTATATTTCTTTAATAGTTTTTGACAATTTATTGTGCCTTATTATTTATTTATTTTTTTGCGTATTGTGTTGTTTATAAGGCTTCTTTTGATAATGTGTCTTTACGGATTCTAAAGGACTGGGAAAAGGCGTACAACTTCATATTTTACTCGATGGATAATGGTGCAGACAGGGGAAGCACACATATCATTTTTGCAGTGACCAATCTGATGCATAGAAATATATGACATAGGCATTTTACGAATAGGGTCTAATAGGGCCAATCCGCACCTGTTCAAACCCGATTTCTGGATATCAAATTCTACACTGTATCAATTGAGCAAACTGGGCTTTTGAAAATCCCATACATACGTAAGACTTTAAAGACTTTATTTAGCCAACGGCACGGTGGAGAGATACTTTCCAGATGATAAGTGTCCTCCAGAAATATTTTTGCTTTGATAAATCGGGTGATTTTAGAAAAGGTAAATGCTTTTTTTGTTTATAACGGAAAGATTAAGAAAACTTTCAAGCTACAGCAATGCTGCAGTAGCTGTAGCATAAGGTTAACATTTGACCTGCGCTATTATTACGATTCGTTACTTCTAATACAATCCAAAATATTCCAATTTCTACACTCCCCACCTCCCTCCGCAGAAGAGAATTCGAACAATTCAACGAACTTCGGGAGTACCCTCCACCAATTTCTTGCTCTCTCTCTCTGTTCTCCTTTCCCTCGCTCGAAATTCGATTTCGAATAAAAGAACGAGAAGGGGGGGGGGGGGGAGAAGGGGGCGCAACCTCATTTTCTGATTCCGCCCTGTTTTTTTTATTTTTATTTTCCATCCCCCTCATATACGAGGGCGGATTTTCTTCCGCCAGGGGAAAAAATGAATGACGTCACTGTTGGAGTCTCAGGACCAGAGATGTCACAAAAGACGGCCCCAGGACGCAGTTCACAAGAACGCGGATGATGAAGAGGGAAAAACCGTTTGTTTTGGTCGGTCTCGCTCCCGATCTTTTCGGCATTGAGACAAGGCCATCGTTCGGTGCCGCCGCGTGCTTTCTTTCCGTAGTAGGCTTAGAGTAGTACGTATTTCGCACAACTGTATAGTTCATATTCTAGAGGTTATTATTCCCCTGTATATAATTTATTAATTTATAGATTTTTTTTTTTTTTAATTTTATTTCGTGATCATGAAGGAATTCGATGTTTTAAGACTCTTTTAACAGTTTTGGTTGGGATGATGTCTTGTCTGCCTGTGAGAGTGAAGGTGAACATGATAATTCGAGCACAAAATGAATATATCGCAATAAAATCCTATATTTTGATAGAATATACATAAAAATAGAATTAGATAGAATTTTTTTAATATAAATTTCATCATCAGATCAAACGTTATTAGAAATTTCAGATTTTGATAATATTATCCTCCTCAATGGGTAAACAATAGTAGCTCACGAATAACTAGGAATATATCATCACATTTTATGCACTATAATTTTCTTGGCAAACTATTGTTTTTATGTCACCATGAGCAACAAAATGGTGGGATTTGTTATTAACATCTTTCAGCATCAGCTTGATGTATGCGTTGCCAACTTCGGAAAATGTCGCGTTTTTACTTTCTCATATTATTGCATATAGGAAAAGTATTAATTTTCCGAAAAGTAGGCAATTCCAGATTTTGGAGTAAAACCGCGTTTTAAAATATTCGTAATAACAACAAACACATATAATAACACATATTTAATAACACGTGTATAATAACACATTCCATTTACTTTCAGAAAGTTGTCCACTTGTGTGTGCGCTTGTATGTGTGTGTGTGTGTGAGGTTTGCAAACGATAATTCAAGAATGTTTCGAGTCTTCTTGACCGCATTTTGACCACACGTCGGAATGATGCACGCCTGTGTGTATATGCCTGTGTGTGTACGCCTGTGTGTGAGGTGGGGCCACGGTAACTCAAAAGCAAATATCATGAAAATTTATAATTAAAAAAAATGATGCAAAAAAATTATGCATGATCTTTAATAATTTTCATAATTAAAATATAAATTATTTGAAAATTAGGATAATTAATTAATTTTGATAAAATTAACTTCTATGGAGAAACAATAATAATTCCTAGAAAAAGGATATTTATAAAGCCGATTCAGTAAAAATACATTAGTTTAACCTATACAGTAAAGTTATATTGTATAATGTACAGTAAACTGATAGTAAACTAGAAAATTCGTTAAAAAAAAAGCATATAATAAAATCTTCATGGTATCAAAAACTTCCGAAAGAAAAACAGCATCTTTCTTTAGAATAAAGAGACAGAGACCACACCAACAAAAGCAAAAAGGCGTCTGTCAATAAATAGTTGCATTACGTGTCATAGAAAGGAAATAGCTGACACACAAAAATTAAATAACATGAAAAGAAAAATCTTGGAGGAAGGAAAAACAGCATAA
Source organism: Amaurobius ferox (assembly GCA_951213105.1). Lineage (NCBI taxonomy): Eukaryota > Metazoa > Arthropoda > Arachnida > Araneae > Amaurobiidae > Amaurobius > Amaurobius ferox. The sequence continues at coordinate 18,298,104 of OX578137.1, forward strand.
GAAAAGTTCAAAACGATTTCTTAGTGAATTCTCTTTCAGTGCATACTTTACATTAAAGTTGAAAATATTCTCAATTTCGATATTTTTACTTGATAGTTGATTTTTAATTAAGCAAAGTGTTGTTTAAATAAATTCTCTAACATGAGAATAACATTGTTATAGTGCTTCCAATAAGAGAATATCAACACTATTAATGTTTGTTGTTTTTAAAAATTCCATTTAAAATTTTATGAATATTTCCAAATTAAATGGTGATCCTGATGTTCCTAAAATAAATTATATAAAATTTATTCAAAACAGTGGCAAGAAATTAAAGAAAAAAATTAGTGCTAACAGAGGGGTGTCATGAATACAAAAATAAAACAATGTATCTAAAAACTAATAAAATGTATTTAAAAACTAATAATAATGTATTTAAAAACTGAATAATAAATATTTGATGTGGGCAGCAAATGACTTTCCTTATATAATGCAATGTATTTACTACTTTTACAGTAAAAACAAAATAGATTATTCTTATAGTAAATACCTATATTTTTTCCAAGATATTAAATTTTCGTTAAATAGTCGTTATTTTCATTGATTTAGCGTTATTTTTATCTAATTGGCGAGATTTTCTTTGATTTGGTAACATTTAAAAAAGTCGCCAAGTTGGCGATATTCCGCCAAATTTGTCGCCAAAGTCTCGTCAAGCGTTAAGGACGGAGAAATGATTTATTCTTATAGTAGATAAAGGACTATTGGCTTTCAAATTTACATATAAAAAGTGAACATGTTTCTCAATAGGAAATATTTTTTTTTTTTTTTTTTCTAAAATGTGCGATATCTCGAGAACAGTTCATGCTAGCGTTCCAAAATTTATGTTAATCGTTTTCTAATGAAAAATTACCTTAGAAATGTCTATTTGCGTAACTTTATTAGAGGTTTCGATTTTTTGATGATTTTTTCAAAATTTCACTCGAAAATTTAGGGAGGTTCTGAACATTCGATTGCGTATAAAAACAATAGGCTTCCAGTATTCATGGATTGTAATTTTTGGAACAAATTTCGTTCGAATCGGTCCATTCGTTGGTCAGTTATAGACAGACTCACTGACACAAACCAGACTCACTGACACAAACACACTCACTGACACAAACCACACACACACAAACATCACCTCAAAAATGTTGGATTCGTGATCAGGGATGCTTGAAACGTGCTCTCTCGTCGAAAACTCGAATTCGAATTTTCGACCCCATCACAATACTTTCCTTATACATTATAGTATATAAGGAAAGTAATAAGGGTTTAAAAAAGCTATAATAAAGTATTGAACAATATTAGCAATGTCGTTTGAAATTGAAAATCTAGCAGAAATTTACTATGTGGATTTATTGTAAAAAAAATTATCCCCTTATCTGCAATGTCCATTTAAATATTAAGAACTACAAAACAATCGCATTTCGGTAGAATAAAAAACCTTTTTCAGAAGGAAAGTAAAATCATCTGTATCTCTGGAATATTTAAAAATAGCTAAATTTCAATACATTATACAGATAATAATTTTAGTGATAATCAAACGATGATACAATTTACGATATATGAAAACAATTAATATGTTATAAATATGTCAATATTTATTTATTTTTCTAAATATTTTTAAAATAAATATCAAATGCCACAAACTTTTATTTAATAATTTCAAATTAAAAACAAGAAAGATCAATCATGGATAAAGCATTGATTATGAAATACTTTCCAACTGAAATGCAATTTTACTTAAACATCTCTAAAATACGATACATTTAGCTGTGATATTTTTAAAATTATCACAATACTACAATAATTTATTATATTTGAAAACTTCATCGAAAACAAACGAATTTTATTCAAATAACGTCATTGAAATATAAATCGCCTGGCTCTCTATATAAGAGAAGTGAATATTTCATTCATAAACTTTTTTCCATTCCTTTCATTCAACGGCGATATTTTTAAAATTATCACAATACTACAATAGTTTATTTTACTTAAAAACGTAAAACCATCATGGAGGTAAAATTACACTCTAAGTCCATGCTTAAAACTTTATCAAAAAAGCAATAAAATAGAATCGTCTGCTTCTCTATGTATCAATGAATATTTCATTCATATCAGCAATATTGCAGACTCCAGAGCTAAATAATTTTGCATTAAAGAAATTCAGCAATTCTTATACAACTCATCTCACAGCTTGATGTGTTTATATTGTCTATACGTGAAGTATGGGCTTCGTTGTAGAAATGATCAAAGTTTGATGATCATTTAAACTCATTTAAACTAAATTTATATATTGCAATTGAATTGGAGCAGTATACAGATGCACAGAAAAAAATAAAAAATAAAGTGGTTTTAGTACGGATGCAACACAAAACATAAATTAAAAAGAACTTTAAAAATCACGATTTTGACATAAGGTGGATGCCATATTTTATTTTTAAGTGGGTCACGTGATCTTTTATATAATATGGGTGCAATTATTATTTTAATTTTTATTTAAAAAACTACCGAACATATTTTGCTGAAATTTTTTTTATATATTTTATGGGATAATTTGAATATATCCTGAAATTTTCGAAGCAATTTGTGAAATTTAATTTCGCTTAAAAAATGTTTGAAAAATTAGGTTCTATAGGGTTCTATGCATTTCATTTTTTCAACCCTGGTTCATCCAAAACTAATTGGGTGATATTATTCATTTACATTCCCACATGTTTCACAGACAACATACTAAAATTTCATTTTGTTTTCATTCAGACAGACAGACAGAATGAGCATTTTGCCGTAAGTCATTTGTACGACAGCTATCGTGCGAACGGACAGACAGACAGACAAAATGAATAAAGTCATAAACACTTTTCAACTATGTTGTAAAGTGTTGAAAAACAATACTGATAAATTTCGTTTCATGTACATCATTCATGATGTACGTGATCTCAATGATTATAAATAATGATCTAAATTATTTTATTGAAAGAAAAATGTCTCAAATGAAGTAATAAGCATTAAAAAGTAAACGAGAGTGTGCATTTAATCCTATTTATTCGAAGTATAAACTGAAAAGATTGTCTGTTTTTATCTGAATTGTTTTTTTCAAATTCGGTATTGTTATTTTTTATTTTAAAGCGGGTAACTTCGTTTTGTTTCGCATGTCTAGGCTCAGGGGTTGTCGTGATATTAACAAAAACAGTTCATTAACTATTTCATTGATATTACATTAGGAAGGCGATTATTTTTGCAATTTTACTTGACGAAAAATATATCGTGTTATTTAAAATTGTTTCTGTATTGTTTGTTTTTAATCTGGAAAAACAAAATTATTAAATGTGTTAATAAGGCAGACGATTTTAATTTTATTTATCTGATCTAAATAATATAGAAAATGATATAGATAAATACATTTAATAAGTTAATGATAATATATTGTGATTCATTTTATTGGCTAATGTTAATGGCACACGATCAAATCACATTATGCTTGTTATTTATATTTTTAACTCTCTCTGTCTTGTGTATTTAAACTGATACTGTAATATGTTATGCTACTTATATCAACATCCCCATTATATTACATAAATGTACTAAAACATTTATTTTGTAAATTGGTTTCAAAATAGGGACAAGATGATTTTTATTCTTTTAGTTTGAATGCAAAAAAATTGCTTTGTGAGAACATGGATTATGCAAATTATTTGTACTTTCTTTGATAGAAACATACATATGGATATTAGTTTGTTTCATGGGCGTTATAAGCCCTCTTCATCAGGCAGGAGCAGTGTGTACTGATTAAAAAATTAAATACAAGCAGTTGTATTTGATTTTTCGATTTCGAATAATCTGCATTCTGACAAGTAGTCGAAATATTAATCGGGATTGACTCATTGACTCGTATATTATAAATATTTTTTAAAGAATTGCAATTGATATTTAAGGGAGTGTTTTGAAAAATTATATAAATGCTAAAGTAATTTGCCTATATTTTAAAACATGAGAAACGCCGGGCATATCTGTGAAAACTCTTCTGAAAAATTGAATATGTTTTTTTCTTTAACAAAATATATATTCCTTCATCGATCCTTTTCCAATTGTGATTTGTGCAGATAACGCTGTTCATGTTTCCTGTTTATATTCCAAATATTGTCGGCAAATATCCTTGAAAACTGTGCATTTGTATGCGTACAGACAAATAAACAGACTGAATCATATATATATATATACATACATATATATATATATATATATATATATATATATATATATATATTTGCTGTAGAGAAGAAATTATTTTATATAAAGTTCCGCCTCATATTTTTTGTTGAGAAAGGAACATTTTAAAATGAAAATACAATAAATATTTTTTGAACAAATTTTAAAACATGATGAATGCCAGGTATATATATATATATATATATATATATATATATATATATATAAAAGAGAAAAATTCTACAAAGAAATCTCAAAAAAGGGGGGGGGTGGAGAAAAGCCAACAGGGAAATTTGAAAAGGCCTAGGGGGGTGGTGACCCCTAGTTCCCCGGTTAAAAGTCGACTTTTATTCCATAGGAAACACTCCCGGAGCCGAAAAATACCTGAGGCCAATATCCGTACAAACGTCAAAGCAAAAGACGCACAAAACAGTCCGAACAAGGAACAAATGGACTCCATTACGAAGTTGTAAAAGCAAGGGTATACATACAAAGTCAGAATTCAGAGTGACAACACATAAGAAAAGTAAAACGGCCAACTGAAATCCCTCAGTCAAAAGAGAGAAGGGAGTAGAGTGTATAGGACTAACACCATCGTTGCCATTTATAACCCAAAACTAAACGTTTGCCAAAATCATTTTCAAATGCGTTGACTGTTTTATTATGATAGGTATTATAAATATGTCTGAGGAATCCAAGGGGATAGTCTTGTTTGATAGCCTCCTTGATAAATATAACATCACTTTTTATACGGTCTTTTTTATAAGTATGCAAGCGGGCGTTCCGTATAAAGTGATTCATTACGATATTACGAAAAACTTTCTGACTTAAATTAGACCTCCAATTGATAATATAATTCACTTTAATCTTGAAATGTCGTCTTTTATCATAAAGTATCGTATATAAGGGTTCATCTTCAGCGAAGTGAATGATAATATCCAAGTAATTAATTTCATCGGCAGAATCTGCAGGAGTTTCAATTAAATCCAATTGTGCAGGGTAAAAGTCGAAGTTAAATTTAATATTGGTTTTTTGATGTGCCACAAGTATATCATCCACAAAACGGAAATACGGCAATTCGTTTAATATATGTGTGCCTTTTTCATAGTGATGGAGGTATAGATCTGCCATCATCGAGGAGCAGCCTCCCCCCATAGGTATACCTTTTACTTGCCTATAATAATTCAAACCATTGAATAAGACATTTTCAAAAAGCACAATATCCAAGATAGCCTTGAATTTGTGTAAAGCTATGTATTTATGTAGGTGATATTGACTATGGATTTCTATCATAATATCATATAGATCTTTCAGATCTATGTTATTAAAGAGATCTTTAAAGTCATAAGACTTGTAAATCAGGTTTGTGGGATGTTTGTTCAAATACTTTATTATATCTCCACTATTTTTAATCATTACTGAACCACCTTGCATAATTTGAGTCATAATAGGTTTTAAAAGTGTAATAAGTTTCGTATTTGCTGTAGTAGTATAAGCTTTATAGGCTACCGTTACTGGTCGAAACTTTACAGGTGTTTTGTGTAGTTTTGGTATCAATACCAAGTACGGATATCGAATATGATTGATGTTGATACCTATGCGTTTATGTAAAGCCCTTATTTTATTTTCGATTTCCCTTCGTTTTGATTTCAACAAAACATACATGTCTTCGTTATTATAACTGATATGGAGTTGATCGATGTAATATTTCATACAAGTAAAGGTAAAATTCGATGTAACCTTATCGGTATACGTAATTGCGAATATTTTCCATACATTTTCCAGTATGTGTCTATTCATTGTGTGACGTTCATCTTGTCCACAAGAATGATGATAATACAAATAAAAATTCTCCATAGTGTGATCGCGCCATTCATTAAAAGATGATAAAGGCATGCTGTATCGTACTGCCATTTTATATATGAAATCACTCAATTCATGACTAAATTTCATGTCTATACCTTTAAAGTCCTGCATACGAAATTTTGTTCCCAATTTCAATGCATCCTTAAGGTCATTATTGGTGATTATGTCCAAATTACCAGTTATAATATGACCGTGATCGTGATCAACAAAGAGGCTAGAAGCACATTGACAGGTCGGATTATCGTAAAGGTTCAGATTTTTACCAATATGATTATAGTTAAAAACTTTACGTCCTAAAGGAACAACATATCGATGAGTGATATATGTTGTTCCTTTAGGACGTAAAGTTTTTAACTATAATCATATTGGTAAAAATCTGAACCTTTACGATAATCCGACCTGTCAATGTGCTTCTAGCCTCTTTGTTGATCACGATCACGGTCATATTATAACTGGTAATTTGGACATAATCACCAATAATGACCTTAAGGATGCATTGAAATTGGGAACAAAATTTCGTATGCAGGACTTTAAAGGTATAGACATGAAATTTAGTCATGAATTGAGTGATTTCATATATAAAATGGCAGTACGATACAGCATGCCTTTATCATCTTTTAATGAATGGCGCGATCACACTATGGAGAATTTTTATTTGTATTATCATCATTCTTGTGGACAAGATGAACGTCACACAATGAATAGACACATACTGGAAAATGTATGGAAAATATTCGCAATTACGTATACCGATAAGGTTACATCGAATTTTACCTTTACTTGTATGAAATATTACATCGATCAACTCCATATCAGTTATAATAACGAAGACATGTATGTTTTGTTGAAATCAAAACGAAGGGAAATCGAAAATAAAATAAGGGCTTTACATAAACGCATAGGTATCAACATCAATCATATTCGATATCCGTACTTGGTATTGATACCAAAACTACACAAAACACCTGTAAAGTTTCGACCAGTAACGGTAGCCTATAAAGCTTATACTACTACAGCAAATACGAAACTTATTACACTTTTAAAACCTATTATGACTCAAATTATGCAAGGTGGTTCAGTAATGATTAAAAATAGTGGAGATATAATAAAGTATTTGAACAAACATCCCACAAACCTGATTTACAAGTCTTATGACTTTAAAGATCTCTTTAATAACATAGATCTGAAAGATCTATATGATATTATGATAGAAATCCATAGTCAATATCACCTACATAAATACATAGCTTTACACAAATTCAAGGCTATCTTGGATATTGTGCTTTTTGAAAATGTCTTATTCAATGGTTTGAATTATTATAGGCAAGTAAAAGGTATACCTATGGGGGGAGGCTGCTCCTCGATGATGGCAGATCTATACCTCCATCACTATGAAAAAGGCACACATATATTAAACGAATTGCCGTATTTCCGTTTTGTGGATGATATACTTGTGGCACATCAAAAAACCAATATTAAATTTAACTTCGACTTTTACCCTGCACAATTGGATTTAATTGAAACTCCTGCAGATTCTGCCGATGAAATTAATTACTTGGATATTATCATTCACTTCGCTGAAGATGAACCCTTATATACGATACTTCATGATAAAAGACGACATTTCAAGATTAAAGTGAATTATATTATCAATTGGAGGTCTAATTTAAGTCAGAAAGTTTTTCGTAATATCGTAATGAATCACTTTATACGGAACGCCCGCTTGCATACTTATAAAAAAGACCGTATAAAAAGTGATGTTATATTTATCAAGGAGGCTATCAAACAAGACTATCCCCTTGGATTCCTCAGACATATTTATAATACCTATCATAATAAAACAGTCAACGCATTTGAAAATGATTTTGGCAAACGTTTAGTTTTGGGTTATAAATGGCAACGATGGTGTTAGTCCTATACACTCTACTCCCTTCTCTCTTTTGACTGAGGGATTTCAGTTGGCCGTTTTACTTTTCTTATGTGTTGTCACTCTGAATTCTGACTTTGTATGTATACCCTTGCTTTTACAACTTCGTAATGGAGTCCATTTGTTCCTTGTTCGGACTGTTTTGTGCGTCTTTTGCTTTGACGTTTGTACGGAGATTGGCCTCAGGTATTTTTCGGCTCCGGGAGTGTTTCCTATGGAATAAAAGTCGACTTTTAACCGGGGAACTAGGGGTCACCACCCCCCTAGGCCTTTTCAAATTTCCCTGTTGGCTTTTCTCCACCCCCCCCCCTTTTTTGAGATTTCTTTGTAGAATTTTTCTCTTTTATTATACTAGACAATTTAGAGCAGCATTGCGCCTACTTGTCTCGTTAATTTTAAATCGTATATTCGTATCTTTTATATGACATTAATATATATATATATATATATATATATATAATAAAATTTTTTGAAGGTACAATGAAAGAAAAGTGAGAAGTTGTAACTCGAAAAACCTAACTTTCTAACAAGCTTACAAAATAAAAGTATAAATCAGCAAATCTTCAAGCAAATGGAAAAAAATATAAATTTCGAATCATCAAGTCAAAGAAAAGTATAAAAAAACAATGGTATGGAATCGATAAAAGAAAAACAGACGAAATCCAAGCACAAACGATATACACGTAGACAAGGACTAGGCCTAAATCAGGATTTGTTCACTTCTTCAATACTCTTTCTCAAGTCCAAGTGTCTTGTAGAAGCAAGCACAAAAATGTATGTTTCTGAAGCAATAGATAGATTATATCTATAAACTATTTCTAATTGGACAACATACATAAAGAAGAAAAAATAAAAGGAAAAAAGGATACCTGGAATCTAACTCAAAAAATACATGTTCCTATCGATCTCGGGAACCCAGAATGAAGAAACCAGTGTTGCCATTTACAAAGGAAAAAGATATGATCTACTGTTGCCATTCGTAAGAAATAAATAACAGTAATGCGAAAAGACAAGTATAAGAGATAACATACAATCAAGAGGGGCAATAATAGAAAGGCTAATGTGTAAGTGGATTTAAAAATAAAATATAATTAAAACAAGAGTATGGAGATATCAGGCTAATATATAAAACACCATGAAAAGAATTCATGAAAATCTAGCTAATCTAAATATTTTAACTATACCATTTACAAAATAAGAGGGATATTTATATAAATTGCTGGTAATTTTTAGATTAGCAATATGTATAGCATGCAATTTTTTTATCAGATAATCTATAAATTCTAAAAAGCTGATTAAGAATAATATTTCTAAATAATAGAATAGAGTTGCAGAAATTAAATGATAAGATTTTATTAATGTTAAAATTAAAAAGTCTTTTTTATCATATAAATTAGTAACAATTCTATTAGAAGGTTCAATCATTTAATTTTTTGGATTTAAATCTTCTTTAATTAGAAGATTTAAATCCAAAAAATTAATTTATTGGATTTAAATCTAAAAAAGATTTAAATCCAAAAAATTAATATTTTTACTAATAGCAGCTTCATTAGGAATTAATTCCAAATTGTCAGGATAGAAATCTATAGCTATGACACAATTTTCAGTATATACTAAGAAAATCTGATCATCCACGTATCTGTTACATATATATATATATATATATATATATATATATATATATATATATATAATTCGGTTATATATATATATATATATATATATATATATATATATATATATATATATATATATATATATATATATATATATATATATATATATATATATCATAAAATTATAATATGAAATTCCAGTGAAAAGAGAGAAGTTGTAACTCATAAAACCTTAACGTATAGTAAGAATATAAATATGATGTTTCTGAATTTAAATATTATCTAAATATGAGTCATACCTGCATGGTACCTCTGTTAGTATAGAAATTTTTTTGAAAGAAACAAAGTAATGGGGATATTTATTCGTATTACCTTGAGTGGCGTCGGAAAAAGCGTTCTCCCATCTGCCGCCAGAAACCGGGATCTCTTCAGCGAACGACTTAGCGCTCGGGCCGAGGGTTTGTTGCCCCAATTTCCCTCCTTTTCGGAAGAGAGTATGCTGAAAAAAATAGGAGAATTGTGTAGAAAAGTGAACTATTTAACCTTTCGTATTTCCTCTTTTTTATTAGCCTGATTGTTAAAAAGAAAGGGACTTTCACTTTAAAATGTGCAACGGTTTAAAAGTTTAATACGTAACGGAAGGATCAGTCACTTTCCGGCAAGGAACCACTTCTGTAAAGCCGTACTGTTGCTTATTAAAATAAATACTATATGTGTATATATATATATATATATACATATATATATATACATATATATACATATATATACATATATATATATATATATATATATATATATATATATACATATATATATATATATATATAAAATATTGAAATAGTAAATCCAATGGTAGAATGGAAGAAGTAACTCATAATACACTATCTTAAAAAAATTTTTAAGCCTGCAGTATACAATGAAATAAAATGAAATTCAACAATAAAGAGGAAATTATAATACATATTACAGTTCAGAAACCAAAAGATAATCAACAAATGTCAATGGAGGGGAATCGAAAAAAGGAATACCAAAATAATTAAGTATTAAAGCTTGCACGTGGAAGAGCTCTAGGCTTAAGAATTGTTAATTTCGGTAAAATTCTTTATCAAGTCCTAATATTTTAAACGAAATGAACACAAAAATGCTTGTTTCTGAAACACAAGATAGATTTTATTTATAAACATGTGTTATTAGGACGACAAGAAGTAACTAGATTGAAAAAATAGAAAGGAAACATAAATACCTTAAAATACACATCAAATGTGCAATCGTGACGAGCAAAAAATGACTAGACCAATGTTGCCATTCGATAAAGTCTAAAGAAGTGATTTACTGTTGCCAAAGTGAGTAATAAAAGCCGTACTGCGTAATGGCAGTAAAATGTAATATTCTACAGTAAAAGCTGCAAAATAGAAAGATGAAAATATATTGTAATGTAAAAACAAGAGAATGTAGAAGTGAGGCTAAAATAAGATACTAAGGAGAGATTATTAAGAATTTAGGCTAATCGAAATTTTTTAACTATACCATTTACTAAATATGCTGGATATTTATATAATTTACTGGTAATTATGAGGTTATTTATGTGCAAAGCATGAAATTTTTTATCTGATTATCTATAAATTCTAAAAAGTTGATTAAGTATAATATTTCTAAGCAATTGAATCGAGTTGCAGGAATTAAAAGGTAATATTTTATTAATATTGAATTAAAAAAAAAATCTATTTTATCATATAAATTAGTAACTATCCCATTAGTAGGTTCTATAATTAGATTTAAATCCAAATTATGTAATATTTTTACTAATATTTTTACTAATATATTTTTACTATATATAGTAGTTTCATTAGGTATTAATTCCAAATTATCCTGATAGAAATTTATATCTATGACATAATTATCAGTAAATACTAAACAAATCAGATCATCTACATATCTATAAATTTTATAATCTGTAGAAGTAAAGAATTTTTCATAATGATGTAGATATAAATGAGCTAACATACTATTACTACAGCCACCATGTTGTTGTTGAAACCCAGACCGTCCGACCTACCAGAAAGGTCTAAGGTAACTGTTTAGACGGTCGGGAAGTGCCACCCAATTTAGACCGGAACCCAGTGGGGGAGGCATCCACAGGGACCGTACCCTCCTTCCCCTACCACCAACCTCTCGGAAGGACTTTCGGACCCACATGTTTAACGTGATCGTACTCCGCATGAACACGGCGGCAGTTTTGGCAGCCACCATGCTACAGCCACCACCAGCTACAGCCACCATGTGGAACACCTGAGACTTGTAAGTATAATGACCTTGAAAAGTATAATTATTTAAAAGAACAAAATGGAGAAGTTTAGGAACTGGTAAATTTAGGTAGGTGAGAATGATTAGTAATATAGACATTATATAAAGCTAATATGACATCATAAAGATCAGTGATCCTAATATTATTAAATATATCTTTAAAATCAAAAGTTTGAAATCCTATTATTTTACCTAGTGATGTTAATTTATTTTTGAATTCTTTACTATTATTTAGAACAAGGTAGTTATATCACTAGAATCACGTAAATTACTATTTAGTACATTTAAATAATTTAGTAATAATTTACGAGCAGTAGTAGAGTATCAATTATGACCACCAGTTACAGTTCTAAATTTAATAAGATTTTTATGAAATTTAGGAATAAGCACAATATACGGAAATTTCAAAAATTTATTATTAATATCTAAATCACTATACATATTGATAATTTTCAATTTGATACTTTTAATTTGATTTTTTTCAATTAATTTGATAATTTTCAATTTGATTAACAATATATATATATATATATATATATATCTACAAGAAATAAAGCTGCCAATGAACCTTCACTATCCTCCATTTTTTGTTTTCTGGAGTAATATCTTTAAAATTACGACATTTTATGCCATAAAGCATCAGAAACTGGTTATTGTTAGTTTTTAATGAACGCTTTAAGATTTTTAAAATTAATTCTATGAAATATTGATACGTCATGACTTTTTTGTAGGACACAGAATAGAATCCGAAGATTTTGCCCTCTTTCTCAAATATATATATATATTCTCAATATATATATATATTCTCAAATATATATATTCTCAATATATATATATATTCTCAAATATATATATTCTCAATATATATATATATTCTCAAATATATATATATATAGCTATTTCCCCAACCGTTAGTCACAGAGATATACTTCCAATTGCAAAAATGTTTTAAATTTTAAAATATATTATCTTAGAAACAGTTTAAATCAATAAATACATTTCTGAAAGAAATACGAAATATAAATTTTTATACGGTCCCCCAGTCCTACCAATTAAATCTAGGAAAATCATCCTCATACAATTTCATAGAAAATAAAAAAAAAATCTTCCTTTTACGACCAAAATTCATGGAGTTATGAAGCATTAAACTTTATGACTTAAGTCGCTTTTCCACGCATAAAAATGTCCCGTTGCAGGGAACCAACCAATCAGGGACCGTATTGACCATTTCTCAGCACAAAAAGTGCTCTAAATTTAAACAGCTATGAGTCGGTCAATTTAAAAATTTAAAAAGTGTAACTTTTTGAAAATGAATGGGAGGACTATTTCATTAACGTTGTCTTATTTTCTACTTTACTTTCCACTTACATTGCCCACTTATCTCCAACAGGTTAAGAATTAAAGCGCGTTTCAATCTTTTTAGGACACCCTGTGTAATCCCATCTGTTTCTTCAGTTTGCGCCCATTCCTCTTTTTGACTTTGGGTTTGTTGCCTCTCTTGTACTGACGAAGGGGATACAATGTATCCTCGAAACAACTGTAAGCTGCATTATTGTGTTATTTGTGCTTATACAAGTTGTTGAAGTTTTCCTTATGTGTCAAAGGATTCATGTAAAAAGTATGTTGTAGCGCCTATTTCTCTTAATAACATTTCTAACGATGAAAAAGCATTAAAAATTTCTGTACAGAATGCTTAAGAACTGTTAAATTATAAACAACATAAGGTACTGAGTAGTGGCGGGTGCATCGATGTAACTATATGAAATTATTATGAAATGATTATTTATCCGCTACTGGAAAAAAAAAAAGTATTAAATAGAAATAAATTACACATAAAAACTTTATACGTAATTTAAACTATGAACTGAATTACGTGAAATGAATTATTCGCATTAGATTTTTAAATTATATAAATTATATATATTTTAAAAATATTCTACAGAATTATTTTTTTAATTAAGAAAACTGCTAATTGTTAGACATAAGTGAAAATGTGGTTGATTCGTATTGAGGGATGCTCAAAACGTGTAAAATTATTAAAATCTAACATTCGAATTTTCGATCTCGTAATTCTTTCTTTTTACTTAAACTATTTATTTACAGCATGTAAATTGAAAATACAGTATTATGAATTTTCTAAATAGGTTATTATATATTTTTAACTAATTAATTAATTCCGGATGATTCAGTCTGCCTTTTGCATTCATTTAGTCGTGATTGCATACATATTTAGGTCTGAATGACCTGGCCGCCATATTTTAAAAAATTCTTGTGTTTGGATGCATTATTTCAAGTGATGCAAGAAGGATGTCATGTCCCTCAGGGCGTAGCCAGAAACGAAATTCAAGAGGGGCTGGATTGAAATTCAAGGGGGCTGGCTCAACAGTCTTAAAGAAGGGAGGGGTTCACTAAAACGACTGTTAATCATTAGAATTTTTAAACCAAAATAGTTATTATTATATACTACTTCTATCCATATAAATTATTAACAAATAATCAATTGCATATTTATTTCTAAGAGTTGATTAGGAAAATCCATATAACTATTACGCATCGATATTAATATATAATAGTGACAATACAATTGATTTTAATATAAGCATTAATTTTAATATAAGCAAAGCTGTTAATCGAAGAAAATTTCAGATAGTAAATACAAGTTATTAACACTTGATATTAACTCTTATCTAATTATCAGTTGATTTCGACTCTATAATGTATAACCCGCAATAATACAAAAATAATACGTCGCAATAATACAAAAATATCCTAAATACTATTATGTTAATTATTAAAAACTAAATATTTTTAAATTAAATATGTAAATAAATTGATCATCTGTATAACCACAAATTTAGCTTAATTAAAAAATCTTTAAAACAAAGTAATTTATAAAAAAAAAGTCTCATAAAGCAATTTTTATGAAAATTTCGATGAAAGTTGGATGAAATTTCATATCACTACTGAAAATGCAATATTTTTTTCAGGGGGGGGGGCTGAGTATGCCTCTTTTTTGGGGGGGGGGGCTCAGCCCCCTCTGATCCCTGCCAGACCTGGATGTCCCTGTTATAGGAATTTGGAGATGCTGCAAAAATCCAGTCGCTTTACCAATTTAATTTATTTTCTGAGTTCGTTAGATTCTCACTAGATGTCGCTACATGACTTTGAAAGCGATATTGCGTCACTTGAGGTCATTTCGTTTTTAACTGCGCATGCGCGGTTCCCTAGATGAATTTTTCGTTTTGTATTTATCGCACTTCATTAAACTCGGAGTGTGTGGTCATGGTTGGCATGTAATTCCTTTCTGAAAATCTTCATGACGGTGCTTGATTGCTGCCACACGTTTCATGCATAAAATGCAGTGGTTCCTAAAATGTGGAAACTTATTTGAAGGAATGAGCTGAGTAAAAATATTAACATTTGACAGTGGTAAAAGATATGTTATTGTAATAAAAGTTGGTATAATTTTCTATAAATTATGTGTCGCCATTAAAAGACAAACTATTAAAGGAAGACTTATTTTCCTTACAGTGTAAAAATTAAATATCTTGTGTTTTCTGGTCAACAATGTTTCGGCGATTTGACACATTTAAAGATTCATTCGGAAACAAATAAAACCGATTATTTAAAAAATAACACCGATTATTAAAAAAAAAAAAAATCCCCAATAAAGATTTTAAAATAAAATTATAACACTAAGAAAAAAATAAACAAAGCAAACATTTTTTTTTCTCTGTCTTTTTTTTATTAATAAAAACTAAAAGGATATTAAAATTAAGTAAGGCCAAGTATTAAAAAAAAGAAGAAGAAACTGTTTTCAAGTATTGAAATAGGCTTAAAAATTGGAACACGTCCGTCCATGGGGAGGGGGGGGGGGAGGCAGACGCCAACACTTTTCTTTTTAGGGAAGAAGATATGGTAAATTCATAAAGAGCAAAACATCAAATATAGAGGCGGGACCCTGATAAATGTCTGTAGGGGGGCACAATTTGTATGGTCAGTTTTACTTGGAACTAAGTTTTCAACGGATCTAAACGTTTTGGCCTTTTAGAATAAAAATGAACTATTTTTAACGCGACCTCTGTGTGTTTGTATGCCTGTCTGGAAATTTTACAAAATTTGGCAGGTGAGTCTCGGTGCCGACTAGATTTGATACGATTTGCAAAAACTGGTTTCGAAATGGATTGCAAACATTGTCAGAATTAAAAATAAAACCCACTAAATATACTGAAATGCTTGTTTTAAAATGCTTAATGTTTTAAAATGTTTGAAATGCTTAAGAGCTTGTTTTGTATGTAATAATCGACGACAAAATGATCAAAATAAGGATCCGTTCTTGTGATATTAAACATATTTTTGCCCCCCCCCCCCCCCCCCCATCATTTTAAAATACGCGAGGTCTGCGAATAAAAACGAACATTTATTTTAAGTTACAAATTCGATGCAAGTTAAAATGTATATATCGGTGTAATTTCGTGCAATTAATTCACTTGAATGCATATGAAAGAAATAAAGTAAAATGAGGGATGAGTGTGAGTCTGTAAAGAAAGTCATTTGGTAAGTACATCAGATTTTTTTTTATTACTTTTTTTTTTAACAATGGCTAGGCACTTGATACACAATCATTCGCCTATGCATCGGTCAGAATCCTGAACCATTTAATCGCCACGTGACGTTGCCCCGGCGCACCCGTGGGGGGCGGAACACACTGCGCCCAACAACACAACATACATGCCCGAAAGTGGGACTCGAACCTTAGAGCAGAAGACTCGAACCTTAGAGCAGGAATAAGAATGCTTCACTCGAATATTTTCACTCGAATTATAATACTTTCCCAACCAATACTAAGAATGGTCGGAGGAATAATGTAAATATTGCTTTTAATATGTTCCACGAAATGTTATTAAGAAGGGCGTCCTCAAATAATTTAATAGAAATAATAATAAATAATAGAAATTTAAAATCAATAGAAATAATAATTTGAAAAACAAAACAAGAAAAATCAATCAAGCATGAAGTACTGATTATGAAACACTTTCCAGCTGAAATGTAATTTTATTTAAACGTCTCTAAAATGCAATACATTCAGCATTTATATATTTTAAATTATCACAGTACTAGAGTAATTTATTATACTTGAAAACTTAAAATTTCATTGAAAATGACAATTCCAGTTACACAAAATGAACTTTATTCAAATGACGTCATCGAAATATAAATTATCTGCCTCTCAATGCAAAATTAATGAATATTTCATTCATATCACTTCCAGACTCCAGGGCTACATAATTTTGCGTGAAAAAAATTCAGCAGTTCTTGTACAACTCGCTTTATAATCGCTTGATTTGTTGACATTCTGCATGCTTTAAAATTAGGCTTCGTTGCAGAAATAATCAAAGTTTAGTGATTATTTAAAATCAAAAATATTGTAATTGCGTTGGCACAAAATTTAGATATACAGATAATACGCAAAAGATTAAGTGGTTTTATGACAGATGCTACACTAAATATAAATTTAAACGATCTTTACACTGCGGAAAAAAAAATGGATGCCCTATTTTATTTTGCATCGAGTCACATGATGTCTTCATATATCGTGGGTGTTATTATTATTTTAATTTTTATTTAAAAAACTACCCAGTATATTTTGCTTAAATTTTTTTTCTACATTTTATGCAATAATTTGAATATTTTCTATCATTTTCGAAGCAATTTGTGTATCTTAACTTTTCAACTATGTAGGAAAGTATTAAAATTTTGTTTATAATAAATAGTAATATTTATATTTGACACTATTAAATAAATATTTTTATTTGAAAATAAAGAAATAACGATTTTTAAATGTTTCAAATGAATAAAAGCTAATATAAATGAGAGTGACTTCTATAAAAAGGCTTGGAGGCGCCGGGCATCGATCCCGGTACCTCTCGCATGCTAAGCGAGCGCTCTACCATCTGAGCTACGCCCCCTGACACAAGAAACTACAAAGAATGTGAACTGTTCGTTGAAAAGTAATACTGACCCCTTTCAATATAGGAGATATTACAACCACACCTATGCCAACAGCTAAATAGACACACCGGCTTGGCTGCGTAGTCTTTGGTTGGATCCTCCTGTAAATAATGAATACATGAAAGAAAATTTAACATAGATTCCAATGTTATTAGGATTTAGGGGATGAAAAATAGCTCATATGGCTTGGCTTGGCCACTTTCTTCCTATTTTACGTCATATTTTCCTTGTCATTTCGCAATTTATTAGTTGATATTTTTAAATTGTTTAAATAGGGTTTATTTGAATTTAGTTGATGAATTAATTAGCTTATGGAAAATGGTTGTTTCATTTCAAAATATTTTGTTGTATCGTTTTTCTGAAGTCTTTATTGTCTGGTATTATTTTACAGTAGTTTTGTTATTTCAGCTAGGGTCAATCCGAGATAGATGTGGCACCTTTTTTAAATCAATATTCTGAGAACCATGGTGCACAAACAATAAACTTATGAAGTCATAATTTATTTACATTTAGAAAACATACGTATTAGGATAAAATAAATTATAAAATATTCAATAAGCAATTATAATTTCTTTTGTAAACCCCTTCATTGCGGTGTTCCATCGTACCTCTTCGCATTTAACATGAATTCATTTTAATGGACGTCCTAAATTTTTTCTTTGAAAAATATGTAGAGGAAACTGGAGCACAATTAACCTAGGGGCATAGAGGGCATCTCCTTTAATTTTTCTTACGTTTTCTCACGATGCTTCATATTTTGACCCGCATACAGCGTGATTAAAAAAAGGTGAGCCAAACTTGGCGAGGTGATAGTACATACCAAACCAAGCATTTTTCGTCATAGTTTACCGGGTCGAAAATGAAACATAACGGCGTTACAGGGCGCTTACTCGTTGTAAAACGACCTCTCCGTAAACTTAAAAGCGTCATTCTGGTTGTTAATTTCTGGTTGAAGAAAAAAACCACGTACGCAAATTTCATCTCGGGAAGAAGAAGAAGAAGAAGAATCTTTACGCAAATTTTCGTAATTAGTCGAGAGGTAACGAACTATCTGGACGTCACTTTCCGGACCAATGGATTGGGCGAGGTGGTCCCATAACTTGTTGTTGAAACCCAGACCGTCCGACCTACCAGAAAGGTGTAAGGTAACTGTTTGGACGGTCGGGAAGTGCCACCCAATTTAGACCGGAACCCAGTGGGGGAGGCATCCACAGGGACCGTACCCTCCTTCCCCTACCACCAACCTCTCGGAAGGACTTTCGGACCCACATGTTTAACGTGATCGTACTCCGCATGAACACGGCGGCAGTTTTGGCAGTGGCTGGAATCGAACCCGGGCCTACCGAGTGCAACTCCAGCGGTGTCCAAGTTAAGTTGAATGGGCAACTGTACACTACTCTAGATTTTAATTACGGAATCTGTATTTAAACAGCAAGTAGCTGTCTCTGTTTTATTTGAATTAAATCAATTTTGGGTTTTAAATCCTAGTCTTTGTGTGCTCTTTCCTTAGCTGTTAGAGGCATAATGGATGAGTTTTAGAAAGGATTAAATTGTGCCACTTTTAATTTAAGACATAGGAAAACAGAAATACTTTGCACACTTTAAAACAAGGGTGGTTCATTACGGTGATATTACATTTATACTAATTGTAATTATCAAGCAAAAATTTCGTTTAAATAGTTTAATTTGTTTCAAAGATAATATTGTTCGCGTATTCGCAACTACACACACATACGCATCTGTGTTAAGGTATTGCGAAAACATGTTTAAATGCCAAAGTTTAAAATTATAACTTTTGACTGCGTCATAACATACTTTCTACACATATATTATGCATGGTTAAACTATTAATATTTCATTAAAGCTATCGTTTCGTATGATGCTCCTGATAATACTTTCCTTATAAACCAGTAAGGCTCCTCAACATCTATATAAATAAAATTAAAAATCTGTATGTCTGTCTCATCATCACGGGAGAACAGCTGATCCAAATTTAATGAAATTGTGTGGGCAGCCTTGGAATAGCCCCACTTAAAATTGAGTCCGTGTTTCCCGTTTCTATGACCAGAAGGTTGTCTAGATATTAATTAAAAACGAACAATCAAACCTTCCAAAGAGATAGCATTATGCAGATGATATTTTTTTAGCCAATTTCTGTTAAGAATATTATATCATGTCGCTTTGCAATGGATTTAAACCCAATGCGTTTATGCGGCAGACGATTTTTATTAAATCTTTTCCAATTTAAATGATAAAGATATGTATATAAAATAAATTTCACCGATATTGCATTTTTGACTGGATTATATCAATTACGGTCTTCGGATTAAAATATTATTATTATTGATATTTTCGAGGATTATTGGTATTTTCATTTTATTACGTCATTGTTTTATTTTGGCAAAAATTGTTGAAACTTATATATTGTACTTAGTACCGGTAATCTTCTACAAATGCACGGGTATATCTTCTAATCTAAGAGAATATAGGTATATTGACATATATTTTGACATTTATTGGCATATATTAGAATGAATTACGGCCTTCAGGTTTAAGAATTACGAGATTATTGATATTTTCAATGTATTACGTCATTTGTTTTATACTGGCAAAGATTTTAGAAACTCATATGTTGTAGCACGTGTAATCTTCTATTAATACTCGGGTATATCTTCTAATATTCCCGAATGTAAGTAATACGGGCCCCATACAATTTTAGCGCTTTTATTTTGCATATGTTGGTTAAATTTCATATTTTTTCTACACTTATTTACACACGGGATCCGGGGGCGCGGTAGCCCATTGCTTAGCGCGCTGGAGTTGCACTCGGTAGGCCCGGGTTCGATTCCAGCTGCTGCCAAAACTGCCGCCGTGTTCACGCGGAGTACGATCACGTTAAACATGTGGGTCCGTAAGTCCTTCCGAGAGGTTGGTGGTAGGGGAAGGAGGGTACGGTCCCTGTGGATGCCTCCCCCACTGGGTTCCGGTCTAAATTGGGTGGCACTTCCCGGCCGTCCAAACAGTTACCTTACACCTTTCTGGTAGGTCGGACGGTCTGGGTCTCAACAACAACAACACACGGGATCCGGATGTTTTGTTCTTCTGATCTGCCCGTGAAAATAATTTTGTATAGCGAAAACAGATATTCTTAAATTTCTTTTTAGGAGCATTAAATTAAATATTTTAATTGAACATTTTGATTAACAATATCATTTAGTATAGTATAGGAATTTGCACATGATCGTGAATTTAAAGTTTCTTTATAATATATACTCCGTACGAAGAACGGGTATACTGCTAGTCTTTATAATATGACAACTACGCAGGTAAACAGAATACCCCCGTTTCACCTAAAAAGAAGTATATTGTCATATATCTCTTTTTAAATACTTCACACTTCACTTGTATATCATAGAAGAAATAGTGAATAATACCTTCAAAAAATAGTTTCATCATTTTATCACGAATATATGAATTTGAAATACAATTTAACAAACAGTACATTTTCATTTTAGTTTTGCAGTTTTCTATTTGATATTAATATGTTTACTGAACTTATTCATGAAAATAGCTTTTTTCGCAAATAATTAATTTCCCCATTGCAAATGAAGATTTATAGATAAAAGCGAAACTCACCAAAAAAATGGATCCGATTTCTCTCCTAATATAAAATATTTGGAATGAATTAAAATTATAAACATTAGTCATCGCATGGCCAGGTGCTGGTGGCCCTAATAGAAAATATAATAAGAATTTTATTTATATATTTTTTCTGGAAGATGATGATGAAGGTAATATTACGCTTATAGATCTAGTTAAAAAAAATCTTACTGTTTCAGAATCTATTATAGCAGAAGACATTCAAGATTGTATGAATAAGGATGTGCAGCATGAGATGACTGGAGAAATAATTATAAATTTAGTGAGTGATTAAATAGATGATATCTATTAATAGAGGAGAAAAATGTCACATACAGAAGGCGATTATGACCGCACTGCGGTACATCAAATAGAAAGAAAAGTGTACACCGAGTACGTACATAACAAATAAACACACACATATTTACTGTTTTACTTTCAGTACGTATTTCGTTAGTGGCAGGAAGGAGGGATATGCCAGAGGGGAAGTGAACATTGTGGTAAACGTCAGTGATAATTTATACAGTATATGAAGATTTTTTCGTGTTAACCTAACTTGATCAATGCCGCATCTGGAGCTTTTGGCGTCCTATGCCAGTACATGCCTTGTTGAGAGGCCCTTTCTCACGCAAAATGTCTTACCACTTTTACTTTCCCTTCAATATAGGATAATGCATAGGAAAAGTATCATAAAAAGAATAAAGTAGAAAATTTGAAATAAAGTACAAAATTGAAATTAGAGGTTTCGACAGATCTATAAGTTTTGAACACTCCAGAAAATGGAAAACTATGTACGTACGCAAGTGCGTGCTCGCGCGTATGTGTGTGTTCAATGTCTGTACATGCATCCACCTAGCAAACAATATCTACCTGACGAAATGTCTTGAAATTCGGTGTTTACGTCACTTTTGGGTTATACTGGTACTGATTAGATTTTAGGGCGATTGTGAAAAAAAAAATGCTTTTTTTCTTTTTTTTAAATAATCCACAAAATCGAAAAAAATGGAATTGAGAGAATAAATAAGCCTAAATGTTTTGATTGAATGATAAGCCGTTTATGAGATATTTCACTTTTTCTGAGTTTGGGCGACTTGGGACCATTTTAAAGTGAGATAGATGAAAAGAGAATGACTTATGAATGAAAAATATGACGCAATATCAAGTCATTTATGTGTTATCTTTGTGCCGATTAGATTTTGGTAAGATCGATAGAATTTGAACTGGCACTTAGAAACGTACTATTAATATTATTATTTTGTGTTACATTTTTAACAATGTAAACAAATGTCCGCCTAAAATTTAATGTTAAAAATTTTTAAAACGCAGCATGTGCGGCCTTCTTAGCTTTGTGGCCCTATGCCATGGCCTAGGACGGCCCAGTCGTAAATCTGTTAATATCTGTGCCAAGAGTTATTAAAAAACATATAAAATCGAACACCCAATGCATCGAAGAAACACGAACCGCATTCGGAATATTTAATTAAAGAGAAAGCCGTGAAACGTTGTTTATTCTCTCTTGCTATAACGCACCTAAGAAACAATTAAATCTGAAAGCTGCAATAAAATTCCTTATTTCCATAACGTCATCTTATTAGGAAAGAGATTTGTAGGATCCAATATAGCTAGCTGGAGAAAAAATGCATAAATCAAGATCTCCCAAATAAATTAAAACAACTTTTCTTTTTTTATCGTGCGCGGCATAAATCTTCCTTTTTTCTCCTCTACTCACGGTCAGGCTATCTTGTCAGGGAAGGTATAGATCACATAAATTATGAAACCATTCATAATTTATGTAATCCCATTCATAAAATATTATAATAGCCATTTACAAACCGGATGTGGGATGGAATAGTAAAGATGCATTCCGTAAATATAATTGAATAGCCTCAGCAATTAAAAGATCTCATCCACGTTTTGAATATCAATAAATTATTATTCCTAATTGAAGGAAATTTTATCTATGTAAATAAAATCGAAAATCCGCCTCTGTATATGTTTGTCTCATCATCCAGGGAGAACGGTTGCACCGAATTTCATGAAATTTTGTGGGCAGCCTTTAAATAGCCCCACTTAAAATGCAGTTCACGTTTCGAGTTTCTAGGACGATATAATTGTGTAAAGGGTTTAATGAGTTTTTGCCTCAGTCCCTACAGGTGACCCAGAAGCGTGAATCTTTGCACAGTTGTTATTTCGACCACTGAACCGAACGTAGCGAAACAGAATTTTTGATATTTCTTGTGAAAGAAATGCAGGAGGGGGTTAAAGTATATCTCAGAATCCTCACTAAGCTCGCATCGGGGTCATAAAAGGTTGAAATAGGATCGCTGAGCAGAACCTAACTGGACACTATACATTGTTTAGCAAAATAAAACTTACGAAGAAAAAAGTTAAATGTTAGTCATTAATAAATTATATATTGAATTAAAAATTGAAAGGGGCATTGAATAATTTTATATAATTATGCATTTTTATAAAATAAATTTATATATATATATATATACCTTACATACATGATATTAAAACTTTTCATTTCAAAGACCTCTTTAATAACATTGATATCAATGATTTATATAATGTCATACTAAATTTATATGAACAATTTACTCAATCAAAAAACATCTCTTTTCCAAAATTCAAAATATTATTAAAATTCACTCTGTTCAAATAGTATCTATCTCAAGAAAATTTCATATACAAATTAAATAAGGGAATACCACAGGGAGGAACCTCATCTACAATACTGGCCAACCTTTGTCTACATTTTTACGAAATTCAGTACCCTTTCAACAGTCATATCATGTACAGATTTATTGATGATCTAATTATTAATGGAACTACTAATGAAGCACCTATATTAAACTTTAATTTTTGTCTACCTAATCTACAACTAATTGAAAATGTATATGCATCAAACTGGACCAATTATCTAGGCGTTAGTTTAAAAATTCAAAATGCAGACACATTAAAATTTAAAATATACGACAAAATAGAAACTTATAACTTCATAGTAAATAAACTTCAACATTATTCATCCAATCTTTCAAAATCAGTATATAAAAATATTAGTAATAACCAGTTATTAAGAATAAAAATACTAAGTACACCATGTTACTACAAAGAACATCTTTTTAAATTCATAAACACTACTATCCAAAAAATTTGCCCGCCAAATCTCATTTTTTTTTATTAAAACACATTCTAATTTTAAATTCAACACCTTGCTACAATTATAGCAACATATTGACAGATCATTCTCAAACAATTTTAAATAATTTTTCATCTCCATATTTCACTTCCAACAGTTGAAATCTTAAGTATATAGAATTAGTTGTAACCTGTTTTGAGTTAAAATGCTTAGTCAGTATCATGTAAACTACACAGTTAAGCAGCGGAAGGGGTAAATACATTTATATTATTATATTTTTATATTATTATATTCTTATACCTTTTCATTACATTGTATTCTCCTATAAATACTTAGTCACACGCTGGTATATTTGATTATTATATTTGATTTCTTATATATCTGATCCAATTTATAGTTTCTTCTACGTCGGGCCATGTGCATTATATCTTTAATATAATTTACAGTAATGCACGTAGAATCCGCAGTAACGAAACATGTATGGCCCTTGATAACGTACATGGTTTCGGAAATGCTTTTTACTTTATTCAATTTATTCATTTTCAAATTATTTTTGGGAGCTAGAAAAGGCCTAGCTCATCGTGCAAAACAATGTTTCTGTTTTGCAACTTTTCATCTTACACACAATTCTTGCATTTACACCATGTATGTTTATGCCGCCAACGGGCCCTACCGTGCTGAAAACACCGGTTTTCGTTAGATCACCGAAGTCAAGCAGCATCGGGCGCGGTTAGTACTTGGATGGGTACCACCTGGAAACACCGCGTGCTGTTGGCACATTTCGGGCGCGGTAGCCCGGTGGTTTGCGCCCTGGATTTGCACGCTGCCACAACTGCCGCCGTGTTCATGCGGAGTACGATCACGTTAAACATGCGGGTCCGTAAGTCCTTCCAAGAGGTTGATGGTAGGGGAAGGAGGCTACGGTCCCTGTGGATGCCTCCCCCACTGGGTTCCGGTCTAAATTGGGTGGCACTTCCCGCCCGTCCAAACGGTTACCTTACACCTTTCTGGTAGGTCGGACGGTCTGGGTCTCAACAACAACAACCATGTATGTTTATGCAGGGAACAAGGGGATTAGTACCTTAAGTACCTGCATTACATATATGATTTATAAAAATACTTTCATCTAAATGTGTAGTTAAAAATATTTTTTTCACCCTTCTTTACCACATATGTGTATCTTATTCCATACCTTAACTTATATATGGAATAGGGAAAAAGGGGTATTTTATACCAATTTAGTACTATTTTATTTAAAATGTTTACTTTCATGTTCCTTTTAAAACATTCCACAGCTTGTTGTGCAGTGTTTTTGATAATCACATTTACATTTCAGTCCATCTTCCTCTCACTTTTGCTATACAGAACATTTTCTATTAATGATCAATCTCAGGTATATATTGTACAAGTACAATAAAAATTCTTCAATTATACATACATACACACACACACACACACATATATATATATATAAGTAATAAAGATATCGTCATCAGAGATTTAAATATTGTACATGGTTAATCCTTAAAAGAAGCTATGACATTCGGAACGAAATTCAGGCTACCAGTAACCCCTCCTTTATCTTTAAATCTATAAACTTAGATCTACACACACACACACACACACATATATATATATATACATAATAGTATGTAAATATTTACAGCTATTAGAAGCTTTTAATATGTGGAAATATCATATCTTAAAAGTCATTAAAAATACTATTAATAACATAAAAATTTCCAAACTACTATATAATAAACTAAAAAAGGTAAATTAAAAATCTCTATTAAAGATTTACAAAAATCTTTTGTTATCACTTACGTAGATAAAGCCTCCAACAATTATACAATTATTTGTAAACAATTTTATATTCAATTTTTAACCGCCTATTTAAAAAATAATGAAATCTTCAAAATTGACTCACATTCACTTAATAATATTAAACTAAAAATTATTATTATTTATGGTGATATACAAATAAACTCCAAATTTTATAAATTTCCATATGTGTAGTTTTAATACCTAAATTTCACAAGAATCCCGTTAAATTTAGAACCATCACAAGCGGACATAATACATATTCCACACTGCTAGTAAAGTATTATTCAATTCCTAAAAAGAACTAAATGGCAGCCTTCGATATTCTCAATCTAATTATTTTATTCTAGATAACAGTCAAGAATGAATTGATAAATTGCATTTAATTGACAAAATCGTAGGTTTCCAAATCTTTGACTTTGAAGATCTAATAATATTAGTATTCATGATCTTTATAATATCAACTTATATCTTTATAATGTGTTTGTTGCCAAACATGCCTATCATATTAAAATCAAAAATTTTTCTTAACTTCTCCACTTTGTTTTATTTAATAATTATATTTTTCAGGGAAACCAATTATATTTACAAGTATCAGGTGTTCCGTAAGATGGTTGTAGTAGTAGTATATTGGCGAATTTATATATTTATAAATATGAATGTACATTTACATCAACTGACCTACAATTATATCGATATGTAGACGATATGATCTGTGTTGTTAAAACGGATTTAAATAATATCAACATCGATTTCTATCCGAATAATCTGGAATTGTTGAATAATGAACCTTTTATTAGTACTAAGTTTAACTTTCTGGATTTAAAATTATGTATTGAATCTTCTAATAGTACTATTTATAATTTATATGATAAAAAAAGCTATTAAGCTATTTTAATTTTAATATCAATAAATTATTACCTTTTATTTCTTGTAATTCGGTTCCAATTTTTAGAAACATCATTAAAAATCAATTGTTTCGAGTTTATAGATTATCAGATAAAACGTTTCATCAATTACATATAAAAAACCTTATTCAAACTAGTAAATCGTACTTTCATCCATTATATTTGGTTAACAGTATAGTAAAAAAGTTAAGGATAACACAGCGTTGTTAATGCACTTTATTATGTTAAAATCACTATAGAATCTTAATCATTCCTCATGAATTCCCTATTATTTATTAACTGATATTTATGGTAATATTTTCAAATATTACACATTTCGTTATGCTTGCATTATTTAACAAAGCATTTTTCAAGGGATGGATGCAAGGAATCAGTGCGGAAGGCCTTGTCTGATTTCTGTAATCGATTAATATTCGATTGTTTATTCGATGCCTATTTTATTAATTCATTAAATTATTTTATAGGGTTAATAATTATTATCATTTTTATCTATATGTATTAATAGGCACTCGTTGTATTTTGAATGCAGTTTATCTGGTTTTTATACCTCTAATACTTTAGAATGGATTTACTATTTACAATTTTTTAGAATGGCAACATGGACATTATTCTTTAGGATTGGTAACATCTTCTTTGCACATTATGTTGAGATGGTTTAGCTGCTTTAAGGGTGAGCGTCAGTAAATTTTCTGCCCTATCCGCGCTTTGTTAACTTTCGCGGCACACATAGTTCGCCGAAATTCTGCTCAAGCAGTTGCGAAATATTTTCTGAAAGATAAAATGCAATGCTTAGATTATATTAAAACTAAATTTAATGCCCCAAAATACATAGAATATATTTTTTATTTTAATCCAAAATATTTTTGGTGCTGCCATCTGTTGTCGTAATTTAATTCATCCCGATTATTTTTATTTTTTAATGAACATTTTTAAATATCTATTCCTTCTAATACAGTGTTAAATACAACAACAGATCATATATAATAATGCCACAATCACGGAAAGGTAATTTATCATTCTATAAATTTGATAAGGGATCTGAATGTACATCGCTGAGGACTGCAGTTTTGTCTTCAAGTTCCTTTGTCTTCAAGTCCAAGTTCAATTACGTTTCCGTGATTATGGCATTATATATGATCTGTTGTTGTATTTAATAGCGTATTAGAAGGAATAGACATTTAAAAATGTTCATTAAAAAATAAAAATAGTCGGTATGAATTAAATTACGACAACAGACGGCAGCACCAAAAATATTTTAAATTAAAATGAAACATATATTCTATGTTTTATTGGGTATTAAATTCAGTTTTAATATAATCTAAGCATAGCATTTTATCTTTCAGAAAATATTTCGCAACTGTTTGAGCAGAATTTCGGCGAAATATGTGTGCCGCGAAAGTTAACAAAGCGCGGATAAGGCAGAAAATTTACTGACGCTCACCCTTAATTTCTACACACGTATAAGTCAATTCTATTTTTTCAATTTATTCAATTCTTTTAAGTTTTTCAAATTTCTCAATCATTTTCCATTTTTAGCACATAGGGGCTACTATTGACCTTTTGTTCACGGTAACAGGTCAATAAATGAAATGTGCTAATTAAAGCTGGTGTATAGCAGTCGCCCCCTAAAAATGTTACTATTACATCACTTTCCTTCTATTTATTGATATTCCATTTTTCTTTAATATTTTAGTTTTAAATATAATGGGTGGTTTCTGACATGCTCTTGAGTTTTTTCTGGTTGGTATTTGAATATTTTTGTTTGTTAAGGATGCTTTACTATTTCTCTTCAATAATTCTACTTTAATTCATTTTTATTACTTATAAATTTCATCTTTTTTATATGCTGCACTAGTATAATAACTAGATGTAATTTTAATTGAACCGTTTTTTAACACATTTGTATTGTTAAACTTACTAGTTTCATATGCTATTTAAACTCTTTGATTATATATATATATATATATATATATATATATATGTGTGTGTATATATATATATACATATATATATATATATATATATGTATATATATATATATATATATATATATATATATATATATATATATATATATATATATATATATATATATATATATATATATATATATATATATATATATATATATATATATATATATATATTAGGAAAATGTAATAATAAAAATAATCAATTCAAGTAATCGTGAAGCATTGACATCACCATAGAAGCAAAACCACGGCCTTATAAAGCCGATAATAGAAAAGAACAACACCGACCCAAATTCGAAGATTAATCAGAATTAAATTCATCTTCAGGTCTGAGTATTTATTTCTAATTAACCCAAACAAATGCCTGTTTCAGATTGGGCAATAATACATTAATATAAATGCCCAAACTCAGACTACAGGCGCCAAAAGATGAAAACTTGAAGATAAGAAAAATTAGGAAACCTATTATTACCATGAGGCAGGGACCCTTCTTCTTTCACCACGTGTATGTGCGATCAACCGCAACAGTATAAATAAAATCGAGAAGCACCGGAATGAACATGACGAAATACAACCCAAGAGGCTGAACATACGTTCGCAGCGACGGGTTTGTTAGACGGGTTCTGGAAGCACGAACTTGGTCGTTGCACTCTCATGCTCAATCTTTAATAAATTTGAAGCAGGCTGCTTGGTAGGAGTCTCTATAAAGGGCATAGAAATTGTGACATAAAGCAAGTTCTCATGTAGCAAGTTCTTTTGCTTTGTCGTGGAATGACTGCTCTTGCCCTACCCCCCCCCCCCCCCCTCCCGAAATCCTTCAAGTTTTTGACCTGAGCCCTATCCCTTTAACAGTGGTGGAATTTTAAATCGACTCGACGAAATTTGGTCCTGGGCTTTATAGTCCTCCCCTTGAGGGCACCCACTCCTTGAAGGTGGTGCACAGATCTTAGCTCTATTCTTTGTATCCTGTGGGGTATATAAATCCGAAGGCCATGGCTTTTGGAAATTCCGCTCAGTTGTCCGTGATTTGGACGTTTCCAGGTGACATGGGGACGGACTGTGTGTCAATTCATGACCTGATCCTAAACCCGTTGGCGACTGGGATCGGACCTCGTCCGGTGAATGATTCTGCTGACCTCGCTCCCCTGGTTATGTCCTCACTGGTTAAGAGATTTGTACCCATCAGCTAGCTCCCTTCCGAAGTTCGTAAACACTAGCTGGTCGAACGAGAGTGCTGAATAACTCTGAGTTTTCAATCAATAAACTTTCTATCATACGGAAATATTTATTTCACAATTTTAACTTGGGACTATCGGCAGCTCTTTTCCCCCTCTCCCTCTCCTATATTATGAAGTTTGGTGGTAAGGTAGTTCTCTCTCTCTATCTCTCCATTCCTTCTCTCAACCACTTATAATTTTTTAAATAACTGTTCCAAAATTATCCACAGAGTCTATTTACAAGCCCTGCTCCCCTCCCTTGTATTTCGGGATTTTACGATATGGTAGGTCCATTCCTGTTCTTGTTACTATTGCATACCAGATATCGGCTATTGCATACTCATCAGCGTATAATAAGCCAGTATACGGATGCTGTTTGTTCTCCAATGAAAGTTCGTTCATAGCGTTAATAACGTTCTTTATTGGTGGGTGCTACAGGGTCGTAGCCAGAGACGAAATTGAAAAGGGGCTGGATTGAAATTTAAGGAGGGCTCAGCAGTCTTGAAGTAAGGGATCACTGAAAACAAAATTAATTATTAGCATTTATAAACCATGATAGTTATTATTATATATTTCAAATTAAATTATTAACAAATTATTGCATATTTATACTTGCAAGCGAAGAGTTGATTATTGATATCCATACAGCTACTATACATCAATATTAATATATTATAATTACAATGGATTTGAATATAAGCATTAACTAGTAGTAAATCTGTTTATGAATAGAGGAAAATTTCTGAAAATTAATATACAAGTGACTGCTTAATATTAACTCTTAACGACTTATCAGTTGTTTTTGTCTCTATAATATGACAGTGAACCCTGCAATAATACAAAAGTACCCTAAATACTATTGTTGTTGTTGAGACCCAGACCGTCCGACCTACCAGAAAGATGTAAGGTAACTGTTTGGACGGTCGGGAAGTGCCACCCAATTTAGACCGGAACCCAGTGGGGGAGGCATCCACAGAGACCGTACCCTCCTTCCCCTACCACCAACCTAAATACTATTGTAATATTTTTTTATTAAATATGTAAATAAATGTATTATCAGTATACCCACACATTCAGCTAAATTAAAAAATCTTTAAAACGAAGTAATTTATAAAAAAAATCTTGAGGAGAAATTTTTTATGCAAAATTTACATGACGCTACTAAACATATCACTACTAAAAATGTATTACTACTAAAATCATATCATTACTAAAAATTTAATATTTTTATCAGGGGGGTGGTTGAGTATGCTTCTAGGGGGGACTTAGCCTCTTCTGGCCTATGCCTAGCTACAGCTCTGGGGTGCTGTGTGTGTCAACAGGACCATTGCAGCCGCGTGCAACCTGAGATCGAAAGTTGGAGACCGGCTGCCTGATGGGACTGAATGTGTCAGTCCATATAGACGTTTGAGAAAATATAGCAAGCTTTTTTCTTTTTCCGCTGCCGTTGCAAGTATCGGGTATTTGATGCTCGGCAAGCGTAGAACATGGCATGAATCGGATGCTGTTATTTGTAATGGTAGCGCGATTTTAAATATGAGAACTTCCCCCATAATAAGCTGTTCTGCGTGCAAGTAAAATTATATACTGTATATCTGGAGTATCAATGGTTAAATTTTATTACGGGTAGATCCCTCACGCCCTTTTATGGTTATGTCCTTGATATTCTTGCATTTTTTATACTTCTTATTAACAACGATTTTATTTATAGATATTTTCATTGTTCACTAGATACGAAAAAAAGCTACGCTTCCGGTTGCATGTCTTTCAGAATCCGGCATAAAAACAACGAATTTTCTTCGGCCATTTCTTGTCGACGCGTTCGAAACATGGCAGCAACTTCTACGAAGCCTTGGCAGAGCGGTTGTGCCCGTGGTTTGCGCTCATGTCAACCCTTGCCCCCTACCGGATGCTTCCCTGCGTAGGCCTCAAAATAACAAGGATCTTAGCAGGCCTCCCACCGCTCGGAAAATGAACACACACGGTGATGTTGTCAAACTCCATACTTTTTCTAACACCAATTTCTGACGGCACGGCCTCTTCCATTAGAAGCCTGTTAAGAGCTGCATTAAGTGAAAAGTACGAAAAGTCAGACAGGATGACGAAAAAAAAAATTGATATGACCAATACAATGACTTCACCCTCACAGTCTCTTTCATTGTAAATAAACAATCATCCATTTTGGGGGCTTCACGATTATTTTAGCTCCTCGAAATGCATTTCTGAAGAAGACCTGATGTGAAGAAAGACCTGATGTGAGCAGAACACGACTTTCACTACTCCAGGTCCGCCCATAGAAAGGAGACGGATACCACTCGAGTGTGCGTTAGGGTGGAACGAAAGTATAGGGCAAAATTTTTTTTTCAGCAAATAACTTTCTAATAGCACTTAAAAGTTGCCTTTTTATGTTAATAATAACATTACGAAGTTTTTTCGTTCTATTTTTATGTCTTGAGGTGCCGCACAAGCCTTAAATATAAGGTTTTTTTTTACAAAAAATCCAAATTTAACATAAATTTATAATTTTATTCACTGTTTTACTTTTACATTTTTTTAAACAAATATTGTTCTTAATAGCAATAAATAGCTGCTTCTTTACTATAATAACAATAATATCAAGTTCGGTTGCTTTAAATTTATAGATTGATTTTCCGCAAAAGTGAAATAAATGGGCTTTTTACCTACTAAAAACCAAGATGTGAAATCCAATTTGAATTGATCTATTATAATTACTTTTTTACTTTCAAATTGTTGTCCAAACACAGTTTTTAAAATAATAATATCTAAAACTTTTTTAAATAACTGATAATTAATAATAATGAACTTACCAATTGTTTCGGGTCTTTTGCTTTTCAAAGACGTTTTGGAAAGGAATTAAACCTAAACATTCCACATAAACGAACAGTTACCAATTCACTATAATTGAAGACAATAGAACAAAGGTAATGACATAATTAATAACCAATGTTATTGAAACAAAGTACATATTAAAAAAAAATAATAATATTCCATTAGTTTATCAGTTTCACATTTCTTTGATTTTCAAGTTTTCTTAACTCTTAGATAAAATGTTTTTGGTCTCAAATTTTGGCATCATCTTTTGGGAAGCAATTTTTGCTTTAACAAAGCCATCACTTGCTTCAGTACCACAGACCCTTAGTGATGACTCTGCCACAAGCTTTATATTATATATTATGTAATATTATATTATATTATATATATAATATAATATAATATTATATAATATTATATTATAACTCTATAAAAGAGTTATATAATGTATTATATTATATAACTCTTTCTACAGCTTGTGTGTTACAGGGTAAACGAGGGAAATCTATAGATTGCAACTGGCAACTAGGTTCTCTTGCTTCACTTATATACTTTTTTAAGTCTTCATCAGTTATGTGTTTTGTCATTGGAGGCTTTGTGATAGTTATATCCGTTCACTTAATCATATCAATGAAATCTTCAGCATGAAATTTGAGCTTAGACCACAAACTTTCGCACGCCATTCTTGTGTTCCAATCGTGCTTTCAGAAGTCGGCGAAGACCTAGCTCTCCTATGTGCTTTCTCTCATCACTTAACATACAGAGAAGCACATTTTATGGGTGAGCGTAGTAACCATTTTTTTGAATAACTGGGTCAATGATTTTTAGATGTTGCTCACAAAGATAACGTGAAAACTTTATCAGTCTCCAAAAATGTTTGGAACCATTTACACATGATGGTTTAAGTTTAATATGGAACCAGATGGGAGCATACACTTCCACAACATACTCTGTTAAAGTTTTAAGGTTATCTGAAGGATTCTCTGTTCCAACATATAATCGAAGAATGCGACTTGATAACGTAAGCCATCGTGAATGAGCCAACTTTCCTGGGTTTTTTTTAAGGACAGATCTGGAGAGCATGCACCGCTTGAGATTGATGTGCACATTTCAAGTAAATATATTTGCTCTGCTTCTGGCTATTAATTTACAGAACTAAATGTTTTGTTACGTTTTTAATTAAAAAGTAAGGTGAATCCTTACTATTACAAAATATTGTTAAAATCAAAAAAATGTATTTTAAAAGATGCAAGATTTAGTAGCATAAATATTAAAGTTTTGCAGTTTAAAACGGAAATTATCTACTACAGAGTAGTTTATGTGTATAATTTAAATATTGAAAACAGGCATTTGGTATTGAAAATAATTTTTTTTACTATACCAAATTTATCAAAATTCGTAAAATCTACTTAAAAACATATTTTCAACTCTTTTACGGCACCTCTAAATATATTATATTTGTGAGCATGCTTTAATACTGTCTTAACAAAGGCATTATACAACTTTTTATCACTATTGCATATTGAAATTAAAAAATTTATTTTTTCGTTCCACCCTAGTGTGCGTGATGGGCTAGATACGAGGGCTTCAGGAAGGGGGGGGGGGCTCAATTTTTATTTTTGAAAGAGGGAAAAGTATGAAACATTTATAAACAGGAGAAAATTAAATATGGAGGGTGGCTCGTGTTAAATTTTTGCAGGTGCTCCACAATTCCTATGAATGGCTCTGTCTGCACACTATAATGCATTTATTTCTACTCAAAAAATTCATTTATAGTGGGTGTTTTGAAAATTAAAATTACGTTCTTATTGCAGGTACCAGTATCCATGTTTCGATTTCTTGTTTTCAGTAAGGAATAGCCGATACCTGCAATGTCAGAAGGAAAATTTACTATGTGTCACAATTTTTCGAACTTCCTGTGTAGATAAACCAATACAGTTCTACCACACGAGAACTAGAGGTTTATAAATTGAGTTCTATCGCAAGATCCATCTGTTATATTCATCTCAGAGGGGCCGACTGTATGATATGAATGAATTTCTTGGTCGCCACATAGATTCGCAAAGTTGTGGAACCTAGCAACTATTCTTGTTGCCATTGCAGGTTTAGGCTATTCATTGCTGACTATCCCATAAAAAACACGGAACCAGTCCGTGGATATTGTTATTTGCCATGGAAGTTCGACCCTGATTTGATTTATTTTTCATCGAAATAATCATGCACAAGATTTATACCACAATGTTTTTGGTGTTAATTTGTCAAGTACAGTTTGGCGCTTTTCATGGTAAAAATTGATTTTTACTTTGCGCAAATTTGACTTAACATCAGGGTATAGAAAGATGGCGGCCCTTTAGTGAGCAATACGGTCTATACATAAATCGATTTTAATAATTAGAAACTAAATTGTTACCGCATAAAAGCCGATGATTTAAGTTTTAATTAATTAAAAATACAAATCGAAATTTCTAATAATATATGTTTTCATTACTTCAATAAAAATATTTTTTATTTCTTAAATGCATAGCAAAAGATGAATGTATTACTACAGAAACCATCCAGTTGTACGTAAACATTGTACATACAGCCATCGTAAGCAATGTCTTAACAAAAAAATCAGGAGAACAGTTGCTCCCTCTGAAAAGTGAAAAATGAAAAGTAAATTATCAGTGGCAAAAGTTTAGCCATACTGTTGGTGTTTAGAAAAAAAATATTTATTGCCCAAGATCTGCTATATATAGAGCTCGGACGTAGGGCCGTATCCAGGTAGGAGCCAGAGGGGGCTAAGTCCCCCAAGAGGTATACTCAGCCTCTGATAAAAATATTAAAATTTTAGTAGTAATATGAAATTTCATTTAAAATGTCATACAAATTTTGCATAAGAAAAATTTCCTTTAGAGGATTTTTTTTATAAATTACTTAGTTTTAAAGATTTTTTTTTTTAATTTAGCTGAATTTGTGGTAATACTGATGATCCGTTTATTTACATATTTAATTTAAAAATATTTACAAATTTTGACTTGCGGGATTCATTATAGACTCAAAATTAACTGATAAGTAGTTAAGAGTTAATATATTAAGCATTAACTTGTATTAACTTTCAGAATTTTTTTTTCGATTCATTAACAATTTTACTACTAATTAGTTATATTATATTAAAATCAATAATGCTTATATTAAAATCAATTGTGATTATTATACATATATTAATATTAATGCATAGTAGCTATATGAATATTAATAATCAACACTTAGCTTACAAGTATATATATATGCAATTACTTGTTAATAATTTATATGGATTGAAATATATAATAGTAATTATTACGGTTTATAAACGCTAATGATTGTGTTTTTGGTGAGTCCCTCCTTCAAGACTGTTAAGTCCCCTTAGAATTTCACTCCAGCTCCTCTTCAATTTCATCTCTGGCTATGGCCCTGCTCGGATGATGGCTGAAATGGATTCATCATCAAATTCTGGAGGGGGTAGGGGTATTACTGAAGATTTCTATTTTTAGTTCTAAAATTTTCATTTTACTTGAAACATCTATTTCCCAAAATTAGCTATAGATAGAGCCTAGCTAATAGCTGATGAATTCAGAGTTAAATTTTGGAGGAGCTAGGGTTGTTCACTAAGAATTTTTACTTCCACTGTTTTTAACACTTTACAACAAAGTTGAAAAGTGTTTATGACTTTGTTCATTCTGTCTGTCCGTTAGCACGATAACTGCCGTAAAAATGACTTAATCAAAATGAAATTTTAGTATGTTGTTCAGACGGTCTGTAGGACCTATGGGAACATAAATGAATAATATCACCCAATTAGTTTTGGATTGAACCCGGGTTGAAAAAATGAAATACATTGAGCCCTATGGGACCTAATTTTTCAAACATTTTTTAAGCGGATTTAAAATTCACAAATTTCTTCGAAAATTTTAGGTAATATTCAAATTGTTCCATAAAATATATAAAAAAAAATTCAGCGAAATATATTCAGTAGTTTTTTAAATAAAAATTAAAATAATAATAACACCTCTTATATGAAACGATCACCTGACCATGATATGAAAGTATCATGTGATCCACTTCAAAATGATATATGGCATCCATCTTGTCTCAAAATCGTGATTTTAAAGTTCTTTTTATTTCATATTGAGTGCTGTATCCGTCCTAAAACCACTTTATTTTGGTTTAAATTCTGTGCATCTACATACTAAATCAACGCAATTACAATATATATGAGTTTAAATGCTCATCCAAATTTGATTATTTCTACAACGAAGCCTATTTTTCACTTATGTAAAATGTAAACTGCAAAATATGTAGGATGAGTTGTATAGAAATTGCTGTATTTTTTTAACGCAAAAGAATTTAGCTCATGGAGTCTGCATAGCTGATATGAAAGAAATATTCATTGACTTTACCGAGAGAAGGACGATTTTTTGCGATGAAGTTTTAAGCATAGAGTTAAATTACTTGTAGCTCCATGGTCTAAATTTTTAAATAAAATAAATTATTATAGTATTGTGATGAGTGACATGAATGGGAAATTATTTATGAATGAAATGCTGCTTTTTTAGAGAGAGCCAGGCGTGTTATTTTTTCTATGACGTCATTTGAATGAATTTCAGTTGTTTTCGATGAAGTTTTTAAATATAATAAATTATCGTGGTATTATGATAATTCGTGGTATTTAATAATTATTATCGAGTAATATATCACATTTTAGAGATGTTTAAACCAGGCAATTTATATTTCAATGCCGTCATTTGAATGAAGATCATTTTTTTCGATGAAGGTTTAAGTTTTCAAATATAATAAATCAATGTAGTATTGTGATAAGTTTTAAAATATTACCGAGGAATGTATTGCATTTTAGACATGTTTAAATAAAATTGCATTGCTGTTGGAAAGTGTTTCATAATCAATGCTTTATGCATGATTGATCTTTCTTGTTTTTTCTATTTTTGGTTAAAAAATTTTCCTTGAAACATCTATTTCTTAGGATTGGTTATAGATAGAGCTTAGATTAATATGGATTCAACATTAAAATCTGGAGGGGGCAGGGACGTATCGAGGATTTACATTTCAGGTTCTTTTTCTACTTCCGGTACATCTTTTTTAGACGTCTTTGCTATTTATACTGAAAAGTTCCGCCATTTTACGGATCTGATCTGATCTTTTCCTGCTTCGTAGAACTATTGGTTAAATTTATGTGTGGGAATGACAATAATTTATACAGACTGAGAGAGAAATGTTGGTTTGACTGTTCAAAGTCCACAGATTAAAAAAATCAACTACTTAGTTCTTGAACTTTTTGTTCATATTATTCTTAATTTCAATAGATTGATTGTATAGTTTGAGTGATGAAATTAGCCTATATATAGTTTCCGAAACCAGTTACATTTTTTTTTGTTATATATTTCTCTTAATTTTAGCATCATTTCTTTCTAACTTCTAACTTGCTATCTTTTTTTTTTCTTTACAAATGTTTTTCTATTTCTTCCTCCCTTAAATTTTTCACAATTCTTTCATTTCTACTAGTAATTTAACGGTTTTAATTTTGATTTAATTTTTCTTTCAGTTTGTTTTTAAATCTCAGTTGTCTTTAAGTTCCATTTCCTACGCCTTCGTACATGTGAGGGCGTAGACCTTTTTATCGGCCTCAGTTCTTACGCTTATGGTAGGGTTTTGCTTTTAATGGGTAATAATACACGCTAGCGAATGGTATGTTCTTGCACTGATCGTGTTTCTCTTTACCAAGATGTATAGCTTTTTTTAGCGGTTGTTATAAC
Organism: Amaurobius ferox; assembly: GCA_951213105.1. Lineage (NCBI taxonomy): Eukaryota > Metazoa > Arthropoda > Arachnida > Araneae > Amaurobiidae > Amaurobius > Amaurobius ferox. The sequence goes on from OX578137.1 coordinate 18,337,386, forward strand.
TAGAGGAATGGAGTTCAAAATGCCTTCGAAACAACTGTAGACATCTAGTTGCCCTATGTCTAATTTCTTGAAAGAAGTGATAGAAAGTTATAGATGCATATTAGATTGATCTCGAATGACGCCACTCAAAATTCAGGTTTACAGGTCTAAAACCACACACCAACTGTGTTGTCAGGATCGTAGCCAGGCAGGGGCCAGAGGAGGTTAAGCCTCCAAGAGGTATACTCAACCCCCTGATAAAAAATATTAAATTTGTAGTAATGATATGAAATTTCATATAAAATGTCATTCAAATTTTGCACAGAAAAATTCTTTGAAATTTTTTGTAAATGACTTCATTTTAAAGATTTTTTCATTTAGCTGAATATGTGATTATACTAATGATCCATTTATTTATATATTAAATTTAAAAATATTTAAAATTATGACAATAGTATTTAAGATACTTTTGTATTATTGTGGTGTTCACTGTTATACGTTATAGAGTCCAAATCAACTGGTAAGTAGGTAAGAGTTAATATTAAGGATTAACTTGTATTAACTTTCAGAATGTTTCTACACATTATCAACAGCTTTATCACTAGTTAATGCTTACATTAACTGTAATTATTATATATTAATATTGACGTATATTAGTTATATGGATATTAATAACCAGCTCTTAGTTCGCAGATATAAATATGCAGTTATTTATTAATAATTTATATGAATTGAAATCTATAATAGTAACTATCATGTTTTATAAATACTAATGATTAATTGTGTTCTGGGTGAGCCCCTTCTTTAAGACTGTTGAGCCCCCCTTGAATTTCAAAACCCCTCTTCAATTTCGTCTCTGGCTACGGCCCTGTGTGTTGTGAGGACTATTTCGTCACCTACCACAAAGGTTTGTAACGTTTTGGATTACAGCAACTTTTATTGTTGATGTTGCTAGTTTAATCAAAATTTATTTGGTGTTGCTGAGCTCTGACAAGAGACAAATCAAATCGGTCAACTTACTGATTATGGCTGCCGTACTTGATCGCCTCTTATCGTTGTATTTCCTAACTATAGAATTTTATCTGGTACATTTATCGTACCATCCATGGGTGCCCATAGAACTTTTCCCAAGAGAGGGCAAACATCTGACGTCAGTGGGACAAACAGTCAGTGGGATAAGATGTGCAGTATCAATTAACTTGATGCCCACCTTTGTGACCTTGAACATCCAGGGGAGGGCAAGTTCCCCCCGTTTACCCTCCCCTATGGGCGCTCATGGTACCATCGTTTCAATCACCAATATTAATTACTAGTACTTATATTACAGATATGCTAGCAATTAGATTAATGCGTAAAGATTGATAGTTTTGAATCGGAGGACTCAAATAAATCAATTTAGGAGATGATTGGAAACGAGAGATCCGGAAATTCGCCGAACGGATGTGTCGATGGGTCGTTGATAGATGGAATTCCTGGCAAGTATTTTAATGAACGATGCATTCATTCATTCATTCATCTAATGAACGAACTAATGGATAAATGATGCACTAGGCTTTCGGTGTTCCTTCTTTGTGCCCCTTCTCTCACCTGGCGGAAACATCCGTGCTACCATTTACTTTATTCTACAAAGATCCGGAAGAGAAGTTTCACTTTACTCTCTAATACATTTACATTCCATATGTATATGCATACAAAACCGTATTTATGCAAATGTTTCGATTTACTCTCATTACAATCATACACATTACGAAAAGTCGATCCAGCTCTAATTTTATATAATAAATAAAGATGGCTGTCTGCGCGTCCGTGTGTGCCTTGTGTAGAGGAAAATCTAAACTTCAGACAGCCGCGAAATTCGGTACTGGATTAGCTGTACGACAGACAGATAGACTCAGAGATATTTTTTTAAAAATTCGAATTAGATTTTTAGTTATTTATTCTGAAGTACGATTTTGAGCGATTTTTACCCAAATCGGTTACTCTTCGATTGAAAAAGTTATCATAGAGTTTCTATCTTGATATCATCGAAAAGTGGGTGGAACGTTGAACAAAATGCGTAGAAGAATTTCTTCATATTTATTTATTTTTATAACACGTCGAAATAGGCGCATGTTTTGTTTTACTTTCTCTACTATACATGGTACACAGAGAAAGTATAGAAATCGTGTCGGAGATAGCAACTCGAATTTTCGACGAATATACATTTCGAGCGCTCTAGAACACGAAAGAAACTATTTTTTGCGTGATGTCTGAGTATGTGTATGTGTGTCTGCCTGTACTCACTGTAAATCAAAGACTAATGGACGTAATGTCACAAAATTGGGTAGGTGAGTCACTTGTGAATGACCCTGGTGCTCATTAGATTTTGTTATGATGTGAAAAAATAAAAATTACCTTTTTTTTTGCAAAATGGCTCGTAAAAATCGTCAAAATTTGAAATAAAACACTACACATGCCCAAATGCGGCCGTCCAAATGGTTGTTCAAGTCGTCGGACGGTCTGGGTCTTCAAGATGCCCAAATGCATCCAATAAATGCTTGTTTTACACGTAATTTTTGACGACAGAAAGAATATGACCAGTCCCATTATCCAGACGAAATGATCTTCGTTAGTTTTTTCGCATTTTTGCAACCTTGCCTTTGAAAATACGCCCAGTGACCAAATGAAAATAAAAATTGAATTAAAGCTGCAAGTGTAGTGCCCTTTCAAATAACTATCTGTGTTATTTTGCGAATTATAATTATAAACTTAATTTAATGAATTGTGGAAGAAATAAAAAATAAAATGAATTTGAGACTGCAGGGAAGGTCATGTGTTGCCCTCGTCACATGTTTTTATCTTCTGAAATTGCCGCATCCGAAACAGGAAAACAAAACTTGCCTTTTTTGCGAAATGGCAAAAATAGTCAAAATTTAAAATAAAAGACTACGTATGTTCAAATGTATCCATTAAATACTTGTTCTATACGTACTTTTTGACGATGAAAAGAAAAAGACCAACTCCATTACTCTAAGACTATCCGTTCTCGAGATATTGTAGTTTTTCGCATTTTTCTAGGCCGCTATTGGAAATACGTCCAGTTACCAAATGAAAACGAAAATTGAATTAAAAGTGCTAATTTAGTGTCATTTCTAATAATTATGCGTGTTATTTTGTGCCATTAAACTCCCTTTAAGGAATTATTAAAGGAATAATGAGAAAAAGAATTAGAGTCTGTAGGGAAAGTCATGTGCTGCCCACATCAGATTTTTCACTTTTCTTTCTCTTTTTTTTCTTTTCCTTGAAAGCTAGAGATTATTACCAAAAAATGAATTGAAGGCTTTGTTGACCTCTATCTCCCGAAAGTATATTTATTTAAAATTTAGAAATTGTTACATATATATGACAAATACAACTTTGAGAAATACAAAGATGCAAAGAAATATAAAAGTTCAGAGAAGTGCAAAATAAACTTCTATTTTAAACATTAATATCCTTTTAAATAAACATCTATTTTAAACATTTGCATCTTTCTATTATGATGATGAATAAATATAAAACTTGTAAAGAATAAAATATTATAACACTACATGATAAATTTACAATAAATATTTGACCAGGATGTTTCAAATAGTATTTAGGATCATGACTGGAAAAAAAATCTAATTTGTTTTTCTTGAAGAAAGATAATAAAAAATTTTTATTTTGAATAAATTTGAATGATTTATTTTTCGAATGCTGAATGTTTATTTTTGAGGGTTTCTTTAAGTTCTGATATTTTGTTAGTGGACAATAAAAAAGGTGTATTGAATTGTCTTCACCCGTGAAGAAAACAAAATTCTGTTGACAAATGACAGAAAAGAACCATGATTAGTTATATTAGGGGGCAAAAAAAAAAAAAAAAAAAAAAAGAACTACGCAACTTTTTCCCCAATATGTATTTTTCACCAAAACACAAAGTTATTGAAGTTTCTAAAAGTTGCCAAGTTGTTGATAGTTCGTCAAATGTGTCCTGAAGGGACCAGAGACAGGAAACTTTCCGTTAATAACACGACAATTGTAACCTGTAAAAGTTGTTCATCAGAAAGGCTAACACAGTATTTAACATAGGTTAAACGTTAAAAATATTTGTAACAATATATACAGGGTGGTGCTATCGGTGGCCAATGGCTATTTCCTCAACCGTTAGTCACAGAGATATACTTCCAATTGCGAAAATGTTTTAAATTTTAAAATCTATTATCTTAGAAACAGTTTAAAGCAATAAATGCATTTCTGAAAGAAATACGAAACATAAATTTTTATACTACGATCCTGCCAGTGATATTTAGGAAAATCATCCTCATGTAATTTCATGCAAAATAAAAAAAAATCATCCTTTTCTGACCAAATTCATCGAGTTATGAAGCATTAAACTTTATGACTTAAGTCGCTTTTCCACGCATTATGTTTCGATTTCATTTGCTGACATAATGTCGAGAATGAAGCAAAGCTTTTTATCGAATAGTAAGTAATTCGTTTAGAAGAGTATTATAGTCAGGGTTCGACTAAGATCTTCTGGGGGGTCTTTCTAAGATCTTTATTGTAAATGAGGTAACACATTATCGTAAAAATTGTTTAGTCAATAAATGCATTTCTGTAAAAATTATGAAATTTAAATTTTTATACGATAATATACCAGTAATGAGGCCAATTGCAGCGTACTTGCAGATGAAAATAAAAAATTACGCACATTAAATCTAAAATAATAAAGGCATATAACACCTAAAAAAAATCTGATGTGGGCAGCTCATGACTTTCCTTATATAATGCAACGAATTTTTTACATTTACAGTAAAGAAAAAAAGATTATTTTTATAGTAGATATTTATATTCTTTCCAAGATATTGAATTTTCGTCAATGAGTCGTCATTTTCATTGATTTAGCGTCATTTTTATCCATTTGGCGAGTTTATCGTTAATTTAGCAACATTTAAAAAAGTCGTCAAGTTGGCGACATTCCATCAAATTCGTCGTCAAAATCTCGCCAAACGTTATGGACGGAGAAATAAGTTATTCTTACAGCAGATAAATGACTATTGGCGTTCAAATGCAAAAGAACATTTTTGAGGTGATGTCTGTGTGTGTGTGTGTGTGAAAGTATGTGTGTGTGTGTGTGTGAAAGTATGTGTGTGTGTGAAAGTATGTGTGTGTGTGTGTGAAAGTATGTGTGTGTGTGTGTGTGTGAAAGTATGTGTGTGCGTGTGCGCCAGTGAATCTGTGGAGACGATATCTCACGAACGAATGAAGTGATTCGAATGAAATTTGGTACAAATATCACAATCCATGAATACTGGAAGCCTATTGTTTTTAAACACAATCGAATGTTCAGAACCCCTTAAATTTTCGAGTGAAATTTTGAAAAAATCATCAAAAAATCAAAACCTTTAATAAAGTTACGCAAATAGACATTTCATATGTAATTTTTCCTTAGAAAACGATTGACATAAACTTTAGCTAGCATGAACCATTCTCGAGATAGTGCACATTTTAAAAATAAATTTATCAAAACATCAAGTAAAATAAAAAGATATTAACTCTTAAGAAACATGTTCACTTTTCATATGTAATATCATGTGATAAATTTGGTGACATCATTCTCGTGGATCTAACTCGTTCCATTCACGAGAAAATATACTTTGAGTAATACTTTTGTATTTGAACGCCAATAGTCATTCATATGCTGTAAGAATAACTTATTTCTCCGTCCATAACGCTTGGCGATATTTTGAGGACGAATTTGGCGGAATGTCGCTAACTTGGCGACTTTTTAAATGTTGCCAAATTAACGAAAATCTCGCCAAATGGATAAAAATGACGCTACATCAATGAAAATGACGACTCATTGAAGAAAATTCTATATCTTGGAAAGAATATAAGTATCTACTATAAGAATAAAATTTTTTTAACTGTAGAAGTAGTAAATTCATTGCATTATATAAGGAAAGTCATGTAATGACCTTCCACATCAGTTTTTTCTACGGGGAATTTCATCGGAATAAGCAAGAGGCTGCAAGGCAGGATGCTATGAAATTCCCGAATGAAAATCATCCATCTGCTAGTACTATTTTAAAAGTTGTAGCGTTCGAAATCGTCCTAGATCAAGAAGAATCACGGACTGAACAATGTGCATACCTGTGGAGAATGTCCTCGGATATGCCCTCGCTCATCCACAGTGTAGTGTAAGAAGCTTTAGCGAAGCATGTTGATATTCTAATTCTAAGTGTGGATCATTTAGTGTGGAACATTTTAAACACATATGATGCATATCCGTATCGCCCGATACTGGGACAAGAATTAATTTCAGGACACAAAGTGCGCAGCATTAACTTCTGCAATTACATTTTACACAAACAAGACGATAATCAGTCGTTTGTTAGTGACACTCTGTGAACCGAGTGTCAGTTTACAAGACAGGGTATTGTAAATACTCAAAATAGTCACTATTGGTCTCTGCAAAACCCGCACATCATTAGAACGAACAGATATCAAGTGCATTGGTCGGTAAATGTTTGGTGTGGCATATGGAAGGAGACTTTAATTGGGCCATTCATTTTCGATGGTGCTTTAACCTTTTGCTTACGGGTGGGACAGCATCTATCCCAAACGAAGAACTTCTCAAAAAGACAGGTATTTGACATACCCCATCCCAAGCAGTTTGATCCCCCTTTGCAGGCATTGCGTCCATCTGTACATACTTTTCAGCTGTTAACCTTTTGCTTACGGGTGGGAGAGCGTCCATCCCAAACGAAGAACCTCTCAAAAAGACAGGAATTTGACATACCCTATCCCAAACAGTTCGATCCTCCTTTGCAGGCATTGGCATCCATCTGTGCATACTTTTCCGATGTTAACCTTTTGCTTACGTGTGGAACAGCGTCCATCTCAAACGAATAACCTCTAAAAAAAACAGATATTTGACATACCCTATCCCAAAGAGTTCGATCCTCCTTTGCAGGCATTGGCATCCATCTGTGCATACTTTTCCGATGTTAACCTTTTGCTTACGGGTGGAACAGCGTCCATCTCAAACGAAGAACCTCTCAAAAAGACAGATATTTGACATACCCTATCCCAAACAGTTCAATCCTCCTTTGCAGGCATTGGCATCCATCTGTGCATACTTTTCCGATGTTAACCTTTTGCTTACGGGTGGAACAGTGTCCATCTCAAACGAAGAACCTTTCAAAAAGACAGGTATTTGACATACCCTATCCCAAACAGTTCGGTCCTCCTTTGCAGGCATTGGCATCTATCTGTGCTTACTTTTCCGATGTTAACCTTTTGCCATTTAATTTAACCTTTCGCCAAATTTTATGTCATTACGATTAGTGGAGCCTGGATAGTTAGGGCTTTAAAGATTTGAAACTCAAAAGAGTTAAACAAATTAATTTTCTCAGAATAACTTCAAAATCCTGTAGTGTCTGTGTCCCCGTTTTATAAGAAATTTCGAGCGTCTGTTCATCTCGTCTGTTCGAAATTTGCATCCATTCGACGTAATCTACGCTGTCCGTCTCTTGGAATAACCACTAATATAAAATAGTATGGCAATACGTCAAATAGTTAATACTTTAAAAATAAGGACCACCAAAAAATGTCGCCACAATTAAGTCTTTTATTAAAATATCCTTTTTACGACGTACAAAAATCACACGACCATAGCGCTTTCGGGCATTACTATGTCCTTCATCACCGATGAAGGGCATAGTAATGATTATGTGATTTTTGCACTCCGTAAAAAGGAGATTTTAATAAAAGACTTTTAATTGTGGTCAAATTTTTCGGTGATCTTTATTTTTAAAGTAATCACTAATATATTGAGATGCTTTATTGCTAAACACGAATAGCATTTCTAAATAGAAACAGCATTTTCATTACCTAAAAGGCTTATCAGTATGCTTGCGATAACCATCTCTGTAACCAGCAGCGCGTGGCAAGGATCACTTGCTGGCCAAGAAACCATGACAGAAGCTCAGACAATGGCCACGACTTTGTTTGCCCAAGACCCTCTTCGTCTTCATGAACTTTGAAGCAAGTCACGGAAAGGGAAGAACCTTGTTTTTTTCCGGTTTATAATACACGAAAGGAAGTTCGAAAGAACTTGTCCGAATGAAGAGCTTCTCTCTTTAGAAAGGGTCACTAAGTAATATTGTACTATTCGTATAATTGATCTTTACTGAGTAATACTACACAATTCCTATTGAAAAAAAAATCTCTTGTAAACACTATGCAAGTTATTTTAATTTGGGCTTATCGCAGAATGCACCGATTGTCCATGCATCCAGCTTGTGAGGTTTCTATTACTTATTATCATTTTATTCTAATTCTACTTTTTCCTGATTTTAATTTATGTTCTAAACTTCTCAACTTTCATTCCGGAGAATCGCATAATCATGATTGGCCAGATCTATAAAATGGCAGACTTTAGAATGACGGCTCTGCCATTCTGCGCGAGTGGGTGTCTTGGATCGTCTGCATAGAAGGAAGACATGTGAGTACAGCATAGATATTTTAAGGGACCATTTTGTATGCTGGTTATATATTCGGTATATGTGAGATTCAGTTTGGTTATGAGTGAGGTTCGAGTTGCAAGATGTCCCGGGTAGAATGTGTACTGCTAGCGTTGTAAATACTTTGTATATAGCTTTGTAATATATGTATATATGTGTGTTTTGAGTCCACAGCGAAGTCAGCTGTAAATAAAGTTATTTATTTGTTAAATGTCGTGGTTCCTTCTTCGAACTCTAGTCATTAGCTCAATTGAAGTTTTATATTAGATTGAAATCAATTTAGAAGTCAACACAAAAGTCATGATCTTGGTTGAAGTCGAAAGGCTCTTTACAAGCTATGAAGAACCTTTTCACTACATCCAATAAGAACCAGAAAACATTTAAAGATTACTTTTCACAGGAAGTTCTGGAGAATTCATGTAACTCACGGTAGATTAAAAATGTCCGTAATCCAGATTGGCTGGGGAAAGAGTTGTTAAAAAATTCTGTCCTCCCTCTGACCATAACTGCCTGGTTCAGTAACTGCGTGGCCTCAATATTTTCGCTGACCCTTTCTCAATTCCTACAATCTCCAGGAAGAAACGGGCAGAATGCATTTCCTTCTATTGCCAAATGTTTTTGCGGTCGCAAAATGTGACTAAGATTGAGAAGCTGGAGTTCAAATGACTCTTTTAATACCCAGTAGGTACTGGCGTATTTGAACAGAGCATTTCGAGATATACGCGTCGAAATGGGTTTTGAGGAAATATTTGTGTAAAATAAGTTAAAATGCAAAATTACGATTTTATCTCCAATACCTGTAGCCATCAATGCTCATAGCCATGTAGAATTACAACGTCTCTCGCTATGCAGTTTTGTTCTTCTATTTCGAATTTTCTCTATGTTTTATACAGTTTTGAGTGGAGAAAATGCACCGATGGAAAATGTCGAGACAACTTGAAAAAGGACGACGTGAGGACTGAATGGGAAATTAAGATCTTATTTTCACAATTTTGTAAGAACGTCTGGCACCGATTTTGAGACTTTGGTACGTTTACTGGGTGCGGAAATTTGTGGGCAAAACACGAATTACAGAGGCTTTTTTAGTGAAAGATTGTCTGGCAATAATTTTAAGACATCTAAATTTTTAAAAAATGTAGTCATTTTTACTTTCCCTGCAATACATTCCCTGCAACGTATAGGGAGAGTATTGGAATCATATCAAAAATCGCAACTGGAGTTTTCGATTGATCTACATGTTTTAGGACCTCTAGAACACGAAAAAACTATTTTTAGCGTTACGTCTGTATGTATGTGTGTTTGTCTGTCTGTGTGTCTGTACAATGCATGTATCCACTCTAATTGAAAAACTAATAGACCGAATTTCATAAAATTTGGCAGTTAAGTCCCTTGTGGATGAGATTGGTGCGGATTAGATTTTGGTACCATTCGGGATAAAAGAACTTGCTTTTTTTTTTTGCGAAATTGCCTGCAAAAATTCCCTGTATCCATTCCAACTGATAAACTAATTGCCCCAATTTCCCAAAATTTAGTAGATAAGTCACTTGCGGGTTACCCTTGTGCTGATTAGATTTTGGTACTATCCGAAAAAAAAGAACTTGCCTTTTTATTTGCAAAATGGTCCAAAATCTAACATAAAAGACTATGTATGCTCAAATGCATTAATTAAATGCTTGTTTTATATGTACATTTTGACGATGAAACGAATAAGATCAACTCTATTACTTTAGGACTAGCCGCTCTCGATATATTTTAGTTTTCACATTTTCGCTACGCCCGTTTTGATAATGATTCCAGTTACCAAATGAAAACGAAAGCTGAATTAAAAGTGTAAATTCAGTGCAACTTCAATGAATTATATATATTATATAATGCAATTAAACTCAATTTAAAAAATTAATAATGAAATAAAGAGGAAAAGAATTTGAGTCTGCAGTGGAAAGTCATGTGCTGCCTACATCAGATTTTTTCATTTTAAATACTGGTACTTACTGGGACTAGAGGTTTTCGAATGAATAGTGTACACCAGAACATTGACTTCATGTGAAAGCACACAGAATCACAGTCGGATTTCAACCAAGCAAACTCAGTTTCCCGAAATGTAAACTAAACTTGAAAACCTTTTAATCTTTCCGCAAAGATATGGGACTCGCGCTTGTTGTCAAAAGGTTTCGCCGACGACTCGAATACCCCCCCCCCCCCAAATTATTCCTTATTTTGGGAACTCGAATTGCTGTTTTGTTGAAATCGACAGAGTCGGTGTTTTGTTGCAGTTCAGTCCGTTTGGTGGAAACCAGTCCGAACAGAATCTAATCTGCTTCCCAAGTAAAAACGAATTTATCGCTTCCGTTTGGCACAAAATTACTTTTCTGTCATATGGTAAGAGCACAGATTTCGTCCCATGCCTCATTGCTAAACATGAACCGCATTTTCATTACCGAAAAGCTTCAGGCAGGTCGGCAGATTTGCGATAACCATCACTGTAATCGGCATCGTGTCGTGTGATGTGGATCGCTTTCTGAGCAAGCGACCATGACAGAAGCTCAGACAATAGTGACAGTTCTGTTTGTTTAAGACCCTCTTCATTTTAATGAACTTTGAAGCAGGTCACGGAAGAGAACTTCGTCCTCAAGTGTGTGCGACTACACGCAAGGAACTTGGTGTCCTTAAGTATAAAGAGTTCTGGTATCAGGAGATCGGGAGATACTTCAATTGCAAAACTAAAATCCATCATGCCGGACAGCAGTAATCTTGTAATTCATAAAATGCCTATTTCAAAACTCTTTCCATGAAAGTATTATAATCTTTATAATATTCAGATTGCCGTCGTGATGGTTGAGCGGTCAAGGCAAGCTTTCCCTCGTGCTCTCTCGGCTGTTTGGTTGTGGGTCCTACCTGCGGTCATGGATGTTGTGCTGTTGGGCGCAGTGTGTTCCGCCATCAGTGGTGCGCCAGGGAAACGACATGTGACGGCTAAATGGTTCACGATTCTGGCCGATGTATAGCCGAATGATGGAATGTATCAAGTGCCTTGCATTTACAATAAATAAATAAATAAAGATTAGTATCACTTGCGATCCAAACGAATTGCTATCGAGGAAAAATTTTATACAGTATACAGGGTGTTTAAAAAAAAGTTAATGGCCGCAGTTTATTTACCAGTTGGTTGTAGATACATAGTTCCAGTTTCAAAAATGCTTTCAAAAAGGTAGTAAGGTGAAATAGTAATTCAAATGATTTGTAATATTTTTGAATAAAAACAAAACAAAACATTTTATATAACCTCTTTAACTAAAAAAGTCATATTACAACAAAAAAGATCAACCATGCATAAAACCTTAATTATGAAACACTTTTCAACTGAAATACAATTTTATTTAAACATCTCTAAAATGTGATACATTTCGCACTGATATATTTTTAATTATCACAGTACTACAATGATTTATTATATTTGAAAACTTAAAACTTCATCGAAAAAAAAATGAATTTTATTCAAATGACGTCATCGAAATATAAATCATATGGTTCTCTATGTAAAAGCAAAGCAATGAATATTTCATTCATACCACTTATATTCCAGACTCCAGAGATAAATAATATGGCGTTAAAAAAATTCAGCAATTCTTATACAACTCATCTTACATCTTGATTTGTTTACATTCTGCATCCATTAAAATTAGGATTCATTGTAGAAATAATGAAAATTTGATAATCAATTAAACTCAAAAATATTATAATTGTGTTCGTACAGAATATAAAATGTACAGAAAAGAAGCAAAAATAAAGTGGTTTTAAGACGGATGCAACACTCAATATAAATTTAAAAGAACTTTAAAAATCGCAATTTTCACGCTGGGGAAAAAAGATGGATGCCATATTTGGTTTTGAAGTGGGTCACGTGATCTCCTCAAATAATATGGGTGTCATTATTATTTTAATTTTTATTTAAAAAAATACCTAATATATTTTGCTGAAATTTTTTTTGTATATTTTATGGGATAATTTGAATATTTCCTAAAATTTTCGAAGCAATTTGTGAATTCTAACTTTGTTTAAAAAATGTTTGAAAAATTAGGTCCCATAGGGTTCAATGTATTTCACTATTCCTACCTGTGTTGAATCCAAAACTAATTGGGTGATATTATTCACTTACATTCCCATATGTCCCACAGTCCGTCTCAACAACATACTAACATTTCATTTTGAAGTCATTTTTACGGCAGTTATCGTGCGAACGAACAGACAGACAGAATGAACAAAGTCATAAACACTTTTCAACTATGTTGGAAAGTGTTAAACATGTTAGTCAAACTGCAATTAGTAAAACTGATAAAAATGTTACTACTTATTAAAAAAATAATTATGTAAATATTTCAGGAAATCTATTACGTCACCATTGCATCGATTCATATTTTGTACTTAAGCATCCACGTAATTCTACTGCATAACTAGAGTTTAAATTATGACAGTATTCAGTAATGCCTTACTCTAAGAGTAAGAGGTGACTATGAATTTTACGGCGAATGTAACCTATCTCCAACCGATTTAAAAAAAAGTAAAGTACATGCTTATTCGTCCATAGATTTTGTTAGGAAACCATCTGTCAGACCAACAAAATCACAATTATAAGTTTTTACCTCATTTAAGGGTTAAAATAACTTTTAACTAGGAACATAGTCTGTCTTTAAAGGTTTCAAAGGCAAACTGCTGGAAAAAAATTGTTTTAAAACCTTACTAAGTGATTCCTATGAATCAATTCAATTTGTGAACGCCTTCCGGATTCTTTGACCGTTTATTTAATTTATTAAGATTCAAATTTTTTTTAGTTTAACTAAATGAAGTATGAAGCAACATTTTTATAATTTTTTTTTTCTTTTTTTTTTATGTAACGCGGCTGTATAATTTACAATAATATATTTTTACAAATGTTTATTAAAATTATATTTTTACAAAAATATTGCACATTATTTAAATTACTATTTCATATCATCCATGCATATTATTGCATATTACTATTGCATATTGCATAGCATGATAATCTGTGAGATTTGTGTTGTTGTTGTTGTTGAGACCCAGACCGTCCGACCTACCAGAAAGGTGTTGTTGTTGAGACCCAGACCGTCCGACCTACCAGAAAGGTGTAAGGTAACTGTATGGACGGCCGGGAAGTGCCACCCAATTTAGACCGGAACCCAGTGGGGGTGGCATCCACAGGGACCGTACCCTCCTTCCCCTACCACCAACTTATCGGAAGGACTTACGGACCCACATGTTTAACGTGATCGTACTCCGCATGAACACGGCGGCATTTGTGGCAGCGTGCAAATCTAGCGCGCAAACCACGGGGATACCGCACCCGAGATGGCCAACAGCACGCGGCGTTCCGAGGTGGTCACCCACCAAGTACTAACCACGCCCGATGCTGCTTCACTTCGGTGATCTAACGAGAACCGGTGTTTTCAGCACGGTACGGCCGTTGGCCCTACCAGAAAGGTGTAAGGTAACTTGTGAGATTTGTGTGTACATGTTGTATATATAGTCTTGTATGTATGTTTGTATTTGTAGTTTTGTATATATATATATATATATATATATATATATATATATATATATATATATATATACATATATATATATATATTTAATTTGTAATCTTTAAATTCTATTTGTGGCATTTTATATATGTAATAACCTAATTTAGAAACATTTTTATATATCTTTGCTCCCATTTGAAACAGTTCTGCACATAAGTGCTTATGGATGCGAAATATTTGTATATTTCAACTGTATTTAGTAAGGGCAAACATTTTGTACATAATTGTTTATCATTTTTATCTCGGCATATTACTTAATTTTCTGGTTTTGGGCAGATATTCCTCCACCATAGGCTGTTAATACTGTAAACGTTCGGGTTGGTATTACCTATAGGTGGTTAATCTGTTAATCTGCATAGCTTCCTACTTAATTTAATTTAAAGGTTTTTTTTTCCATTGGAACAATGTAACTACAACCAACGGTTAAAAAAACAACTTTCGTTGTTCACTTTTTAAAAACACCCTATAGACTAATTAATAAATTGGAAAAGGTTTTGTGACTGTAAACAAACCATAATAGCACAGACCTAATACAAAAAAATCTGATGTGGGTAGCACATGACTTTCCTTATATGATGCAATGAATTTACTACTTTTGCAGTTAAATAATGCTATTCTTATAGTAGATATTTATTTTCTTTCCAAGATATTGAATTTTCTTCAATTAGTCGTCATTTTCATTGATTTAGAGTCATTTTTATCCATTTGGCGAGATTTTCTTTAATTTGGCAATGTTTAAAAAATCGCCAAGTTGGTGAAATTCCGCCAAATTTGTCGCCAAAATCTCGCCAAGCGTTATGGACGGAAAAAAGTTATTCTTACAGCAGATAAATGACTATTGGCGTTCAAATACAAAAGTATTACCCAAAGTATGTTTTATCATGAATGGAACTAGTTAGATTCACGAGAATGATGTCACCCAATTTATCGCATGATATTACATATGAAAAGTGAACATGTTTCTTAACAGTAATTTTTTTTTTTTTATTTTACTTAATTTTTTGATAAATTTATTTGAAAAATATGCAATATCTCGAGAACGGTTCATGTTAGCGTTCTACAGTTTGTGTCAATCGTTTTCTAAGGAAAAATTACATAGGAAATGTCTATTTACGTAACTTTGTTAAAAGTTTTGATTTTTTGATAATTTTTTCAAAATTTCACTCGAAAATTTAGGGGGGGGGGGGGGTTCTGAACATTCAATTGTGTTTAAAAACAATAAACTTCCAGTACTCACGGATTGTGATTTTTGTATCAAATTTCATTTGAATTGCTCTATTCGTTCGTGAGAAATTGTCTCCACAGACTCACTGACACACACACACACACACACACACACACACACACATACTTTCACACACCCCCACACAGACATCACCTTAAAAAATGTTCGATTCGTGATCAGGAATGCTTGAAACGTGCTCTCCTGTCGAAAACTCGAATTCGAATTTTCGACCCCATCACAATACTTTCCTTATACATTATGTATATAAGGAAAGCAAATATCTGATGTAAGCAACACATGACTTTCCTTATATAATGCAACGGATTTACTAGTTTTACAGTCAAAAAATAAGTATGAGATTTACGGTAAATGTGTTTTTGCCGTTGAATTGTACAGTTGTTGATTTTCCGGATGATAACATGTAAAACTATTTCAAAATACTCAACTTATGCTTCGCTCAACTCTAAATAAACAATCATCAATATTGATAGCATCCTCAATAAGCGACAGAGTCCATATATTATAATACTTTAACAATTACTTCAACAATTAGGCGTAATTTTGCTTAATTTATCCTCATTTTTGCAATTTTGACAATATTTTTGTCAATCTGGGGCGAAATAGCGCCAAGTTAGCAATACCTTGCTAAATTATTCGCTAAGTTTGCCAATTGCATCACCAAGTGTTACAGACAAACGGAGAGAAGTGTACTTCTTATATACTAGAAGGTATACCCGTCATATGACGGAAAACAAAATTTGCGAGGCGTTACTTGCCATTTGGCATCATTTTTATCAATTTGGCAACATTTTTGTTATTTTAGCAACATTTAAAATAGTCGCCAAGTTGGCGATGTCCCGCTAAATTTCTCGCCAAGCGTTACGGACGGAGAAATGTATTATTCTTATACGCTCTATTACGCTTACGTTCTTTCCTAGATATTGAACTTTCAACATCTAGTCATCATTTTCATTGATTTAGCGTCATTTTTATCAATTTGGCGACATTTTCGTTAATTTAGCAACATATAAAAAAGTCACCAAGTTGGCGATATTCCACCAAAATCTCTCCAAGCGTTATGGACGGAGAAATAAGTTATTCTTGTAGCAGATAAATGACTATTGGTATCCAAATACCAAAGTATTAACTAAAGTACCTTTTCTCATGAACGGAGCTAGCTAGATCCACGAGAATGATGTCACTAAATCTATCACATGATATTATTTATGAAAATTGAACATATTTCACAATAGGTAATATTTTTTTTATTTATATGATTAATTTATAATATTTTTATTTATAATTTTTTTTAAAAATGTGCAATATCTCGAGAACGGTTCATGCTAGCGTTCTAAAATTTATGTTAATCATTTTCTAATAAAGAATTACATAATAAATGACTATTTCTGTAACTTTATTAAAGCTTTTAATTTTTTGATGATGTTTTCAAAATTTCACTCGAAAATTTAGGGGGGGGGGGGTCTAAACATTCAATTGCGATTAAAAACAATAGGCTTCCAGTATTCATGGATTGTAGTTTTGTACCAAATTTCGTTCGAATCGGTTCATTCGTTCATCAATTATTGTCTCCACAAACTCACTGACACACACACACACACACACACTTTCAGACACATACACACACACACACACGCACACACACACAGACATCCTCTCAAAAACGCCTGATTCGGGTTCAGGAATGCTTGAAACGTGCTCTCCCGTCGAAAACTCGAATTCGAATTTTCGACCCCGTCACAATACTTTCCTTATATATTATATGTATATAAGGAAAGTAACAAACCTAGTAGTTGGCGAATCATGATTCTAAATTATTACAACATTTTACATTGATGGGTTTTGTAACTATAAACTTAATACTATAATAGTACAAACTTAATATAAACCTTGTAACTGGCAGGTTTATGATTCCCAGTTATTGAAAAAAACGTTCCATTTGTGGGTATTTCGACTGTAAATTTAGCCCTGTGGCTTTGTCGTAATTTAAGCTCAACGAGGTGCGTGAATTGGTGGCAGTTTTTGTGCAATGGTTTTTTGTGCAACAGCACGTAAAGTTCTCTTTCTGTTAGTTACCACTAAAGTCTACATATTTGTAGGAGATAACAAGTTTTCTTGTTGCTAATGCATTAACTGTTATTCGGTAATGATGAATGTTAAACATCCATCGATGCTGGGTTATTGGAGTGAGGTCATTATTCTAGGAGTAAGGCTGGTTTTCTTGTTGCTAACGGATTAACGGCTATTCGGTGATGATGAGTTCTAAACCGATCCATTGATGGTAAGGTCATTTTTACAAGAAAGAGTAAGGCTATTGTTGAAGTAGCTAATGTAGTGTTGCCAACACTTGAATGAACCTTATGGCTATAATCATAGCTGAAAATGGCTAGATTTCTAATTTTCAATGGATAGTTTTTATAGCCATTCTACAGCTCGATTTAGCCATCTTCAGAACGATTACCACCCGTAAATGGATAAATCTAGCCAGAAAATGGCTGTTTGCCACAGCGACTGGAGTTGACAGACAACTTGCCAGCTCCTAAGTTGTTTCTCCCTTTTGTTAAAAGTTTTCATAAAAATAAAGTTTGAACGTAGGATCCACTTCATATACGAAATCGTTTCAGTATCGTTAAATAGAACGTTTTCAGTCAGTCAGATATCTACAGTTTAATGTCTGGCTGAGACAGAAATTTGTTACATATGTAGGTTTATTTGTTCCATGATGTTGCGTGAAGTTTATGAAAGAACGGTGATCTATTATGCTATGGATTAAAAATATAGGTACAACTCTTTAACAATCTGGTGGAATTCAATTTAAAACTCTCATTGTCGGAAACCTCAAAATTCTTTCCATTTTTATCTCTAAAAATTTTTCAAGGGTTTAAATAGTTTTAAAAATTAAGAATAGCTAATAGCTAAATACACTACTGATAATTAGAATTTAACTATTTTGGAAATAAGTTTGGACACTTAGAATAAAAAATTGAACTATACACGTTAGAACCCTTCAATAGAAGGCGTTCCACGGTTTCGTCAGCATGGAACTTAATAAGAATTTAAATATTTCGGGGGGAACCAAAAATCATATTCTCATAGCACTTGCAATAAGGGCCGTTCAATGCCTTCATAAGTATGGAACTTCATAGGAACTTGAATATTTTGGGAAATCTGGAATAAAAAATAAATGAATACTCATTTGCGTGAATTGGTAACTAGAAATGGAAGTTCCACAAGCTTTTCTTCAATGAAATACAATTATCTCTACGTCATACACCCAATCATATATATTCTAACCATTTCAGAGTGTAGCTGCGTTGCCACCAGGGAACAGAAACTTGCAACTTTTCTACATCTTTCAGTTTTCCTTCTGCTCAATTTCCGCCCGGCTTCTATAGGTAATCATAGCCATTACAGCCCCCAGAACTCGCATCGAACACTCTTCGAAGACATTGCCGCGAAATGAGGAGTTCGCTCCGGAATGAATTTGGATCCTTTTGTTTCACACATGTCATTAGTTTTGCAGGCTTCAGAAATGGCTTCAACTCTTGTTTTCTTTAATGAATTCATTTAGAGAGCGGGGGGGGGGGGGGGGGGGGGATTTATTGGATTGCTCAATCAGCGGAGTAGAAGGCTTCCTTTTATTTCATCCATAATTGCAACTTGACGACTGAAATTATCAATAGCGTGTACATTGTAGTGGCGTTGGTATTTTTACTTTGCCTACAATACATGGTAATGCTGAAGATATTCTATATAAAATCCTCTTTAGGCTATCTACGGGTAATGCATAGGAAAAGTATTGGAATCGTGTCGAAAATTGGATATCAAGTTTTCGACCGATCTACACATTTCGAGCACTTTAGAATACGAAACAGCCATTATTAGCGTGACGTCTGTGTGTGTATGTGTGTCTGTCTGTACAATGCATGTATCCATTCTAGCTCAATTATTCGTCGAAATTGCACAAAATTTGGTAGATAAGTAAGTCATTTATGGTTTACCCTGCTGCTGATTAGATTTTGGTATGGATCAGAAAGTAATAACCTGTCTTTTGTGAAATGCCCAGCAAAAAATCGTCAAAATCTTTAATACGAAACTAAATATGCTTAATTTTTACATTCCTTACATAATGTATAAGGAAAATATTGTGCCGGGGTCGAAAATTTGAATTCGAGTTTTTGACGGGAGAGCACGTTTCAAGCATCCCTGATCACGAATCAAACATTTTTGAAGTGATGTCTGTGTGTGTGTGTGTGAAAGTATGTGTGTGTGTGTGTGTCAGTGAGACTGTGGAGACGATAACTGATGAACGAATGGACCGATTCAAACGAAATTTGGTACAAAAATCACAATCCGTAAACACTGGAAGCCTATTATTTTTTATACGCAATCGAATGTTCAGAACCCCCCCCCCCCTCTAAATTTTCGAGTGAAATTTTGAAAAAATCGTCAAAAAATCAAATGTATATAAAAATCTTATGTAGTTTATCATTAGAAAACGATTGACATAAATTTTAGAACGCTAACATGAACCGTTCTCGAGATATTGCACATTTTTCAAAAAAATTATCAAAAAGTTATATAAAATAAAAAAAAATATTTCCTATTGAGAAACATGTTCACTTTTCATATGTAATACCATGCGATAAATTGGGTGACTTCATTCTCGTGGATCTAGCTCGTTCCATTCATGAAAAAAGATACTTTGAGTAATACTTTTGTATTTGAACGCCAATAGTCATTTATCTGCTGTAAGAATAACTTATTGCTCCCTCCATACCTCTTGGCGAGATTTTAGCGACAAATTTGGCGGAATGTCGCCAACTTGGCGACATTTTTAATTGTTGCCAAATTGACAAAAATCTCGCCAAATTGATAAAAATGGCGCTAAATCAATGAAAATGACGACTAATTGAAGAAAATTCAATATTTTGGAAAGAATATAAGTATCTACTAAAAGAATAATATTTTTTTTAACTGTAAAAGTAGTAAATTCATTGCATTATATAAGGAAAGTTATGTGTTGCCCACATCTGATTTTTTTGATTAAATCGTTGTAACTTTTTGTTGTAATATTTCGTAAGTTTTGATGGCAAAGATAATACGAACCCCATATTTCTAGGACCAACCGTTCTCCAGATGTTTAATTTTTATTCTCGGTAATTTTTGCAAGCCGACGACGTTTTACAATGCGGTTACTTCGCCACATTCTCAATTCAATGAATGATGAAAGAAGTGAAGAGAAAAAAAAATTAATTTGAGATTGTAAGGAAAGTCATGCGGTCGCCGCGTCAGATTTTGTAATTTATTCTAGACAATACTGGTTATAGTGTTTGCGGACGAAGCAGAGAAATTTGAGGAACGATGAATTTGTCAAATAACGGCGGCGGCGTCACCTACTTTCTTTTAAAAGAGACTACGTTTTTGGTCTTCCCATAAAGAGAAATATTTCATTTAGGGCTCTTGAGCAGACACCATACAGTTGGCTATGCAAGCAGCAGCAGGTTACTTCGATTTTTGCCCACAGTTCCGAATGTCTGTCCTTGTGTTTCTTCTGTCTACTCTTGCTTATGAAGATTTCATAATTTTAGAGATAGAGGTACAGACAACGATCGGTCACGTTATCCGATTTCAAAATGCATTTATTATAAAGAGGCTAAAAAATAGTTCACGTAAGTCAAATAATGATTAGGTTTCTGCTTGTTTGGAAGCTCATGTAACGATTGCATCACGCTGAAACCAAGGAAACAGCCAGGGCATAAAGATAGATAGACAGACAAAAGGATGCTTAACTTTTAAGCGAGATCCTATCAAGGCTACCCATTAAAATTTCATGAAATTCGGTACAGCCGCTCTGCCTTGACTATTTTCAATTTCATTTATAGATATCAAAGGTGAGTGATATGTAGACCTAAATACAATAAATCGTGAATGTTTGAGAAAGTCGAGTGAAGCCTCACATTTCGGCCATTTCAAAATCATTTTTGCAATTTCATATTTAACCGGCAGAAAAATATAAAACGACAAACTCGCCGGTACAGGATTGCCCAGGTCAAACTGGGACGTATACGCTAACCAAATTTTGCACATTGTGGAAAAGTAAAGTGAAATTTTTTTTTTCTCCAAGTGGCCAAGAATGCAGTCACATCAAGAAAGTGCAGGTACTATCTCTCTGCCTAATATGCTGTTCGCGTGTGCTTCCCGATAAAGTTAATATCTCGTGAACGTCCCTTCTCTTTTATATGACCTTCCATTTTTATTTTGATGGCTTAGAAACGGTGCTATAAGCGGATACGACAGATGGCAAAGAATAACGAAAATAAAAGGCGTAGCAAGATGGCTATAAAAATGAAATTCTGGGATAGTCTGTAAACTGTATTTATAAGGAATGAGTTAAAGAAGGTTGGGGGGGGGGGGTTGTTTTATTAGACGAGGTCAATATACATCCTCGCCGATAAAGTGGGAATACCACTCAATGAGGACTTTCTAATAGAAACTTCTTCGAATTTTGGTTGTGGGGTAAGAAACTGAAAGTTCATGCAAACATATAGACCGGTCAGGCCGATCTGATCTGTGCATTAAACTCTCACCCATATCAGCGTCCGGCCGTCCAAATAATTGCTCTTAGTCCTCTGGACGAGTCGGACGGTCTGGGTCTTCAACCCATATCAGCGTAATATCCATGGTGACACTTACATACAATCTAATGCATCGGATTAACCGACTTGATACATAAATATTTAAATAATTTTAAAAATAATTTCAGAGGAGAGAATAATCAACAAATGACAGCACATGCATGATTTAATATAAACATTTAATAATTTCACGTAAATAATCATTTCTCATGTAATTTTAAAACGAATGACAAGACACTTTAGAAAGCTAGTATGAACCGTTTTCGAGATAGTGTACGTTTTTCTAATAAATGTATCAAAAATACTAGATAAAATAATAAAAAAAATTAATTACGTGAAATATGTTCTCTTTTCGTGCAATAATATGCGACAAATTTGTTAACATCATTCTTGTGGATCTAGTTCGTTCCATACACGAGATAAGTTACTTGAGTAATAATTTTGTATTTTTACGACCCATTCGCCAAAATTAATTCAGAGAAATATCGCTAACTTGGCGATATGACACCTCAGATTAAAGAAAATAGGGTCAAAATTGCAAAAATAACGATATATTGACGGGAATAATGACAAATTAATGAATTAATTATTAAAATAGGAATATGTTGCTTCTTGCAGATGCTATGAATATATTGAAAATTATCAATTTAAAGTTGCGCAGAATATAAATTAATTGGGTACTTCAAAATAGTTTTATATATTGTCATCCGGAAAATCGCCAATGTACAGTTCAATATTAAAAACGTGCCGTGGATATCATACATTATTTTTCACTGTGAAAGAAGTAAATTAATTGCATTATATAAGAAAAGTTATGTGCTGCCCATGTCAGATTATTTACAATCTTGTTTCTTTGTTTATGTGTGAATGAATCAGGGTCGTAGCCAGAAACGAAATATAAAAAGTGCTGGAATATTAAATTTTAATATTTAAATAAATAATTATATTAAAAACATTTAAATGGATTATAACTAAATACGGTACTTGTTTTATTATCATTGGTGACCACTATTATTTTGTGTTATTGAATCAAAGTTTATGTACTACAAAGCTTATTAATCATTAACATCTGTGAACTCTAATAGTTGTTATTATTAACATTTTACAAAACATAGTTGAAAAGTGTTTATGACTTTGTTCATTCTGACTGTCTGTCTGTCCATTAGCACGATAACTGCCGTAAAAATGACTTTATCAAAAAGAAATTTTAGTATGTTGTTCAGACGGTCTGTGGAACCTATGGGTATATAAATGAATAATATCAGCCAATTAGTTTTGGATTGAACCCGGGTTGAAAACATGAAACACACCGAACCCTATTGGATCTAATTTTTCAAACATTTTTTAAGAAAGTTTAAAATTCATAAATTGCTTCAAAAGTTTTAGAAAATATTTAAATTATCCCATAAAATACATAAAAAAATTTTCAGCAAAATATATTCAGTAGTTTTTAAAATAAGAATTAAAATAATAATTGCACCCTTTATATGAAGAGATCACATAACCATTATATGAAGAGATCACGTGACCTACTTCAAAATAAAATATGGCATGCATCTTGTGTCAAAATCGTGATTTTTAAAGTTCTTTTTAATTCATATTTAGTGTTGTATCCGTTCTAAAACCGTTTTATTTTTGCTTAAATTCTGTGCATCTACATACTGAAACAACGCAATTGCAATATATTTGTGTTTAAATAATCATCAAACTTTGATTATTTCTACAACTAAGCCCAATTTCCAATTGTGGAGAATATAAGCACCAAAAGATGTAGAATGAGTTGTATAAGAATTGCTGCATTTCTTTAACACAAAATTAATCAATCATTCATTGATTTTACACAGAGAAGAAGACGATTTTTTCAATGAAGTTTTAAGCATAGAGTTAAATTACTTGTATCTCCATGGTATTAAGTTTTTAAATAAAATAAATTATTATAGTATTGTGATGAATGAAAGGAATGGAAAATATTTATGAATGAAATGCTGCTTTTATAGAGAAAGCCAGGCGATTTATATTTCAATGACGTTATTTGTGTAAAGTTCATTTGTTTTCGATGAAGTTTTCAAATATAATAAATTATTGTAGTATTATGATAATTTTAAAAATATTACAGAGGAATGTATCGCACTTTAGAGATGTTTAAACCAGGTAATGTATATTTCAATACCGTCATTTGAATGAAGTTCATTTTTTTCGATGAAGTTTTAAGTTTTCATATATAATAAATTAATGTAGTATTGTGATAATTTTAAAAAAATTACCGAGGAATGTATCGCATTTTAGAGATGTTTATATAAAATTGCATAGAAGTTGGAAAGGGTTTCATAATCAATGCTTTATGCATGATTGATCTTTCTTTTTATAGTATACTTTAATCCATAGAAATGACTATTATAAATTGCTAACAAACAGTTAATCATATAGTTTGTAATTGTAAAACCATATAGCTTTATACATCAATATTAATACGAAATAATTAGAATTGATGCTAATATAGACATTAACTTGTAGCGAAACTGTTATTAAATTAGACATTCTAATAGTTGATAGCTTACAAATTACATTAACTCTATGTCTACCACTCAGTGATTCAGTGGATTTTAACTTTATCTATATAATAACTGACTGCAATAATATAACAAGAAAGATCAATCATGCATGAAGCATTGATTGTGAAACACGTTCCAACTGCAATGCAATTTTATTTAAACATCTCTAAAATGAGATACATTCAGTGGTGGTATTTTTAAAATTATCACAATACTACAATAGTTTATTATATTTGAAAACTTAAATCTTCATCGACGAGAAATGAACTTTATTCAAATGACGTAATCAAAATATAAATGGCCTGGCTCTCTATATAACAAGAAAGATCAATCATGCATAAAGCATTGATTATGAAACACTTTCCAACTTCAATGCAATTTCATTTAAGCATCTCTAAAATGCGATACATTCCTCTGTAATATTTAAAAAATTATCACAATACTACATTGATTTATTATATTTGAAAACTTAAAAGTTCATCGGAATAAATGAACTTCATTCAAATGACGTCAATTAAATATAAATTGCCTGGCTCCTCGGCAATGTTTTTAACATTATCATAATACTACAATAATTTATTATATTTGAAAACTTCATCAAAAACAACTGCAATTTATTCAAATGACGCCATCGAAATATAACACACCTGGCTCTCTCTATAAAAGCAGCATTTCATTTATAACATTTTTCCATTCATTTCATTCATTACAACACTATAATAATTTATTTTATTTAAAAACTTAAGACCATGGGGGAACAAGTATTTAAACTCTAAGCTTAAAACTTCATAAAAAAAAATCGTACTTCTCTCTGTAAAATCAATGAATATTTCATTCATATGATCTATGCAGACTCCATGAACTATATAATTTTGCGTTAAAGAAATGCAGTAATTCTTATGCAACTCATTCTACATATTTTGCTGTTTACATTTTACATAAGTGAAAAATAGGCTTCATTGTAGAATTAATCAAATTTGGATGATCATTTCAACTCAAATATATTGTAATTGCGTTGTTTCTGTATGTAGATGCACAAAATTTAAGCAAAAATAAAGCGGTTTTAGGACAGATACAACACTCAATATGAATTAAAAAGAACTTTAAAAATCACGATTTTGAGGCAAGATGGATACCATATTTCATTTTGAATTGGGTCACGTGATCTTTGGTCACGTAATCGCTTCATATAAGAGGTGTAATTATTATTTTAATTTTTATTTTAAAAACTACTGAATATATTTTGCTGAAATTTTTTTTATATATTTTATGGGATAATTTGAATATTACTTAAAATTTTCGAAGCAATTTGTGAATTTTAAATCCGCTTAAAAAATGTTTGAAAAATTAGGTCCCATAGGGTTCAATGTACTTCATTTTTTCAACCCGGGTTCAATCCAGAACTAATTGGGTGATATAATTCATTTACATTCCCATATGTCTCACAGACCGTCTCAACAACATACTAAAATTTCATTTTGATAAAGTCATTTTTACGGCAGTTATCGTGCGAACGGACAGACAGACAGACTGTAAACAAAGCCATAAACACTTTTCAACTATGTTGTAAAGTGTTAAAAATATTCTATCTACTATTGTCATAATTTATTAATATTAATATTATTTTTAATTAAATATGTAAAGACATTGGTGATGATTAGTAAAAGTAAAGCCACAAATTCAGTTACACTATGTCTTATTACTGCATTATGCAAAAAATGAAGCAATTTATAAAAAAATTTCAAAAAACAATTTTTTATGTAAAATTTAGATTACATTTTGAAGGATATGAGTTGAATATGCATCTTGCAAGGGGTAAGGCGCAGCATGCTTCTACTTAGCTCTCCCGTGAAATAAAAATTTAAAATCACTAAAAGATACTGATTAGTAATTATGATATAAGTGGACCTAAATAATTTATAAAATATCTATAGTAGCAATTTTATGCCCAGTGTAAGCCAAGCACACTAGCTTTCGAACATCTTCAATGCATTGTTAATGCAGAGCCTCAAACACCGACGTGAAAAGTTTGTTCCTCAGAGAAGCATACACGTTTATTGAGCTGCTGGCATAGGTGTGGTACTAATACATGCAATTGGGGTCAGTGCCGGTTGAAAAACAAGTAGTTAGCGCTATTAGGGTGTCCAGTTGTCAGGGGGCGTAGCTCAGATGGTAGAGCGCTCGCTTAGCATGCGAGAGGTACCGGGATCGATGCCCGGCGCCTCCACTTTTTTCTATAGAAGTACTTGCATTTATATTGATTTTCATTCATTTAAGATATTTTGAAATCATTATTTTTTTATTTTCAAAATAACATTTTTTATTTAATAATGTCAAATATGAATATTACTGTTTATTTTAGAATTATCATTTTGATTATTCATCATTATTTCTATCGATTTAAATTTCTATTATATATTATTACTTCTATTCATTTATTTGAGGACGTCCTTCTTGATAACATTTCGTGGACAATATTAAAAACAATATTTACTTTATTTCTCCGGAAATTATTAGTATATAATTGGATCGATCATTCGAGTGAAAGTTGCATTCAAATGAGATTTTTTCTTTTTCTTACAATACCCGTGAAAGTACTAGTTTCTTGAGTGAAAGTACTAGTTTCAAGACAATACTAGTTTCTTAAAATACCCATGAAAAATTCACTTCTATTTAAGACTTTACACTTGATATTCCATCTCATGCTATCAAGGCAAACTATTTATTTAATGGAATATTTATTAAATGCAGTGACGTTTCTATAACTCGAATCTCTAAAACTCAACATTTTTATCACTCAAAAGATTTCAACGATAGGTTTTTATTTATTTATTTATTTATATATTTATTTTTGTAATAAATGCTGAAGGTACTGGATGTTTTATTATTTTCCTTATATACATAGTATAATATATAAGGAAAGTATTGTGACGGGGTCGAACATTCGAATTCGAGTTTTCGACGGGAGAGCACGTTTCAAGCATCCTTGATCACGAATCAAACATTTTTGAAGTGATGTCTGTGTTTGTGTGTGTGTCTGTGTCAGTAAGTCTGCGGAGACGATACCTCACGAGCAAATGGAGCGATTCTATTGAAATTTGGTACAAAAATTACAATCCATGAATACTGGAAGCCTATTATTTTTAAACACAATCGAATGTTCAGAACCATCCTAAATTTTCGAGTGAAATTTTGAAAGAATCAAAACTTTTAATAAAGTTACGCAAATAGATATTTCTTATGTCATTTTTCCTTAGAAAACGATTGACATAAACTTAGAACGCTAGCATGAACTGCTCTCAAAATATTGCACATTTTTCAAATAAATTTATCAAAAAAACCCATAAATTAAAAAAAAATCCAACTGTTGAGAAACATGTTAACTTTTCATATGTAATATTATGCTATCAATTTGGTGACATCATTTTCGTGGATCTAGCTCGTTCCATTCATGAGAAAAGTTACTTTGAGTAATACTTTTGTATTTGAACGCCAATAGTCATTTATCTGCTATAAAAACAACTTATTTCTCCATCCATGGCGCTTGGCGATATTTTGGCGACGAATTTGGCGGAATGCCTTTTTAAATGTTGCCAAATTAACGAAAATCTCGCCAAATGGATGAAAATGACGCTAAATTAATGAAAATGACGAATAATTGATGAATATTCAATATCTTGTAAAGAATATAAGTATCTACTATAAGAATAACCTATAATTTTTTTACTGTAAATTTTTTACTGTAGTCAATTAATTTCATAATTCATAATTTTTTTATGTTAATTTTTTACTGTAGTCAATTCATTGTATTATATAAGGAAAGTTATGTGCTGCCCACATCAGATATTTTCATTAAACATTCGCATTCATTTCTGTTTAAAAATGCAATATTTTAAGTTCTGCTGAGTAATATTTCAAAACAGATTACACGTTTCTTAATGACAATGCAGCGCGTTATGCGTTAAAATTGCCATATAAGTGAGAAACGACAGAAACAATTTTGAATTAGCGAAATTTAACATTTCTTTTTTTTTTTTTTTTTCAATTTCATTTTACATTTTGGATATTCAGGTATATTTTTCTGTAACTCGAATTTTCTGTAATATGAAAAGTTTTGAGATTCGGATTATAGGAACCTTCATTGTACATACTTCATATTTGATCAACAAATTATATTTATTTTAAAATTTATACTTTTGTGCGTTTAAATATTTTTTTTAGTGTTTTTAAAAGGGTTTCCTCTCAAAATTTCGTAGAATTTATTAAAATCAAATGTAAAATAATTCAAATGTAAAATAGTTACGTTAGTAACAGTATACGATAACAAGAAATTTATAAAGGAGCCTTCATATAGGGTGTCAAGTGTTGTATACATTCTATATTTGACGAAACAGTTAAACATTTTTAGAATCTTTTGCACACTTAATTCGTATTTGAAAATGTACGCGGCGTTGTCCGGAATTTAAAGCAGAGATTCAATGAATTTATTAAATTTTTCAGAAAACGACAGGGCTGATATTGGATACACGAATCTCTGCTTAAATTACGGGCAACGTCGATTATAAAGTAAATGTTAAATAATCGGATTTTTGCTAGGTTTCCGTAAAAACCTGAGTACGGGTGTGTTCTTGGTTTCTCAGTTTGACATTTTTCAGGACCTCTTCCCCAAATCCCTAATATAATGCCAATAAACAAAATATATTAATTCCCGATTGCAGCAAGGAATTTAGTTTTACAGATGACACAATAAACATCGATTTTCTATTCGAGTTAAAAAAGATATATCATTAAAAGAGTAATTGTACGCTTTTTGATGATATACAGGTTTGATGAAATACGCAAAATAAATTAAATAAAATTAAAATATGTTCTAGAAGAACCTTCAAAATTCCACTAAATTCTTGGAATCGACATTTTCATTTTCAAATAACGCATCACCAAAAGTTTAAGCAATCGAAAAAGATGCTGAATCTCATCAGTGGCTCAAATACGACCAGCAGGATCTTTGCAGACTTCCTGGTAGCCCGGATCCGTTTCATAATATTTGTGTTTATCGATATTATTAATATTTGTCTTTATGGATAATGTGCACGATTTGAAAGGCTGGATCGTTCCTCTTTTGCATTCTACTTAAAATCCAAATATAGTTTTAGTGTTAGCAATGTCCAATAGATGGCGCTACAGATCAGAATTAGCCGCTGTATTACTTTAGGACCAAATTTTGACATTACTTTCAAACTAATTCGGATCAAAAAAAATTTAAAAACACGTTTCTTTTTCAGAGTCATTTGGTGCATCTGTAACAAATTTCATAGCTATGGGTTACTTCGATTTTTCGCTACATACGACACAGACAGATATTTTCTTTTATTATTATAGATAGTCATATAGATTTACGGAAAAACTGAAAGTGAACCAGAACCGGAAATTCATAGTGAACCGCCCATCCATCTCCGAAATTCAATGCTGAATCAAATCAATTCTCATCTAAGGTCCATCTATAGTCAATCCGAGAAATAGATCTTGCAAGGAAAATGTAAATTTTTCAACCGCAAGTGATATCTCCAGAACCGGAAGTGGAAATCTTTAGCGTGTCCCTCATCCCTTCCGGAATGTGATGCTGAATTCACATCAGTCCTTATCAAAGCTATTCCTTATCAAAGCTCGATAGCCTATTTTGAACAAAAAGTAGACATTTAAAAAAATATTTGTATCGGAAGGTGAAATTCTTGGTGAAACCCCTAAGGGATTTTATTGAATCCATATCCATTATGATCTAAAATTTATCCATAGTCAATTCTGAGAAATAGATGTTTTAAGAAAATTTAAACATGTTTAAACCGAAAGTGAACAGCCTTAGTAAATCCTCTACCTTACCCCTTCCGGAATTTGATGATTTGATACTGAATTTATATCAGTCATCGTCTGAGCTATATATATATATATATATATATATATATATATATATATATATATATAGTATAATAATAATAATAGTTTGAAAGTCAAATGAAAGAAGAGTGAGAAGCTGTAACTCGAAAAACCTAACTTTCTAACAAGCTTACAAAATAAAAGTATAAAACTGCATATCTACATTCAAATGGAAAAATAATATAAAAAAACAAATTTCGAATCATCAAGTTAAAGAAATCATCAAAAAGCAATGGTATGGAAACGATAAAAGAAAAAAAAATGAAATCCAAGCATTAATGCTATACACGTGGACAAGGGCTAAGTCTAAATCATGGATTTGTTCACTTCTCCAAAATTCTTTCTCAAGTCCAAGTATTTTGTTGAAGCAAACACAAAAATGTATTTTTCTGAAGAAATACATAGATTATATCTATAAACTATTTCTACTTGGACAACATACATAAAGAAGGAAAAATAAAAGAAAATATGAATACCTGGAAAATGCAAAAATGCACAGCATATGCCCGAACCAGTCAAACGCGGGAACACAGAAAGAAGAGACCAGTGTTGCCATTCGCAAAGAAAAAAGAAATGATCTACTGTTGTCATTCGTAAGAAATGAAAACAGTAATACGAAAAGGTAAGAAAAAGTAATAATATACAAAAAGAGCTGCAAAAAAGTGGGGGCTAATAATAATAAGGCTGATGTTGAAGAGGATGTAATTATATTAATAATACAAGAGAAAGGAGATGTCTGGCTAATATAAGATACTATGAATAGAATTCATGAAAATCCAGCTAATCTAAACTGGTTAACAATACCATTTACTAAATAAGAGGAATATTTATATAAATTGCTGGTAATTTTGAGATTATTAATATGCATATCATGAAATTTTTTATCAGATAATCTATAAATTCTAAAAAGCTGATTAAGTATAATATTTCTAAATAATTGAATCGAGTTGCAGGAATTACAATGGTAAGATTTTATTAATATTAAAATTAAAAAAGTCTTTTTTATCATATAAATTAGTAATAATTCTATTAGAAGGATCAATAAAAAGATTTAAATCCAAAAAATTAATATTATTACTAATAGTAGCTTCATTAGGAATTAATTCCAAATTGTCTGGATAGAAATCTATATCTGTGAGATAATTTTCAGTATGTACTAAGCAAATCAGATCATCAACATATCTGCAAAATGTATAATCTATTGAAGTAAAAGACTTTTCATAATGATAAAGGTATAAATTAGCTAACATACTGTTACTGCAGCCACCCTGTGGAACTCCTGACACTTGTAAGTATAATTTATTTCCTTGAAAAATATAATTATTGAAAATAACAAAGTGAAGAAGTTTAGGAAAATTTATAAAATTGGTTTGAGTTGATAGATTAGTAATATAAAAATTATATAGAGCTAAAATTACATCATATAGATCAGAGATCTTAATATTATTAAAAAGATCTTTAAAATCAAAAGTTTGAAATCCTATTATTTTTCTAAGAGATGTTAATTTATTCTTTAATTCTTTACTATTATTTAGAATAAGGTAATTATTGCTAACCTGGCGTAAACTATTATTTATTAGATTTAAAGAATTTAGTAATAATTTACTCGCAGTAGTAGAGTAAGTATTATGACCATTAGTTACAGTTCTAAATTTAATAGGATTTTTATGAAATTTTAGAATAAGCACTATATAAGGAAATTTAAGATATTTATATTTAATATTTAAATCACTATACATATTGATAATTTTCAATTTGATACTATTAATGGAATGTAAATCAAGTTTAAAAAGACTATTATTTTTTAAATAATCTAACAGATATTGTAAAATTTTTTACAGATAATAGCATAATTATTAGAGGCTTTATCAACATAGATGATAACAAAAGATTGTAAATGATTAATGGAATGTTTAATATTTTCAATATTATATAAAGATCTAGACAATTTAATACCACTAATAGCATTTTTAATAGATTCTAATAAAGTAAATTTCCACATATTAAATGCCTCTAAAGGCAGAGCGTATTTACAAGCTAAATTATATATATATTTATCAAGATCATGACTAATTGATTTTAAAACTTTAAAATAATTATTACAAGAAGGTATCCTAAATTTAGTGCCAAATGCCATAATAGTTCTTAACATATTGTCTTTACTATATCTAAGTCTCTTGTAACTATATGCCCCAAGTCTGGATTTAGAAATTTAGCATATTTGTTTACTTTAGAAATACCAAATACATTCACTATCTACAACTGACTGAGGATCATGATCTATAGAGAGAGATTGTTAAATTTCGTTATAATTAAATACAGATCTACCAATAGTCTTGTTGTATTTAAAAGTCTTTGAAACATTCAAATCTCCAATAGGCAATAAATGTTTGAACTTGTTAAATAGATGACCAAAATTAGGAGAAATATAAATGGAATGCTTGAAAGAGATTACACAATAGGAATTAGTAGACGTATTATTATGAATTTGATAATAATAATACGTCTACTAATTCTTATTGAAGTTTTAAATTTAAATACTTTGAACTTGTAATAAGCAAATCATAGAAAATATGATTAAAATATTCATTGGCACGATTTAATTTTAAGAAAATGACATAAACTTTATTTAAATGTTTTTTCTTTACCGCAAAAACTTTTATTAATTTCCATTGAAAAGTGCTATTAAATTGATTATGTAAACATATTATCTCAGCTTTATGATCATTTTGTAAGGAATGTCCCTTTCCACGTTGAAATCTTTTGAATTTGACTGATTCACTATTATTTAAATGGGGTTTCAAAAAACGGTGAATAAAAATAGAATATTTATTATCTGCAAAAATGTTTTTTACAATATAACCATTTAGATATATTTGATTTAATCCATATGGAAAAAAAGTACAATTTAATTTAATATAGTAGTTTTCAAAATAAACCCTATCTGCTGAAATTGTTTTTATGTCTAAAATATGTATAGTAATATTTTCAAAACCGTGTTTAGCAAAATGTTTATATTTAATTTTATTGGAAGATGGAAGAAAATTATTATTGAGGATATATTTTTTTTTGGCGTAATGTCTGTGTACATATGTAGATGAATGAGATTACTAGTTTGTCCTATATATGATAGATTGCAAATGTTGCAAGATGATCGGTAGATGCAAGTAAAAATTTTACAGAATATATATATGTATATATATATATATATATATATAATATAAAATAAATTGTAAATCCAATGGTATAATGTAAGTAGTGTAACTCATAATACACTATCTCAAAATTTGCCTACAAAATACAATGAAATACAATGAAATAAAGTAAATTCAACCATAAAGAGGAAATTATGAAACGTAATGCAGGCCATAAAGATAAAGATAATCAACAAATTTCAAAGGGGAGGAATGAAGATAGGAAAAAAAAAAATCAAGCAAAAATGCTTGCACGTGGAAAAGCTCTAGGCTTAATAGTTCATTTCGAAAAAAATATTTTTCAAGTCCATATATCCTTTCGAAATGAACACAAAAATGCTTGTTTCTGAAACACAAGATATATTTTATTTATAAACTTGTGTTATATGGACGACAAGCATAAAAATTGGAAAAAAATAAATACCCTAAATGCACCTCTTAAGTACAACCATGACGAGCAATATATGACTAGACCAATGTTGCCATACGCAGAAATGAAAAGAAGTGTTCTGCTGTTGCCAAAGAGAGTAAAAAAAAACCGTACTGCGTAACGGCAATAAAAAAAGGTATTCTACAGTTAAAGCTACAAAAGTAAAAGATGAAAATATATTATAATGTAAATTCAAGAGAATGTAGAAGTATGGCTAAAATAAGATATTAAGGAGAGATTAGGAGAATTTTAGGCTAATCGAAACTTATTAACTATTCCATTTACTAAATATGCTGGATATTCATAAAATTTACTGGTAATTTTGAGGTTATTAATGTGCAAAACATGAGATTTTTATCTGATAATCTATAAATTCTAAAAAGTTGATTAAGTATAATATTTCTAAGCAATTGAATCGAGTTGCAGGAATTAAATGGTAATAATTTATTAATATTAAATTTAAAAATATCTTTTTTGTCATATCAATTAGTAACTATCCCATTAGTACGTTCTATAATTAGATTTAAATCCAAATAATTAATATTTTTACTATTAGAAGTTTCATTAGGAATTAATTCCAAATTATCCGGATAGAAATCTATATCTATGACACAGTTATCAGTAAATACAAGACAAATCAGATAGATCATCTACATATCTGTAAATTTTATAATCTGTTGAAGAAAATAATTTTTCATATTGATATAGGTATAAATTAGCTAACATACTCCTACAGCCACCTTGTGGAACCCCTGAGACTTGTAAGTATAATTTATTCCCTGGAAAAATATAATTATTGAAAAGAACAAAATGAAGAAGCTTAGGGAAATTTAGTAAGATGAGATGTATTAGTAATATAAGCATTATATAAAGCTAAAATGACATCATAAAGATCAGTGATCTTAATATTATTAAATAGATCTTTAAAATCAAAAGTTTGAAATCCTATTATTTAAGTGGAAAGGAACCGGAAGTGAAAACTCTTTGTGGGCAACTAACTAACTCTATCTCCTTCGGGATTCTATGCTAAATCCATAGCAGTTATCATAGTATAAGCTCCATCCGTAGCAAATCTTGAGAAATAAATGTTTCAAGTTAAATGAGAATTTTTTAACCGGAAATGGATAAAGAACCGGAAATGGAAACCTTCCAAATCCCCCGCATTTTCGATGTTAAATCCTTATCAGTCAAAATTTCAGTTCCATCCATAGCATATCCTAAATGATACCTGCTTCATGGAAAAAATTTTAGCAAAAATTTGTAATTGTATGGCCAAAATTTTTGTCACTATTTATTTAAAGATAACATATCGGTTTCGGAGCAAAATAGAATTTCCTTCTTTGTAAGACAAAGCCATCAATAATACCAGGCATTAATTCTCGCCTAAGTGTAATCAATACATATTTACAAACGAAGATTTCCTATTACGATTTCTTATTAAATTTAAAAATGCATAGCAGTGTGGTGAAATATTTATGGTAAATTACTTTTATTAACACTTTACAATATTATTGCAAAGTGTTTATGACTTTGGTCAGTCTGTTATTCTGTCTGTCTGTCTGTCAGTTGGCACGATAACTGACATAAAAATAACTTTATCAAAATGAAATTTTAGTATGTTGTTGAGACGGTCTGTGGGACATATGGAAATGGAAATGAATAATATCACCCAATTAGTTTTGGATTGAACTCGGATTGAAAAGATGAAATATATTGGACCCTATGGGACTTAATTTTTCAAACAATTTTTAACCGAAGTTAAAATTCACAAATTGCTTCCAAAATTTTAGCAAATATTCAAATTATTCCATAAAGTATATAAGAAAAAAAATTCAGCGAAATAGGCTCGGTAGTATTTGAAAATAAAAATTAAAATAATAATTATATCCATATAATATGAAGAGATCACGTGACCCACTTAAAAATAAAATAGGACATCCATCTTTTTCCCCAGAGTAAAAATCGTGAATTTTAAAGTTCTTTTAAATTTATATTTAGTGTTGCATCTGTCCTAAAATCGCTTTATTTTTGCGTATTTTCTTTCCATCTATATTCTGAGCCAACGCAATTACAATATTTTTGCGTTTAAATAATCATCAAATTTTGTTTATTTCTACAACGAAGCCTAATTTTAATGGATGCAGAACGTAAACAAGTGATTGTAAGATAAGTTGCATAAGAATTGCTGGATTTGTTTCACGCAAAACTGCTTAACTTTGGAGTCTGGAATAAAAGCGTATGAATGAAATATTCACTTCTTTTACATAGAGAGGGAGATGATTTATATTTCGATGACGTCATTTCAATAAAGTTCATTTTTTTCGATGAAGTTTTAAGTTTTCAAGTAAAATAAGTTATTGTAGTTCTGTGATAATTAAAAAAAAATCAGAGCTGAATATATCGCATTTTAGAGATGTTTAAATAAAATTGCATTTCATCTGGAAAGTATTTCATAATCAATGCTTTATGCATGATTGATATTTCTTGTTTATATTAAGGTTCGGAATGATTTCGTTATAGTACGACAGACAGTAGAACATAGAACGATGTTTAAAACACACAGCGAATCAATTTAACACATCAAGATACGAATCGGCAATTAGTTAATGACTGCAATATTTCATAAATTTATAGCGATAGAAACTTCGATAATCAAAGAGATCTAACAGAATAATGACTCGTAGGCAATTACATATCAAATATTGTTGTCATTTCGCTGCAGTAGTGTGCGGAGAAAGTTTACCGATACATCGATGACATCTTTTAATTTATAAATCGCTTCCAACACATTTTAATCGATTACTTTAATTTAGGAAATCATCCTTCTCGTTATTTGAACTTCTAAACGGTTAGTATGTGAATTGGAATAGAAAAATGATAGAGTCAATTCTCTAACCGTAGAATTTAGTCGTTATCATTATATTTGGCAATCCTTAATTCTTAGAGGGCTAGAAATTCCGAAAAATTTTACCAATAGAAAATAATTGAATCATTATTTTATTTCAGATCGATTGTAGATAACAGTATTTGTGGAGCAGTTTTGCCATTTTCATGCTGCACTCGTCAGCATGGAATAGACAATACCTGGAATATGTGCCACAATTATGCGAATCTCTATGAGAACCGACATATTCAGTCTTACCACGTAGCCGCCTTCAAATTTAATAAAGATTAAGATCAGACTGCACACGGTTGCAACTGTATCCGTTAGCTGTAAATAGGATGAACTTGTGACCACTGCAGCTTCGCTCCGCCTGCGCCGCCTGTGTGAGGAAGAGGCCCAACCCGTACACCAGATTGGGATGAATTTCTCTAAAAATGTTGTGGGCCGTACGGAGCACAGGCTCAGTTTTTAAAATTTTTCGGAGTGGACCGGGCTGAGGTATTTAATGTTTGAAAAATTGTAAATAATATTCAATAGCCCACATTATATTATTTCATTGACTTCAGCCATGTGAAGGTAAATGTTTTAAAAATCAGCTATTATCTTAATCTTTTGTGCAAACGTTTCACAAATGGATATTTCTGACACATTTGGATAAATATAACTTCGGCCCGTGCCGAGCTCGGGTTCTTCGTACAGACTGATAGTTCCGGGGCGCGACATTCCAGTGGTTAGCGAGCGGAGATTGCACTCGGATGACCCCAGTTCGATTCCCGCCCCTGCCGAAACTGTCGCAGTGTTCATGTGGAGCACGATCACGTTAAATATATGGGTCCGTATGTCCTTCCGAGAGGTTGGTGGTAAGGGAAGGAGGGTACGGTCCCTGTGGATGCCCCCCCCCCCCCACTGGGTTCCGGTCTAAATTGAGTGGTACCTCCCAGCCGTCCAAACAATTACCTTACACCTTCCGGTATGTTGGACGGTCTGGGTCGAAGAAGAAGACTGATAAGTCCGTACAGAATCTAGTGTGATGATAGGTTTTCAAACTATTTAGAAAAGTGGAATTCAATTCGTTCACTTTACGCTTTGATTTTGACTTTTCATTTTTTTTTTTCAATTCCATTTAGCAACACTTTCCATCTCGCATCATGTGTGTAGCGACTTATTTTTTTATTCTGGTTGGTGTGGCTGCACTGTCCTTCTATCCTGAAGAAGGGGTCTGTTTTTGCCAATTTTACTCTTATGCAGTAATTAAACGAAGCAATTTAAGACAGAAGTTTGAGCGATTTGTTTCTGTTTTTCTTTGTTTATCATCTTTGCAAAATATATAAAATATACTGAGTAGTTATGAATACTACAACTTTTTAAAAGAAAAAGAATTCAAAACTGTTCCGCAAAATAGTATTAGAACAAAATGTGGTCAGTGTGTAAAAATGTTTAAGAACCGCTGCTCTTGAAAATTGACGAATTCGAATAAAAACCAGATCGATTCAATGACATTAGTCTGTAGTTCCCACAGTGAAGAAATTGATTAATTCTTATGAAAGTATCTATAATATTTCTAGAAGGCTGAATCTGTGTATAGCATACATATACAGCAGTCAGTGGACAGAACTTAACGAAGCCGGATTTTCTATTTACCCTCGGAGGCGCAGAAAATCAAATATTTAAAAATCTTTTGAGGCTTTCCAAAAATCCCTCTGGTGACCTAGAAGGTTGAATCTTTGCACACCTACAGTATCGATCGATCATCGGTCAGAAACTAACTCACTAACTCAGATAAATATTCGTTTTACCATTCGCAGACTGACAAATAGGTTTTTTTTTTACAAAAATTCTTTTCAGAACCACTAGAAACACCCTGCCTAGAAGGCTGAGAATGTATGCACACTTATAGTATCAACCATCGGACAGAACCTAAAGTAACCGGATTTTTGATTTCTCCCCAGGGGTGGACAAAATGAGGAAAGGCTCTCAAAAGCCCTCAGAGGAAAC
This sequence comes from Amaurobius ferox, assembly GCA_951213105.1. Taxonomy (NCBI): domain Eukaryota; kingdom Metazoa; phylum Arthropoda; class Arachnida; order Araneae; family Amaurobiidae; genus Amaurobius; species Amaurobius ferox. The sequence continues at coordinate 18,376,357 of OX578137.1, forward strand.
CATAGATTTCCTTAGATTTCCTATATAATAGATAGATAACAGAGGCCTCAGAAACGGTCCAAAAATATTTCTTAGGTGGGTTGTGCCTAAACAGTGAGTTTTTTTTTTTTCGGATGACTCCTACTTCCGCGAATTTATTAAGAAAGGGTATTGGCACTTATGATCCGGACAGGTGGACAACGTTCCAATCCCATTAGCGTAGGAAACGAAAACCTGGAAATAAAGTGATTAACATTTGACGAGCAGAATGTCAAGAAAAGTAGCCAATTAGAGAAGATTTTTGGCACGATCTCGCCAAAACCTCGAGGGCAAAGTGAGAGTCAGGGTGAGATGCTATCCCCATATTTCTAATATTGTGAAAGATAGGATGACTCCATCTACTTTTAGGATATCTACAGAGAAAACCCTCCTTCCTTTGATGACCTAAAAGGCTAAAACTCGATAAAGGGGCACAGAACCTAAGTGGGTCAGTTTTCACTACTTTCGACTCTAACCTTCATATCTGTATCTTTAAAATCAACTGAATTATGATAAAGGAAAAAATATGACTTATGCCACTTTTCCGTACCACGTAAAAGGCTGTTTCAACAGTGAAAATAGGGATCATATACAAATTGACGACGGAAATTGTTTAGATCAAAAATACGTTAATATGCGTCAAAATTTTTTATCACAAATGCATCTAAATAAAACATTACACAGACAGAAATCATATAAAGAAGTGATACTCACTACGTCTCCTATGTCTCCTATGTATTATCATCCAGTTTTATCTTTTTTGTGATATGTCACAAATTTACATTTCTAATTTGATATATGGACCTCATTCGCAATGTTCAATTCTCAATTAAATATAACTCGCTCAATTTTAAAGATGCAGATATGCGGGTTTTTTTTAATGATCTTGTTGCAGTAAAAATAAAAGTTTTCTGATTGACCCAATTTGTATAAGGGGGTCGTATAAAAATGTAAAAAGTGTAACTTTTCGAAAATGAATGGGAGGACTATTTCATTAACGCAGTCTTATTTCCTACCTTACTTTCAACATTTTTGCAATTTACATTGCCCACTTATCTCCAACAGGTAAAGAATTGAAGTGCGTTTCAATCTTTTTGGGACATCTTGTGTGTATATATATATATATATATATATATATTTTTTAAGAATTTTAATTTACTTGTATTGCAAAATACCAGTATACACTATATACACTATATACACTATATACCCTGTATACACTATATACATTTTTTTTTATTCTTACAGGTGCTTACTTTTGGTGACCCTACTTTTGCTTGAGGATGCTTTAGCACATGCTTAGATTGCCTATCCCAATTTCATAATCCAGCTCTGCATTCTAAGACAAATGCGACGTGCTTTCTAAACTGGGCTAAACACCAAAATAATTCGAGGCAAGCAGAGAAGTATCAAAGCTCGTTGATAGCGAGTGGTGAGTATTTAGTGTTGGAAAAGTAGAATTTCTTTCCAGGGTTCTCGTTAACGAAGCATGGAAAGATTCTTCAAAGGGATCCTATGAAGGATTGGTGTGTAGCCGAGGACAGAGGAACCCGAGAATGATGGATGGCAAAACGGATTCTGGCAGGCAATGTGCCAGTAATACAGAATATGTGGGTTGGCAACAACCGAGAATCGCCACTTGAAAAGCTCCCGAAAACGATCGTTTGATTCCTCCCACGGAAGCTGAAATCGTTTTAACCTTTTGCTAGCGGGTGAGACAGCGTCCATTTCAAACGAAGAACCTCCCAAAATGACAGGTATATGACATACCCTATCCCAAACAGTTCGATCCCCCTTTGCAGACATTGGCGCCCATGGACGCCAATAAGTGGAATAAGACTAAATGGCAATGGATGCATTGTTGTGAATGGGAGGTTGGAAAATATGACTAGTTTCAATAAAATTCGTGGTACAAAATCTTGTGCTGCTACATAAGTCCTACTACTTCTACCATTTGCGAAGAAAAATAAAGCAGCTGGAAAAGCTATACCTTAAGTAAGCTCTTCGTTACAGGTTACGATCTAGATTACTGTTCATGACTAGTAGAATTATAGATTAATTCATGATTGATAATGGTGAATGGTAAGCTATCAATCAGAATTTTTGGGTTATTAATGGCAACGGTTCGAATGTCATTAATATGTTAACTGACTCACGAGTGTTTCAAAGACTGTTTGTTTCTTGTTCTCTCACCAATTTCTGATATCAGTTTTGAGAAAATGGCTGAAATTAAGAATAAGGGTTGTTGCTTCAAAAGCTGACTAGTTTAAACACATTGCTGAATATCATGTAGCCTCACCTACCATCAGTATTCAAATACTGAAGTTATTTGAGAGGAAGCTACTGTTAGAGCTTGGGCGCAGCAAGTGGTGAATGCGAAGAGGAATAGAAAAAAAGATCGCTAACGAAGCATGGAAAGACTCGTCTGGGGGATCCGATGAAGGATTGGATTGTCCTTGCACAGGACAGAGAAACACGAGGATGATGGATGGCAGGCATCGTGCCAGGAAGGTGGAATAGATTTTTGACAGAAAAAACCACTTTGAAAATGCCGAAGAAGACCTTATTACCCCACAGAAGCTAGAATTTTAGTTAACGGGGAAATGCACGAAATTTGACAAGACATATTTGTGTCATAATTAGATGTGTAGTTAAAACAGTGCTGGAGCTGTCAAAATTTTAATAGCTGCTACTCTATGGAATATATATATATATATATATACACATAAAAAAAGCATAATCCACATTATACAGTAATAACATTTTTTCCGCCTCCGATGAGGAAAATCTTAAATCCGTCACAGTTAGATAAAGTTAGATATATAAATGTGCAAAATTCAGTGTACAAGGTCACCATGGGGGTAGAGGTATTTAGGAGGGTCTTGAAAGACTTTTTAAAACTCCCTATTTTCGCCAACCCCGAAGAGTAACTCGAAAACCCGGCTCTGTTAGGTTCTGTGTAATAATCAGTACCATATATAAGTATGCAAATATGCAGCTTTCTAGATTACCATGGAGGATCTCAAAAGATAAAAGCACGCTAAACACGTTACACAATTATATTAGATATTCCTACTAGTATTCTATGCACGTTTTAAATTCATATTTATATAAACCAAATAAGATAATACAAAAAACAGCACTTACCATTAAAATCAGACAATATTCTCCAAAAAGTTTTATTTCTTAATGCCTGCGTTTTGCTCCTAAAAATGAAGATTATAAGAATGAATTATAAGAAATCGCTATCGTATAATATTTTTAATAGATAACAAATATAAAGATGCTTCAAATTCAATAATTTTTGTTTCTTCCTGTTGGTGGTATAGCTTCTAGATACTGAATTTCACGTTCAGAACCAATCTTCTTTGGAATGGTTACTATTGTTCCTCCAATCAAAATTTCAATGAACATTTATCTGTATTTCAGAGCTGAACCCTGTAACTTCGCGGTGCGAAACTACAACTGTAAGTTCACAACTATAACCTTCATTGCACATATAGTGAAATCTGATGTGGGCAGCTCATGATTTTTCCTACACAATGCAAGTACTTTACTTCTTTCATGGGAAATTGTGATGGACAAATTCCACGGCACAATGTCTTAAAAGTATACTGACACTGGGTGGTTTACTGGATGGCGACATGAAACATTATTTAAGCACCCCATTAACTTATATTTCTCACAAATATAACTCGACAATTGGAAATATTGCTAGCATCTGCTAAGCAACATACTCTATCATAATTAAAATATGTTAATTATTATTATTTCATCAATTTGGCGTCATTTTCGCAATTTCGACGTTACTACAAAAGTACACATACTATACCATCCAGTAACACAACGCAATTGATCTTAAACTCCCCCTTCTCCTCCTTAACAACGAATTTATCAAATTTAATGCCTCAAATTTTTTTATTCCAAGTTTTCAACGTCTGGTCATACCATGGAGGTAAAAGGGACTTACTATATCTAACTACATGCGTTCTGCAATACAGCTCAAACTATATCTATAAATCAATTTTGCATTCATTTCTTTGTTTAAAACATGCATTTTAAGATAAAAGAGGAAGCAAGCCTCTCTAACTCCATGGTTTAAATGTTCAAATCGTGGAGGTAAAAAGAGTTAATACCAACGAGTTTATATATACACGGAAACACTACACTACTGGCATTCTGGCAACATTATCCGTCATAAGCCACAGTCCGCGCTGCCAGTGACGTCAAAAGCAGTCAATTTATTTGTTGTTGTGAAAATTGAAAGCAAGATATACGAAAAAGCAAGATATACGAAATAAAATTAAAATATCAATATATTTATTCAATAGCAAATAGTAAGATTGTAAAGTTGAGGTGGTAATGCTGATAGTTGATTATAAGTGACGTCACCTCCAAGAAGAAATTTAACTTATGGCGCCGGCGCCAGTAGTGTCTCCATGTATATAAGCTCGTTGGTTAAAACTTCATATTGAAAAATCTGATGTGGACAGCACATGACTTTCCCTGCAAACTTATATCCACGTTCTATTTATTTCAATTAAATTTAATTCACTTTTAATTCAATTTTCGTTCTCATTTGATAACTGGACTTATTTTCAAAGGTGGCGTGGAAAAATACGAAAAAAACTAATATATCTCGAGAACGGCTAGTCCTAATGTAATGGGGTTGGTCTTATTCTTTTCTTCGTTAAAAATTACGCATTAAACAAGCATTTAATGGATATATTTGAGCATACGTAGCTTTTTAGTTTAGATTTTGATAATTTTTGCGGGCCATTCAGCAAAAAAGGCAGGTTATTTTTTTCTGAATCGTACCAAAATCTAATCAGCACCAGGGTGACCTATACGTGACTCATCTACCGAATTTTGTGAAATTCGGTTCATTAGTTTTTCAGCTACAGTGGATACAAGCTTTTGCGGGCCATTTCACAAAAAAGGCGGGTTCTTTTATTCCGAATCGTACCCAAAACTAATCAGCACCAGCCCCGGCCACAAGTGACTTACCTACAAAATTTTGTAAAATTCGGTCCATTAGTTTTTTAGTTAGAGTGGATACAAACTCTGCACAGACAGACAGACACACATACAGACAGACAGACACACAGACACACAGACAGACAGACAGACACACACACACAGACGTCACGCTAAAAATGGTTTTTTCGTATTCTAGAGGTCTCGAAACGTGTAGATCCGTCGAAAACTCGAGTTGCGATTTTCGGCATGATTCCAATACTTTCCCTATACATTACCATGTATTGCAGGGAAAGTAAAAAACGCCAATATCGTTTAAGACAATAATTTCGGTGGCGCTGGGAAAAGATAAGTAGCCTTGCATTGTATGCATTTCTATGGCGAAAGACCTAAAATATTTATTTAAACTGTCAAATATGTAAAAATAAATTATAAGCGCAATGCAAATTAGAACTGAAACAATAAAGAATATTCCTACGTATTTAAAATTATTTTGCATTTCAATTTATTTTTATCCTCCATATATTCTGTACTCTATCCTACAACTATGAAAAATCTGATGCGGCACATGACTTTCCCTGCAGACTTAAATTCATATTTTCTTTATTTCTTTAATAATTGATTAGATTGAGTTTAATTGCATCAAATAACACTAAATTTGCATTTTTAATTCATTTTTTGTTTTCATTTGGTAACTGAACATTTTTGCGTTAGCGAGGTAACAAAAATGCAAGAAATCTCAAATATCTCGAGAACGGCTAGTTTTAAAGTATAATGGAGTGTGTTATATTTCTTTCCTCGTCAAAAATTGCGTATTAAATAGGAATGTAATTCATACATTTCATCAGTATACGTTGTCTTTTTTTTTTTAATTTTGGCGATGTTTGCGGGCCATTTCGTCAAAAAATGCAGGTTGTTCTTTTCCGAATCGTACCAAAATCTAATCAGCACCAGAGTGTCCCACAAGTAACTTATCTACCAAATTTTGTGAAATTTGGTCAATTAGTATTTTAGCTAGGGTGGATACATGAAATTTTTGCGGCCCATTTCGTAAAAAAAGGCAGGTTGTTCTTTTCCGAGTCGTACCAAAATTTAATGAGCACCAGAGTGTCCCACAAGTAACTTATATGCCAAATTTTGTGAAATTTGGTCAATTAGCATTTTAGCTAGGGTGGATACATGAAATTTTTTTGGGCCATTTCGTAAAAAAAGGCAGGTTGTTCTTTCTGGATTTATACCAAAATCTAATCAGCACCAGAATATCATACAAGTTACTTATCTACCAAATTTTGTGATATTTGGTCAATTAGTATTCTAGCTAGAGTGGATACATGAAATTTTTACTGGTCATTTCGCTAAAAAAGGCGGGTTCTGTTTTTACGAATCGTACCAAAAACTAATCAGCACCAGGGTCATACTCAAGTGACTTACCTACAAAATTTTATGAAATTCGGTACATTAGTTTTTGAGTTAGAGTGGATACATACATTGCACAGACAGACACACAGACAGACAGACAGACACATAAACAGACACACACACACAGACGTTACGCTAAAAATAGTTTTTTGGTATTCTAGAGGCCTCGAAACGTGTAGATACGTCGAAAACTCGAGTTGCGATTTTTGACATGATTCCAATACTTTCACTATACATTACCATGTATTGCAGGGAAAGTAAAAATCTGATGTGGGCAGCACATGACTTTCACTGCAGACTTATATCCACGTTCTCTTTATTTTAATTAAATTTATTCCACTTTTATACGATTTTCGTTCTCATTCGGTAACCGGATTTATTTTCAAAGGCGGCGTAGAGAAAATAAGAAAAACTAAAATATCTCGAGAACGGCTAATCCTAGTGTAATGGGGTTGGTCTTATTCTTTTCTTCGTTAAAAATTACGTATTAAACAAGCATTTAATAGATATATTTGAGTATACGTAGATCTTTAGTTTAGATTTTGACAATTTTTGCGGGCCATTTTGCAAAAAAAGGCAGGTTAACTTTTTCCGAATCATACCAAAATCTAATCAGCACCAGGGTGCTGATTAGATTAGGTGCCCACAAGTGACTCATCTCCCGAATTTTGTGAAATTCGGTCCATTAGTTTTTCAGTTGGAGTGGATACAAAATCTGCACAGACAGACAGACAGACAGACAGACACACAGACACATACACAGACGTCACGCTAAAAATAGTTTTTTCGTATTCTAGAGGTCTTGAAACGTGTAGATCCGTCGAAAACTCGAATTGCGATTTTCGACATGATTCCAATGCTTTCCCTATACATTACCATGTATTGCAGGGAAAGTAAAAATCTGAAGTGGGCAGCACATGACTTTCCCTGCAGACTTATATTCACGTTCTCTTTATTTTGATTACATTTAATTCACTTTTAATTCAATTTTCGTTCTGATTTGATAACTGGACTTCTTTTCAATGGTGACTTAGAGAAAATAAGAAAAAACTAAAATATCTCGAGAACGGCTACTCCTAGTGTAATGGGGTTGGTCTTATTCTTTTCTTTGTTAAAAAGTGTGTATTAAACAAGCATTTTCTGGATATATTTGAGTATACGTAGATTTTTATTTTAGATTTTGGTGTTTTTTGCTGGCCATTTTGCAAAAAAAAGGCAGGTTATTTTTTTCCGAATCGTACCAAAATCTAATCAGCACCAGGGTGTCCCACAAGTGACTTACCTACCAATTTTTTTTTTAATTCGGTCCTTTAGTTTTTCAGCTAGAGTGAATACAAGCTTTTGCTGGCCATTTCGCAAAAAAGGCGGGTTCTTTTATCCCGAATCGTACCCAAAACTAATCAGTACCAGATCCGACCACAAGTGATATACCTACCAAATTTTATGAAATTCGGTCAATTAGTTTTTAGTTAGAGTAGATACAAAATCTGCACATACAGACAGACACACAGACAGACATACAGACAGACAGACCCACAGACACACCCACAGACGTTACGCTAAAAATAGTTTTTTCGTATTCTAGAGGTCTCGAAACGTGTAGATCCGTCGAAAACTCGAGTTGCGATTTTCGACATGATTCCAATACTTTCCCTATACATTACCATGTATTGCAGGGAAAGTAAAAATCTGATGTGGGCAGCACATGACTTTCCCTGCAGATTTATATTCACGTTCTCTTTATTTTAATTAAATTTAATTCACTTTTAATTCAATTTTCGATCTCATTTGATAATTGGACTTATTTTCAAAGATGGCGTAGAGAAAATACAAAAAAACTAAAATATCTCGAGAACGGCTAGCCTTAGTGTAATGGAGTTGGTCTTATTTTTTTCTTCGTTAAAAATTATGTATTAAACGAGCATTTAATGGATATATTTGAGCATACGTAGTTCTTTATTTCAAATTTTGGCGATTTTTGCGGGCCATTTTGCAAAAAAAGGCAGGTTATTTATTTCCGAATCGTACCAAAATCTAATCAGCACCAGGGTGACCAACTAAGCGACTTATCTACCAAATTTTGTGAAATTCGGTCAATTAGATTTTAGCTAGAGTGGATACAAGCCTTTGCGGGACATTTCGCAAAAAAAGGCGGGTTCTTTTATCACGAATCTTACCAAAAACTAATCAGCACCAGATTCGCCTACAAGTGACATACCTAACAAATTTTATGAAATTCGGTCAATTAGTTTTTCAGTTAGAGTGGATACAAAATCTGCACAGACAGACAGACAGACACACAGACACACACACAGACGTCACGCTAAAAATAGTTTTTTCGTATTTTAGAGATCTCGAAACGTGTTGCTCCGTCGAAAACTCGAGTTGCGATTTTTGACATGATTCCAATACTTTCCCTATACATTACCATGTATTGCAGGGAAAGTAATAATGAATATTACATTAAAAATGAGATAGGACACGACGTAAAGTGCTGCGCAAATAAGGTTAAATAAGCAGACATAAAAAAATATTTCGCATATTACTCCAGTGGTGACAAGTCTGGACATGAAGGCCCGAATGAGAGCTAGACCATGCCGGCCGAACAAAAAATGACTAATCGACAGAACGTAATAAGGTAGCGCCACTTAGTGTGACGAAAGAGAAGTAAAATGAGAAAAGAAAATTTAGATAAAATGGATTTGAGATGCAAACAAGCAAAAATGTAGAGTAAGTGAACTCAAAATTCCGTGCAAACAAAAAGAACGGAACAGAAAACGAATAACTAAACATGATTATACCATAGCTCGATAAAATAGGATGCCATTGATAAGTTATTAACTAGATTATTTTATTTTTTATTGGTATGAAAGTATTCAAAGAAATTAAAATAACTGAAGGGCACTTTTGTATAAAGGAAGCAGAAGAAAGAGCAAATCGATCTCCAACAATGATTAGCGTTTATGAAATACAGAGATTTCCGAAAGGTACGTTAGCGTACTTAATCTTCTTTACGCAAAATTTTACATTATATCTTGTAGTTCATTACTGACTGTGCTCAAAGTCACGCTCTGCAATAACTATTACATTACACTGAGAGAAGTATGATCACAGAATAAAAAATCTGATGTGGGCAGCACATGACTTTCTCTGCAGACTCATATTCAGGTTCTCTTTATTTCTTCAATAATTCATTATTATGAGTTTAAATGCACAAAATAAAGCCCACAATTATTTAAGAAGACACTGAATTGGCACTTTTAATTCAATTTTTGTTCTCAGTTGGTAAATGGACTTTTTTCAACGGTGGTGCAACATAAATGCGAAAAAGCTAAAATATCTCGAGAACGCTAGCCTTTGTGTAATGTTGGTCTTATTCTTTTCATTGTTGAAAACTATGTATAAAACAAGCATTTAATTAATATATTTGAGCATACGTGGTTTTTTATTTTAGATTTTGACAATTTTTACAGGCCATTTCGCAAAAAAGGCAGGTTACTTTTTCCGAATCGTACCCAAATCTAATCAGCATCAGGGTGACCCACAAGTGACATATATACCAAATTTTGTAAAATTTGATCTATTAGTTTTTCAGCTAGACTGGATACAGGCAATTTTGTAAAATTTGATCTATTAGTTTTTCGGCTAGACTGGATACAGGCAATTTTTGCAGGTATCATTTCGTAAAAAAAAAGAAAAAAAAAAGGCGGGTTCTTTTTTCCCGAATCTTACCAAAAACTAATCAGCACCAGGGTCATACATAAGAGATTTACCTACCAAATTTTTTTAAATTAGGTCCATTTGATTTTGAGTTAGTGTGGATACATACATTGCACAGACAGACACACAGACAGACAGACGCACACACAGACGTCACGCTAAAAATAGTTTTTTCATGTTCCATAGGTCCCAAAATGTGTAGATCCGTCGAAAACTCGAGTTGCGATTTTCGACATGATTCCAATACTTTCCCTCTACATTACCATGTATTGCAGGGAAAGTAATAATCTTTATAGAAATACAATATACCTATGAAGTAGATTCCCCGGGGGTCCAGTGAAGATAAAAGATTATAATTAGTATAACAGCATCCTATTATTCTGTATTCTTTAACTGTGTAGAGTTAGTAAAGGAAGTACTGTGATTGATTAAGTTAAGTGGTTTAGTGTTGTGAAGAAGAATAGTATGAAGCGAAAACTAGCCTGGTCCCTGTCGGCGCTTTGGCAGACGAAAATTCATGGACATATATAGATTGAAAAACTGACGATATTCTCTGGTTTAAAAAATTGGCAGAAGTACTGTGCTAGTGAAGATTTCAAATTCATAAAATTGTTTTGCGCGCAAATGTTATTTGTGGAGGGGGTAAACAAATCACAAAAGCTATAACTCTGTTGGATAAAACCGGATACAATTTATGAAATAAGAAAGCTGTAAGAAAGGAAAGTAAATATACGTGTCCCTGTGTTTGTCAGGCAATGTGGCAAATTTGGCGAGTTTGGTACCAGACTTGAAGTACATTGCCAACTTGGTGACGTCTGTGCAAATTCAAAAATCGTTTTGCAAATTCAAAAATCCGATAATTGAATTTAATTTCTTTGATAATTCCTGTTGCTTTGTGGGAGTTACAGTGTATTTATAGATAACATGTTTTAATCAACATATCATGCACTTTACTTACATATATGCAAAATTTATTATTACAAAATATGACTAATGAGAGGCTACTATAACTATGACAGATTAACTATGATTATATGACTCTGATATTTTTAATTATCAGAATTAAAAATCTGATGTGGGCAGCACATGACTTTCCCTGCAGACTTATATTCACGTTCTACTTATATAAATTAAATTTAATTAATTTTTAATTCAATTTTCGTTCTCATTTGAAAACTGGACTTATTTTCAAAAATGGTGTAGGAAAAATACGAAAAACTAAAATATCTCGAGAACGGCTAGTCCTAGCGTAATGGGGTTGGTCTTATTCTTTTCTTCGCTAAACATTACGTATTAAACAAGCATTTAATGGCTATATTTGAGCATACGTAGTTCTTAAGTTTAGATTTTGATGATTTTTGCGGGTCATTTTGTAAAAAAAGGCAGGCTATTTTTTTTCGAATTATACCAAAATCTAATCAGTACCAGGGTGGCCTACAAGCGACTTATCTACCAAATTTTGTGAAATTCGGTCTATTAGTTTTTCAGTTAGAGTGGATACAAACTTTTGCGGGCCATTTCGCAATAAAAGGCGGGTTCTTTTATTCCGAATCGTACCCAAAACTAATAAGCACCAGACTCGCTCACAAGTAACTTACCTACCAAATTTTGTGAAATTCGGTCCATTAGTTTTTTAGTTAGAGTGGATACAAAATCTGCACAGACAGACACACAGACACACAGACACACAGACACACAGACAGACACACAGACACACACACAGACGTCACGCTAAAAATAGTTTTTTCGTATTCTAGAGGTCTCGAAACGTGTAGATCCGTCGAAAACTCGAGTTGTGATTTTCGGCATGATTCCAATACTTTCCCTATACATTACCATGTATTGCAGGGAAAGTAAAAAGTACTGTTTAATTACACTCACAATTAGGGAACCTTTAATTTAAAAGTAATCAAAAATATATGTACTAAACACTACGCCTTTCTATGGTGTCAACTCACAATAGCAGCTATTTTACTAACACTATAACGACGTCTAGGTATAATTCTCACAGCATTATGTCATTTTCAAGAGTTTCATCCATCTGCTTCTGTCTACCTCTATGTTCAAATTCTGACTTTTCAAATTGGGAAGGCCTCTCAATTAACTTTCCTATTGAACTGAACCATGGAGGTGAAGGAATGGTGTCATCTCCATCTCCATGAGCTCAATACATTTTTCTGTTTAGTTTCGTCAGGCATTAAAGCCATGTAATTGCATCATGTTATGGCAACGCCTTCGACCCGTGATATAAACCCTTTATTTCAACTCGATGAGCTACACACACGGATTGAATTTTGTCTGTTATTATATAGTATTTCTTAAATATCAATTGAATTTGATGAGCAATAACATGAACTAGTTATTTTTTTAAACCAAAAAGTTGCAAGAAAGTACTATGTTCTAATTACGTGGTGTAAATTCAATAGTCAAGGTCATCGGCACGCTCGAAAGTTTTCGCCAGATGTTCCAGACAGACAGGTAGATAGATAGACAGATAGAAGAACAGGTATCCCTGGGTCATTCTAGTATTAATGTCAAAAAGATGTATGTAATGCATGCATACTTTCCTTGTACATACGTACCTTGTGCATTTGCAATTCCGAAAACTCATTTGCGAAAATTAACGGGAGTTTGATTTAACTCGACTTTCTTATACCTAAATGTGTTTTTAATGCCTTATTTTTTGCTTTTTTTTAATTTTGCAAGAAAAATGTTGAAACATTGGTAACAGGGGTCCAAATGCTTACAATTACGTGTTACCATTCAATTTACAGGGCTTAAAAAAATATTTCGATTAATACCATATATGGCAATGCACCTTCGAGGGGGGGGGGGTAATTTTTCCCCCAGAGGGAGATAATGACGTCACGAACAAAAAAAGTGTATCACGGCTTTTTTTTCACAGCAATAATGGAAACTATTAAAATCCTTGTGATCATTGTGAAATAAATCGTTTTATGCATGATTATGTCAAATTTTATCTTATGCTGCCATGTTAAAAAAATATAAAATTTCGAATAAATTTCGAAGTTTCCGTTCGAATTAAAAAAAAAAATCTATCTCGTTCTAGCATTTTTCGACAACAAAGTCGCATATAAAGTTTCTTGAAAATCCATTAATATCTGTGACCGCTATCGTGAACACAAGAAATCGACCACAGATATAAAGGCAAACAGACGGACATCACTCCAAAAACAGTCGAAACATGTTCAGGAGCTCTTAAAATTTATATTGGCATCAAAATCTTAAATTCGAAAATTTTCGTGAAAACAATATACTTTCTCTATATGCGGCAGTAAAAATCGATACATTCACAGAGTTTGTTACAAAAGACGTTATTTACCTCTCTCACGTTCCTTTTCTGAAAATGATTTCCTGTTTATTTATTCTGGAAAACTACTTTCCTACTTTTTTCACGCCCGATGATTCGCATAACAAAAGCTGGGAAAGAAAGATTCAAAAGGAACGGAGTCTTTCATTGTGAATGAATCTCAAATCATCTAGAGAGAGCTTTTGTAACGAAATTGTCTTTGCCTCCAAGTTCATGATGAATATGGATATGGCTCTTTGTCACAAGAGAACGTGTAGCGTCCTCTGTGTGTCTTCTGATTTTTGTTGAATTCTGATCCTGTTTGTTATTTGTCTTTTAAAATCACCAAGAACGTGTTTTATATTTCCTTCTGTGTTAATTATTGATGTTTGAAGGAACAGACAGTGGATAAGTTTGTTGCAAATCTGTTTAAAACCAGATATTGATTTTTATCAAATGTTTGATGTTCCAAATTTTCCGGAATTCTTTTTTGTTCCAGCATATATTATACTTACCCTATATACACGGCCGTAGCCAGAGACGAAATTAAAGGGGGACTGGAGTGAAATTCAAGGGGAGCTCTACAGTCTTGAAGGAGAGGATCACAAAAACACAATTGATCAGTAGCATTTATAAACCATAATATTTACTATTACATATTTTCATCCATATAAATTATTAACTGTATATTTATATTTGTAACCTAAGAGCTGGTTATTAATATATATATATATATATATATATAGAGAGAGAGAGATACTATACATCAATATTAATATAAATATAATAATTACAATTGATTTTAATATAAATATTAACTGGTAGCAAAGCTGTTAATTAACCAAAAAAAAATTTGAAAGTTAATACAAGTTAATGCTAAATATTAACTTTTAACTACTTATCAGTTGATTTTGACTCTATAATGTATAGTGAACCAACCACACAATAATGCAAAAGTATCCTAAATATTGTTGTCATAATTTAAAAATTTTTTAAATACCTTTAAATTAAATATGTAAATAAATTGTTCATCAATATAACCACATAATTAGCTAAATTAAAAAATCTTTAAAACGACTTAATTTATAAAAAAAAATCCCGAGAAGAAATTTTTTATGCAAAATTTGAATGGCATTTTAGATGAAATTTTATGTTACTACTAGAAATAAAATATTTTTATTAGGGGGAGGGGGCTGAGTATGCCTCTTGGGGAGCTTAGCCCCCTCTGGACCCTGCCTACATAGTATACTATATTGTTCCTTGAAAGTCCCTAAACACCCCCAATGACTTCATAAGGAAACCTTCGCGAGTGCACACATTTGGTTTAACTATAATGTAATGATCATGTTAGATGGAATACAAGAGATTGCAACGACCCTCGTCAAGAATTTAAAGAGAAGAATTAAAAAGTGAGGTCAAAGAATTAGGCGATAAAACGAGATAGATGAAAAAGCCACTAGAGAATTGTCTAATGACAAGATTCGACAATAAAACTTTTACAGACGGCATTTATTTAATACAATAAGGTTATTAGCGAATGACTGCCCTATTCAGGATTGCCAAAACAAACAACATTTACACGAGGAATACACACCCATTGAAGATCACAGTATTCATGGACCGGTTTCATTTTTATTATGCGCTCATCAGCATGGAATAACCGTTAACTTCAATGGCAGCAAGAAGCTCGCTAAAAGCGAATGCATAATAAGCGCGAAACTGGTCCATAGATGCTGGTATCTGCAATGGGGATGTTTTCCATATTTTTGAGAACGCCCTTTGTAGGTGGGTTTTTCCGTTTTTGATCCACAGCTTAGTTTAACTCAACAGTTTGCTCCAGTGACTAAATATCGGATGGACTGTAAAAAATGGCACTCTGCAAAACTTTACTTAGCATTACTCCTGCACAGATAGGCAGTTGCAATTTTGCGAACTTTCATGCGAATTGGCGATTCCAGTCCTTCCAAGCAGCCGATATAAAATTTGTTCACAATTTAGCTCGGGCCATACGACGCTGCAAAGGCTAAGTTCAAAATCACAAGAATCCGCTAGAAAGAAAGTCAAGAATAAGGAAGACACTCCCATTGCAGATAACAGTATCCCTGGATACATATCCATTGCAGATAACAGTATCCATGGGCACCTTCCATTGCAAATAACAGTGTGAGGATTCTATTATTTATTATCATTTCATTCAAATTCTACTTTTTCTGGTTTTTAATTTATGTCCTAAACTTCTCAACTTTCATTCCGAAGAATCGCATACTCACGATTGGCCAGATCTATAAGAAGGGTAGACTTTAGAATGACGACTCTGCCATTCTGCCAAGTTCGCGCATGTGAGTGTGTACTGATCGTCCATGGAAGATAGCATCGAGGGTTATAGCCTACAATCTTGTGAGTATATGTATTGGGGCGTAGTTGGATCATCAGAGATTCAAATTGAAAGTCAGTTTAGTAATAAGTTAGGGTTGAACTTCGTTGCAGATTAGTATGTCTCGGGTAGAATTTGT
Organism: Amaurobius ferox; assembly: GCA_951213105.1. Taxonomy (NCBI): domain Eukaryota; kingdom Metazoa; phylum Arthropoda; class Arachnida; order Araneae; family Amaurobiidae; genus Amaurobius; species Amaurobius ferox. Next base: position 18,392,314 of record OX578137.1, read on the forward strand.
AATGAAATAGCGTTGTAAATAATTTGTATATAGATTTGTAATATATATATGTGTGTGTGTGTGTGTGTTTTGAGTTCCCAGCGAAGCTAGCTGTCAATAAAGTTGCTTATTTGTTAAATGTTGGGATTCCTACGTCGAACTCTAGTCATTAGGTTATTGGAAGTTTAATTTACAGTCAAGTAAATTGTAATGGTTCATACAAAAGTCACGATCTTGGGTTGAAGTGGAATAGTACTTTATAACAGTATCCATGGCAGTTAACAGTTATTCCATGCTGATGAGCGCAAGCGTAGGTCACGCATTTAGCTTTTAAATTTCGCCTTTCGGACACTCTGTAAACTTTTATAAAATGTGAAAGTCTGGATTTGGTAAAACGACATTTTAATAATGGTCCTTGTCCCAAGTGGTGTGATCTGGTCTGATTTATTATTATTATTATTATTATTATTATTGTTATTTTATATTTTATTTTTTTGCTAATATCTTAGAAAATTCACTAGGAAGTCAAATATAAAAGTATTAAATAAATCAACTGGTTCTCAATCAATAGTTAAAATATTCCATATATTTTGAGTTGTTTTCAATAAAAACGTATATATACAGAGTGGATCTAAAAACATGTAAAAGATGTAAATAAATGTATACTTTAAAAAAAAGCGCAAAACCGTTCCATGGATACTGTTCTCAGCAACGGGAGTATCTTACCTATTTTGGAGGTTGCCCTTTTTGGCGAATTTTTGTGAATTTGAACATTTGCATACACATAAATCTAGTGTAGAGCCCGTTTAAAATGCTCTTCGTCAGAGACAAAGCGCATTGGAATTTCTGAAAGAATATTACCGCGTATTTTGACAACCATTGCAGGTGTCACCGTTTCAGAAACGTCGATGATACAGCTTTTTGACAGGTGTTTATTAACTTCCGTATACGCGTTTTGTTCGCTCCTGGTGTAGATTACCACCCACTCATTCGACAATGCTCTACAACTATGTAATTAGTAATTTACTTCTACCTTGCTTTGATGCCGAGTTTGTTATCCTAACAATAAAATATTAACGCTTAAAATATTTTGCTAGGAGCGCTGCAATCACTTTTATTCGATCGAGTATGGTCACTTTACTATAAATAGACCTAGCGTTAATACTCATAGACTTTTCCTTGCAAAGTTATTGGGATACTTAAGGAATTTCTAAAGAATCCTGTATGCACAGGGGAAATATTTCAATGGTATCGAAAATTCGAATTAATGCTTTGGTGAATTTACGCGTTTTAGGCTATCTGGAATTTGAAAAAATAATTTTATAGTATAAGAGAATACCCCCAAAATTCTCGGAATTGCTGAAAAAAAAAAGTAATAGAATAAAGTTATCCTCTTTTTACTTTAGTCCTCTTCAAAGTAGTACTTTTCTTGAGCTGCATGACACTGATCCCAGAGTTGTTATCATTGTTGAAAACAGTTTTAACCTTTTGCTTACGGGTGGGATAGCGACCATCCCAAACATTGGCGTTCATTGCAGGCGATCGAACTGTTTGGGATAGGGTATGTCAAATATCTGTCTTTTTGAGAGGTTCTTCGTTTGGGATGGACGCTGGCCCACCCGTAAGCAAAAGGTTAAAGTACTGCAAAGTTTTAAAGTTTAGCATTTTTGCAACGTCCTCTTTGAAAATACGCCCAGTCGCCAAATGAAACGAAAATTAAATTGAAACGGCAAATTTCAATGTCATTTCAAATGATTAATCTGTAGAATTCAAATGAATTTAATGAATTCTGAAAGAAATAAAGAGAAAATGAATTTAAGTTTGTAGGATAAGTCATGTGCTGCCTACATCAGATTTTTAGATCTACAGCTGTATAGAAAGTGCGGCTCTAGTACTGCGTAAGCAGATGCATGCAAGGAAATCATTCTTTTTCTCATAATGTCTTATTTCTGAGGCGGTTTATTTTCACTATCAATAGCGCCTTCAAATCAATAAATTCCATTCCTTCCAAAATTGTTTCTTTCTCTCATTAGAATTTCTCAGAGTTCCCGTTCTGCTTTTAGCTTCCTGTCGAAATTATACTAGAGTTATTTCCGAAGCCTTTCTCTTGATTACAACTCGACTCATCTCGGCAGAGCTTTAGAAAATAAAACATATCCGTGGAACTCCAGAGAGGCGGATCTCCCGTTGCCATCGCTTCTTTGCAAAAATCTCCTGCCCCTTCAGATCTCATGAATATGGATGCACACATTTCTTTTAACACGCGTCTGTTTTGTATTTTCCTGTTTCTTTAACGGATCCCTTTATGCTGTCCTTTGTATCTGCATTCAGAAATTGCATAATGTTTTATTTATTCATATTCTTTGCATGTTCATTAGGGATTTTTGGTTCTTAATTCCAACGGAATTTACTGAAAATTTCTAACTTTCTCAGTGCATGGGATGAGTTCTGGACATTCAAAACAAGGGCAAACATTTAAAAGAGGGTGTGTCGGTGTTCGTCATTTTCAAAACCGGGATAATGGTATTGTTCAGTTGCCCATATAATTGTGAACTTATTACAAGACACCTTCCATATTTGATTATTACTCTCGTAAATTTTTAATCTAGTGTCGCATATATATAATTTCTAAAATTATATATATATATATATATATATATATATATATACATATTTGGGATATAAAAACTAATACAGCTGATAGAATGTTCTTTAAAAACTTCTATACTAAATCAAATTGTACTCTTTTTCCATATGGTATAAATCAATTATATCTCAATAGTAATATTGTAAAAAATAATTTTGTAGACAATAAATATTCCATTTCTAATCACCTTTTTTTGAATACTCTTTTACATAATAGAAATTCGGCTAAACTCAAAGGATTTAAACGCGGTAAAAGAAGCTCCCCTCATCATGATTTTAAAACTGAGATTAAAAGTATGCATCAACATTTCAACCACTCATTTCAATGGAAATTAATAAAATCATGGGTATTTTCGGTTAACAAAAAACAATTAAATACAGTTTATGCTATTTTCTTAAAATTAAATCTAACTAATGAACATTTTAATCATATTTTCTATGATTTGCTCATGACTAGATCAAAATATTTAAAATTAAACTTAATCATTTTCATAATAATAATTGTTCTAATTCTTATTGTGTAATATTTTTTAAGCATCCCATTTATAATTCTATCAATTTTAGGAATTTATTTAAACGGTTTCATCATTTATTACCTGTTAAGGATTTGAATGTTACTAAGACTTTTAAATACAACAAGCCTATTGGTAGAACAATTTTTAATTACAATGAAATTTCCGAATCTCTATCAGTCGATAAAGATTCCTTAACAAATTTGGATGGTGAATGTATTTGTAGAGTTGATAATTATGCTAATTTTATAAATCCACACTTGGGGCATATAGTTACTGGAGACTTAGCCATAGTTAAAGATAAATCTTTAAGAACCTTAATGTCATTTGGTACAAAATTCAGGTTACCTTCTTATAATAATTTTAAAAAAGTCCTAAAATTAATAAATCTTGACCTTGATAAATATATTTATGGATTAGCTTCTAAATATGCTCAGCCTTTAGAGGCATTTAATATGTGGAAATTTACTATTTTAAAGTCTTTTAAAAATGCCATTTGGAGTATCAATTTATCTAGATCTATATATAATATGAATAATATAAAACACTTTATAAATGATTTACATAAATCCTTTGTTATTACTTATGTTGATAAAGCCTCTAATAATTATGCTATTATCTGTAAAAAATTCTATGTACAATATCTGTTAGATTATTTGAAAAATTATAGTCTATTTAAACTTGTGTTCACACTCTGCTAATAGTATCAAATTGAAAATTATCAATATCTATTGTGATTTAGATATTAATAATAAATTTTTGAAATTTCCATATATTGTGTTTATTCCTAAATTTCATAAAAATCCTATTAAATTTAGAACTGTAACTAGTGGTCATAATTCATACTCTACTACTGCTAGTAAATTATTACTAAACTATTTGAATGTACTAAATAGTAATTTACGAGATTCTAGTGATAACTACATTATTCTAAATAATAGTAAATAATTAAAAAATAAATTAACGTCACTAGGTAAAATAATAGGATTTCAAACTTTTGATTTCAAAGATCTATTTAATAATATTAAGTTCACTGATCTTTACGATGTCATATTAGCTTTATATAATGCCTATATATATTACTAATCATTCTCATCTTACTAAATTTACCAATTTTCCTAAACGTCTCCATTTTACTCCTTTCAATAATTATATTTTTCAAGATAATAAATTATACTTACAAGGCTCGGGGGTTCCACAAGGTGTCTGTAGTAGCAGTATGTTAGTTAATTTATACCTATATCATTATGAAAAATTCTTTACTTCTACAGATTATAAAATTTACAGATATGTAGATGATCTGATTAGTTTAGTATTTACTGATAATTATGTCATAGATATAGATTTCTATCCGGATAATTTGGAATTAATACCTAATGAAACTACTATTAGTAAAAATATTAATTATTTGGATTTAAATATAATTATAGAACCTACTAATGGGATAGTTACTAATTTATATGATAAAAAAGATTTTTTTAAAATCAATATTAATATAAAATATTACCTTTTAATTCCTGCAACTCGATTCAATTGCTTAAAAATATTATACTTAATCAACTTTTTAGAATTTATAGATTATCAGATAAAAAAATTTCATGCTTTGCAAATTAATAACCTCAAATTTACCAGAAAATTATATGAATATCCAGCATATTTAGTAAATGGTATAGTTAATAAATTTCGATTAGCCTAAAATTCTTAATATTCTCTCCTTAGTATCTTATTTTAGCCTTACTTCTACATTCTCTTGTTTTTTCATTACAATATATTTTCATCTATCTATTTTGCAGCTTTTACTGTAGAATATCACATTTTACTGCCATTAAGCAGTAGGGCTTTTATTACTCACTTTGGCAACAGTAAATCACTTCTTTACTCTTTAGCAAATGGCAACATTGGTCTAGTCATTTTTTGTTCGTCATGGTTGTGCATTTGAAGTGTACTTTAAGGTATTTATGTTTGCTATTTATTTTTTCTATCTTTATGCTTGTCGTCCTAATAACACATGTTTATAAATAAAATCTATCTTGTGTTTCAGAAACAAGCATTTTTGTGTTCATTTCGTTTAAATATTAGGACTTGAAAAACATTTTTTCGAAACGAACTATTCTTAAGCCTAGAGCTCTTCCACGTGCAAGCTTTAATACTTGATTATTTTGGTATTCCTTTTTTCGATTTCTCTCCTTTGACATTTGTTGATAATCTTTAGCTTTCTGAACTGTGAATGTATTGTAATATCCTTATTATGGTTGAATTTCATTTTATTTCATTCTGTTCTGTAGGCAAATTTTTAAGATAGTGTATTATGAGTTACTACTTCCATTAGAAAAATAGAGTAATAACCAATTCCAAGTAATTACGAAAAATGAAAACAATTTCGCCAAAGCAGTCAGTTAAACCACGGCTACCATGCCGGAAAAGGAAATGAAGAGCACTGGTTTAAATTGGAGGTTAATTAGACTAGATTCTTCATCAGGTCTGAGCATGTAACTCTAATTAACCCATACAAATGCTTGTTTCAGATATGGCAATATGAATGCCATACACTCAGACTACAATCATTAACAGCCGAAAAATTATTAGGAAATCATGTGACCATGAACCATGAGGCGGAAATTTAAGAATAATACAACCATTAAATAATGGACTGGTAAATACAAGATTCAAATATTTCGGATCTGGACCTTACCTGGAGCCTCCCGCTCACTCGAGTGGTGTCCGTACTTTCTATGAGCGGCCCTGTAATAAGGCCTATATTTCAGTATTTTTAAATATTAACACTTTGCTCACGGGAAAATGTAAAAGAAGTACAAAGATTTACTGTAATTTTTTTATTTTTAAAGGTCTTTTTAATTGTCTAATTTGTGCTGATTAAATTTTAGCACGATATAGAAAAATATAACTGAACTTTTCATTGAAATAAAAATTTGAAATAAAAGACAAAATATGCTCATATATATTAACTAAGTACTCGTTTTATACGTGGTTTTTTATTACAAATAGCATCAACCATTATTCGTGAATAAATTCCTCTCTAGATATTTGAACATTTTTGAAAATTTGGCAACTTGGATCTGTATTTTACAAGGCTCAAAATTAACGAATGATAATAGAATTTCTTTAAAATGTCGAATGCGATGCTATTTCAAGTGAGCACACATTTTACTTATTATTTTTCACGATAAAACTCAAATGAATATATTATGGAAAAAAAAAGAAAGAAAAACTGAATTTGGGTCTATAAAGAAAGGCAAGTGTTCCCCACATCAGATATTTTTAACCTAAATTTATGTACCCACTTTACGTAGGTAAGACGTGAGACATTTCACGTTATCCGAGGGGCCACTGAGAATTCTGCGTTATCAAATCGGGCCGCCGAACTTTTTCGGAAATGTATGTCTGATTCGAAAAAAATGTCCGATTTCGGAATGTATGTCTTATATCTGTCCTTTACCAGTGAAGGACATTGTGATGCCCGAAAGCGCTTTGGCTGTGTAATTGTTTGTACGTCGAGGAAAGGAAATTTTATTAAAGGACTTTTAAAGCTAATTTTGGTTGTCCTTAATTTTAAAGTTCTAGTACCATGTTGTTTTTTACTTTCTTTTTTATTTTAAATTTTACAAGAAAAATTTTAAAAAATCGGTATCGTGAGTCCGTATGATTACCATTATAGCGTGTTATCATTCATTTTAAAAGGGTTGAAAAATTCTTTCGATTGATACCATATACTTTACAATGTATCGCCTGGGGGGAGGGGGTAATTTCCCCCCTGAGGGGGCTAATAACGTCACCAACACAAAAATTATATCGAGGCGAATTTTCATAACAATGATTAAAACTATTAAGTCTTGTGATCACAGATCCATAAATAAACCCTCTCCGGCACGATCATGTCCAATTTTGTCCTATGTTGCCATGTTAAAAAAATATGAAATTTTAAATAAATTTCAAACTTTTCTCTCGAATTAAAAAAAATTCTATCTAGTTCCAGATTTTTGGATAGCAAAGCTGGTTATAAAATTTCATGAAAATCCATTAATATTTGTGGCTGCTATCGTGTGCACAAGAAATTGACCACAGACGCACAGACAGACATACGGTCAGACGGACATCACTCCAACAGTTGCCAAAATGTATTCAGGAGGTCTTAAAATATATATTGTCATCAAATCTCGAATTCGAAAATTTTCATGAAATCAATACTTTCTCTATATATTACATAATATAAGAAAGTAAAAATGAGTGTTCGTTTTTATGATGTTTTATAAAATGTTTTTACTAATGTTTATTTTAATGACTGAAATTTTAAGTTCTATTAAATCTAAAGGTTGCAAAATTTGTATAGACTACGGGCAGTAAAATAGTATATTTAGTGCTACTGGTGCTTTTATATGCAAGGTAGGATCAAAAAGTTCGGAGACTGTGCTAATATCTCCAACCCTGAATGGAAAAGAGTGGAACTATTTTACGGTGGCGTAGAGGCTCATGTGATGCCAGATGTGAAAGGGAAGAAGCAGGTCCGCAGTGCAGGGTTTTTCCACACAATGCGGGTCAGTGAACTGATATTCGCACGTTGTTCTTCAAACGCCATTTCCGTTTTCGACGAACGCGAACGACTACAGTTAACTGACATGAATTGTCTGGAAAACCCTCACACGCCTTGTCTGGGAAAACCCTGCACTGATGACCTGCTTCTTCCTTTTCACATCTCGCGTCACATGTGCTTCTACGCCACGGTGAAATAGTTCCCGTCTCCTTCATTCAGCGTTGGAGATATCAGCACAGTCACCAAGCTTTTTGATCCTACTTTGTATATAATATACATATATATATATATATATATGACTAGTTGTTTACGAGTTTCTGTGGTAACATTCATTTTTAATTATATATATATATATATATATATATATATATATATATATATATATCCTACCTTGTATATATATAAACTTTTTAAAACCTTTATAAAGCCTCATTACAGTTACTTGAAGAATAACGTACTTTTGATAACTGTGTCCAAGGCAATGTTCTTGTCCGACCATCCACAAAATATGAGCACGATATTGGTCGGTGTATTTGTGTACGTCGGATGTGGGATGTTGCGGTTTGCAACATTTTATTATAAAGGACAATAGGAGAGTGCATTGCGTGCCCGGATGTAGAGTGATCACTTGTCGGTCCGTCTGTTTTTTTCACATAGGCGGATGTCCGCGAATTAGCCAATGGAGGGAGTTCACATCCTTTAGGCAGCATGCTCTTAATTAGTTACCTATAATGTCCTGTCCACACTTTTGTTCGGAATTTTAGCTATCCATATCAATAAATCTCCATTTATACGTTTGTATGGAGCTTTAATGGAAAATTTACTAAACTCAGAGACTTGGAATTTTGAACTATACTAGAAATAAATAGTCTTGACTTGAATGAGTCTTATCAAAGTTTAGAAATGTCATTTATTTGATTTAAAACACATGTGGGGACTTCCCTCCCCCCTCCTGTTATTTTATTTATTTATTTATTTATTTATTTTTTAAATCTCATCTTATTTTGTTGAAAATTCTTTTATTGTTGCCGTTCCACAAGAAGTTATACTTTTGTTATTTAAGTAAATAAATGGAGGGTCTTATCACTCGCATTACTCACACATTCATATTCTGTAGTGTTTAGTTTCATTTGTATGACAATCATTCTAAAAAAGCAAAAAGAAATATATAAATAAATGGAGGGTCTTATCACTCGAATTACTCACACATTCATATTCTGTAGTGTTTAGTTTCATTTGTATGACAATCATTCTAAAAATGCAAAAGAAATATATCTTTTACAAATGTTATAACAAAGTTTTTTTAATTAATTAATTTATTTATTTATTTTACTCTCCCTCTATATACATAGTATAATGTATAGGGAAAGTATGGTGACGGGTGTCGAAACTTTAACCTCGACATTTTGACGGAAAAGCACAATTCAAGTATACCTGAACTCGTATCAAAAGTTTCTGAGGTGGTGTCTGCGTGTATGGGTGAATCTGTGGATGCGATATCTCTCGAACGAATGGAACATTTTGAACAATATTTGGTACGTATTTTACAGTCAGTGAACAGTGGAACTCCATTTAATTTTAAACGCAATTGAATGTTCCGAATACCCCCAAATTTTTGGATGAAATTTTGAAAAAATCATAAAAAAAATCATAAAAAAATCAAAACCTTCAATAATGTTACGTAAATGATCATTTCTTATGTAATTTTTCATTAGAAAATTAATGACATAAACTTCATATCGCCAGCATGGACCGTTCTCATGATATCGAGATATATATTTTTCAAATAAATGTATTTTTCAAATAAATTATATATTTTTCAAATAAATTTATAAAAACAAATTGCATAAAATAGTCACCCTCCTCCCCTCTCTCAGCTCCTCTAAATAGAACCCCTGATGCTACAACCATCGCTCAGGTAATTATTGTTGTTTTCCCAATTTATGAATTTGATAATGACTTTATTAAATTCATGCATTTTAACATTTTAAATCAACTTTTTTCAGTTTATTGGTTTAGATACCCATGGCAGAACATTGAATTTGTAACCATCAGTTAAAATTTGTAATTCTCAAATATTATCCATTCACACGCAAGTTTTGATATATATATATATATATATATATATATATATATATATATATATATATATCAAAACCAAAATGCTAAAATTATATACACAATTAAATATTAATTCTAAGTTTTATAAATTTCCATATGTTACTTTGGTTCCTAAATTCCACAAATCACCTCTCAGTTTTACAACGGTCACTTGTGTGGACATAATACCTTTACCACTACAGCTAGTAAGTACTTGCTAAACTGTTTAAATAGAATTAATGAATCTCTTAAATTTAAGAATTCAGGCTATTTCATATGGAACAATAGTTTTGATGTAGTTAATCATCTTAGCAAGCTTCCACATATTCTTGATATCCATACCTTTGATTTTAAAGACCTATTTAATAATATTGATATTAAAGATTTATATAAAATTATTATCTCTCTTTATCATGATTATCAATCTTCCAATAATGTTCCATTTAATGCCAAAAACTTTCCTATACTATTGCACTTTGTGTTATACAACAATTATATTATCCAAGGTAATAACATATATTTACAAACATGTGGTGTACCACAAGGGTGCTGTAGTAGTAGTATTCTAGCTAACTTATATCTTTATTATTATGAACGTCATTTTAACTCTAATTCATATATTATATACCGATATGTTGACAACTTAATTTGCATTATCATTGATGATTCCCATCCTATTAATATTGATTTTTATCCCTCTAACCTAGAATTAATCCCTAATGAGCCTAGTGTTTGTCTAACTGTAAATTATTTAGACCTAAATTTAGATACCCTCAATAATCATGTTATCACCAATCTATATGATAAAAAAGATTCTTATAACTTCACTATTATTAAGTTGCTATCATATCGATCTTGTAATTCTATTCAATTGTTTAGAAACATCCTTTTAAACCAGCTATTTCGAATACATCGACTTTCTGATCCTCAGTTTCACTTACTCCACATCAATAATCTTAAACGCATTTGTCAAAATTACTACTATCTGGAAGTACTATTTGTAAATAATATTATTAATAATTTCAAATACACCACGTAATAATTTCACAAATGCATTACGTATCCTTGATTGGATAACTCTTTTTTGTGAATTTCACCCGTTCTTATCACCTACTTACTACTTGGCCTGAGACTGATACTGCTTACTATTTTTGAAAAACTACTTTCCACTTGTCCTGAGTCCTATACTGCTTACTATTTTTGTAAGTCTTTATACACATTATTTTTCGTTCAAGTGTATTCATTCCGGTGTCCACTCGCTTTGACGAAGAGATGTCAAATGCTCTGTCGAATGCTCTTCTGCGAATTAGTAGACTCCCACGTGGTAGCTGGGCCTGTGAGTTAATGTTTCTGTTTTTTATATTTCTGGTTTATAATTCACTTGGTTATTATTATTTGTCCTTCCACTAACCAGTAGGCAGTTTCAATGGTGTCCATAGGTAAATACTATCGCTATTGTCAGAAACTGGCTATTCTATCTGTTTTAATTCGAATATTATGGCTGTCTTGACGAGAATGCAATTTCGAACTAAACGCCGTTTTTGGTGTAGTTTCAGTTGATTGTTCTCCATGTCTTGATCTTCAATATTGAGCTATTTATTATTGTCTTTTCTCATTCTTGCCGTCTTTGCTTTTTTATTTTATATATATATAGATATATGTACCTTTTTACTTATGATTTTTGTATACTCATCTTCCCCTCACCCCCTTTCCATTATAGTGATAAGTTATCTTCTATTTTTATCCTTAGTCTTGGTCTATAGTTATTTATTTGTAACAGATATGCTAGAGATGTTTTTTTTTTATTTTTTTTTTTTTTACTTACCTTAGTTTATGCATAGTTTTCGATTAAAAATTTCATTTTTATTTATATATATATACATATACATATATACATATACATATACACATATATATATATATATATATATATATAGCTTTGATTCCGAGAATTACAGATGATTCTATCTCGATGTAGTTCTTTTTAAATGAATAAATCCACAGCCACACATAAATTTTGACAACGGTTTTCACATATCACGTACATACACACAGATCTTTTCGTAAGTGTTTGTGGAGGTTTTGAATCGTCCAGAAATCAAATATTTTCAGTAAAATACACTTTATCTGTATCAAAGTACGAGAATTAATGGAATGCCTACATTCATAAATACTTGTTTTACGAGTCATATTTTCATTCATTAACATCTATTATGTATGCGAAGTCTCATTAAAAGTTAAAGCCAAGAATGTTTTCTATATTCTATCACACGCTTTTCAATGTATTTTTGTTCCTCGAAAATATTCCAATATCACAAGAATCTTGATCGGTGGCATAGATAAAAACGCTTTTAGTACAGTCAGTTATAAATGAGTAAAATGCTTACAGCCCTGCGGCAGAAAAATTTCGGGAATTTTTGGAATTAGGCTCTCCATAATTAAGTGCGCCGCACCCAACAGCGTTTTTTTTTTTACCATACAGAATGCTCTCGTACGATGTTTTATCTGGAGTATTAATTATTTATAACAAGCATGAGCGATCCTTGTGGAATATGAATTTCTCAGAGTTCCGCGAATTGTTTATTATGGATTGTGCAATATTTACTTTATAGTACAGTATAAAATTGAGAAGGTATACACTATATAGTTTCTCAAATTTTTGAATTCAAAATTTTGGCGAAATAACACAATGATCTTCTGAAACAAACACATTTCGAAATTTTTTTTTTAAATGGCCGCCTCTCTCTCTCTCTTTCTCTCTCTGTATGTGTCTGTGTGTGTAAAAGGTGTGAATACTCAAGAGGGAATATTCATACCACTATGAAATAGTATATGGGAATATATTATGTGGAAAACAAGTTTCCGAAAATTTTCAAATTCCAGATTTTGTCGAACATCCACGACGTTATAAAATTTTATGTGTAAATACATTATACGGAATTATTTTTTCAAAAATATTCGAATTTTAAATTTCATACAGACATCACCTCAGAAACGCTTGTTTCGAGTTTTAAGATGTTGGAAACGTGCTCTTCCGTCAAAACCTCAAATTTGAATTTTCGACCCAGTAACAATACTTTTTCTATATGTTATACTATGTACGTAGAGATAATAAAATATCTGATATGAGCAGACTTTTCCTACGGACAGAAATGTATTTTCTCTTTCTTTCTTTCACAGTTTATTAAATTGGCATTATTTGCACAAAATACCATAAATAAACTACACTGAATTCGAACTTTGAATTTAGATTTTGTTTTGCATTTGGCGACGGGACGAATTTTCAAAGGTGAAGTGGCAAAAATGCGAAAATACTAAAATATCTCGAGAACGATTAGTCCTAGAGTAAAGGGGTTGGTCTTTTTCTTTTCGTCGTTAAACTTTACGTATAAAACAAGCATTTACTTGAAACATTTGAGCATACGTAGTCTTTTATTTTATTCCTTTACGATTTTATGGAACCATTTCGCAAATAGAGGCAAGTTATATGTTCCCAAATCGTACCAAAATCGAATTAGCACTAGATTAACCCACAAGTGAACCAAATTTGTGATATTTGGTCTATTAGTTTTTCAGCTAGAGTGGATATATATGATATTTGCGGGACACTTCTGAACAACGGGCAGGTTCCTTTCTTCAGAATCGTATCGAAATCTAATCAGCACCACGACAACCCACGAGTAACTTACCTACCATATTTTGTTAAATTTATTCGAATAGTTTTTGAGCTGGAGTGGATACATACATTACACAGACACGCATACAGACATCAGGCTAAACATGATATGTTCGTGTTCTAGAGGTCCCACAACGCCCAGATCCGTCGAAAACTCGAGTTGCGATTTCCGACATTTCCCTATGCATTATGCATTGTAGGGAAAGTAAAAGCAAAAAATCTTGCTTAAAATCTGTTCTGCTTTTGAAATGCATCTGCACTATCTATTTACACATTTTCATCTGTTAAATTTCTCTTTTCAGCTAGAAAACGTCAATGAAAAGGAACTGCTCTCATCTTCCTCGAAGTGTTCCTAACGAATCGCAATTGACAGAACAGATGTTGCAAAGTTACTGAGAAACTGGAAGCAGCTAGTCAAGGGGGCACAGATGCTATCTGCCCGTGAAAAATTTGCTACCATACAAACGTCATTCATTTTTCACGATCTCGCCCCAAAACGGCCCCTGACCTTGTCTCGTTCTCCTAGGCCCGTTATTTTCTCCATACCACCAAATATTTACAATGAGATTGGGAGGAGCTATCCCAGAATTCCAAGTACCCCGTCTAAATTCTTACAGAAAAGATTGTATTTCATCAGTCTAGGAACAATTTTTTTTTTTTTTTTTTTTTTTTTAAACGGAATTAAACGGAATAAAATGTTATTTCTGGTGGAGATAAAAATGCATTCTCTTAAATAAATTACAAAATGTCAGAACATATGTCAGTGTTGCAGATTGTCTGAATATATTTTTATTTAAATAATACTAGCATATATACTTGACGTTCCTCGTATTTTAAATTATGATCAAATTATAAACGCATTCATATTGTTTTTTAAGAAATTGTATTGAAATATTGAACTTAATTTCCCTTATGAAAAATGAAAAGTATAAGAATATCTGATCTCGCAATACAAAATTATATGCGAAAGCAAATCGGAAGAATAAACCATCTTAGTCCCGTTTGTAAACCAATGTATAAAAATATGAAGCTTGGTAAGCATACGGCAAAATGGAAATGCTGAAATGGTAGCAAAAATGATTTTCTCGTACTATTTAACACACCCTGTTAAAACAATCATTTAAACGCCCCCGGAAATATATAAATTTAAGAACATTTTTTTTTCTTAAATATTATCGTAATCTTATATTTCATGGCCGTAACTGATATAACAATATCAAAAATCGTTTATTTATTAAATTTATTTTTATAATTTCTTTTTCATTGAAATAAAATAAATTGAATGACACAGGGAAGGATTTCACATATTTGTAACAATATACTACCGTTAATCTGTAAAATTTATTATTCTATTCATTTATTTATTATTTAAATCGCATCTCTCTATATTAAAAAAAAAATCTGAGGTGGGCAGTACGTGACTTTCTCTACAGACTCAAATTTATTTTCTCTTTATTTCTTTATTAACTCACGAATTAATTGTACAAAATAATAATGAATTTGAATTTGCACTTTTAATACAATTTTCCGTTTTATTTGGTAACTGGAGACATTTTCAAAGGCGGCATAGTAAAAATGCGAAAAAAAAAAAAAAAAAAAGATCTCGAGAACGATCAATTCTAGAGTAAATGGGTTGGGTCTTATTCTTTTCATCGTCAAAATCTATATATATATAATTGAAAATCTGTCTGTCTGTCCCGTCATCACGGGAGAACGGCTGAACCGAATTTGATGAAATTTTGTACATAGCCTGGAAATAGTCCCACTTAAAATTTTGATGTTTGGAGTTTCTACGATTAATGATTCTCGAGATATTAGTAAAAAACGAATGTTTCGTTTGTCTCATCATCACGGGAGAACGGCTGAACCGAATTTAATGAAATTTTGTGGATAGCCTTGAAGTAGCCCCGCATAAATTTAACCCAAGTTTCGAGTACCTAAGACCAGGGGTTGTTGAGATATTAATGAAAAACGAAACTTTTTCCTAGGAGTTCTACTCTCTAACTCCGTGGTTTATCCAAATGAAAAGCTTGAAAGTCGTTTGAAAGTGAATTAAAATTTAATCTCTGAGTTTGATGGGAGATTTTTTGCGCTAATTAGTCACTTTCTGAAAACATTGTTTGAAACATGATTTAAATGGGAAATCTATCTTCATGGTTTATTTCTCACAAGCTTTTACTGAACAATGAAAAGTATAAAGAAATCAAAATGGTTATTTAATTTCTCAGTTTATGAGGAAGATTGTATCTTATATCATGCTAAAGAAACGCAATTAAATTAAATCTGTTTGTTAATTTTAATAATTATTTTTTTGATTTGAATAATAAATAAATGGATATAAGAATATATTTTAAAAAAGAACGGTTTGATTTTTCTTATAGCATTTTTGAATGGATTACGGTCTTCAGGTTTAAACATTATTATTATTGATATTTTCGGGGATTATTGATTCAGGGTTGATTATTGATATTTTCAAGTTATTTTGCAATTGTTTTATTATGACAAAAATTGTTTAAACCCATATATTGTACGTTGTGTGAGTAATCTTCTACAAATACACGAGTATATCTTTTAATCTACGAGAATATAAGTAGTACAGGTATATTGGCATATGTTTTGATATATATTGGCATATATTGGAATCAATTACGACCTTCTGGTATAAAGAGTACGGGGATTATTGATATTTCCAATTTATTACGTCATCTCTTTTATTTTGGCAAAGATTTTTGAGATTCATATTGCAATACGGGTAATCTTCTACTAACACATTGACATATTTTCTAATCTGCGACAATATAAATAGTACGGGGTTGCATATATTGATTCAATTCCTTTTTTTTTTGTAAATTTGGTTACAAAAGGGACCAGGATGTTTTATTCTTCAGATCTGCCCGTGAAGATAATTTTGCATAGTGAGAACAGATATTCTTAAACTTCTTTTTAGGAGCAATAAATTTAATATTTTAACAGAATTTGGAGATGATTGCGAATTACAAGTTTCTTTATATTATATACTCCGTACGAAGAACGGGTATGCTGCTAGTACTATATTAAAAACTAGTGTTTGTCAGACTTAGATCTATATGATACTAAATTTATATGAGTCTTATACATCGTTTTTGCGTTCACTGCGAAAGAAGTCAATTCTTTGCATTATGTAAGGAAAAAAAAATCATTGTATTATATAAGTCATAGCTGCTTCCAGCGTGCCATAGAAACACCCTTCGCAGCTAGGCCCTCCGAGCGAGCTGTCTCGGAACGTGCTAATGGCGTCATTGGTGTCCACTGCAGAGTCGAAGAACGGGTATGCTGCTAGTTACAAATAAAACAAGCATTTAATGGATACATTTGAGCATACGTAGTCTTTTATTTTAGATATTTACGACTTTTGCGCGCCCTTTCGTAAAAAAAAGCTGGTTCTTTTTCCCTGCATCATACCAAAATTTAATAGGCACTAAGATCACCCATAACTGACTTATCTACCAAATTTTGTAAAATTTAGCCAATTAGTTTTATAACTAGAGTGGATAGATACATGCAATTTTTGCGGATCATTTGGCTAAAAAGGCAGGTTCTTTTATCCCAAATCGTACCCAAAATCTGATCTGCACCAGAGTCACATACAAGTGACTTATAAACTTTTATAAAATTTGATCAATTAGTTTTTGAGTTGGAATGGATACATGTATTGCGCGCGCACACACACACACACACACACACACACACACATCACGTTAAAAATAGTTCTTTCGTGTTCCAGATGTCCCAAAACATGTAGATCCTTCAAAAACTTGAGTTCCAATTTTCAACATGATTTCAATACTTTCCCTATACATAACCATGCATTGAAGGGAAAGTAAAAATCTGAGGTGAACAGCACATGACTTTCCCTGCAGGCTCAAATTCATTTTCTCTTTATTTCATTAATAATTCACTAAATTGAGTTTAATTGCACTAAATAACACGCATAAGTAATTGAAGTTGCGCTGAATTTACACTTTTAATTTAGCTTTCGTTTTCATTTGATAAACTGGACTTATTCTCCAAACCGGTGTAGCAAAAATGCGGGAAAATTAAAATATCTCGAGAACGACTAGTTCTAGAGTAATGGAGTTGATCTTATTCTTTTCATCGTCAAAAATTACATGTAAAACAAGCATTTAATTATTGTATTTTAGCAAATGTAGTCTTGAATTTCAGATTTTGATGATTTTTGCGGGTCATTTCGCAAAAAAAAGGTTATTTTATTTTCGAATAGTACCAAAATCTAATCAGCACCAGTTTCACAACAAGCGACTTATTTACCAAATTTTGTGGAAGCTGGTCTATTAGTATTTTAACTACAGTGGGTGCAGGCAATTTTCAAGGGCAGCAAAAAGGCAGGTACCGGCTTTTACCCCGTATATTGTACCGAAATCTAATGAGGATCGATCATCCACAAGGGACTTCCTACCAAATTTTATGAAATTCGATCAATCAGTCCTTCAGTTAGAATGGATACATACATTAGACACACACACACACACGTCACACTAAAAATAATTTTTCGTGTTCTAGAGGTCTCAAAACGTGTAGATACGTCAACAACTCGAGTTGCGATTTTGGACGATTTCAATACTTCCCTTATACATTATCATGTATTACAGGGAAAGTAAAAATTAGCCGCCGCTGTTTGATCAATTTCTCTTTCCCTGAATTTCTCTGCTTCGTATTGCAAAAACTATAACATAAAAATCTGATGTGGGCAGCACATGACTTTCCCTGCAGATTTATATACACATTCTCTTTATTTTAATTAAATTTATTTAACTATTAATTCAATTTTTGTTCTCATTTGATAACTGGACTCATTTTCAAATGTGGCCTAGAGAAAAAACGAAAACACTAAAATATCTCGAGAACGGCTAGTCCTAGTGTAATGGGGCTGGTCTTATTCTTTTCTTCGCTAAAAATAACGTATAAAACAAGCGTTTAATGAATATATTTCAGCATACGTAGTTTCTATTTTAGATTTTGTCGATTTTTACTGGCTATTTTGCAAATAAAGGCAGGTTATTTTTTTTCCGAATCGTACCAAAATCTAATCAGCACCAGAGTGATCCATAAGCGACTTATCTACCCAATTTTGTGAAATTCGGTCTATTAGATTTTCAGCTAGAGTGGATACAGACTTCTGCGGGCCATTTCGCAAAAACAGGCGGGTTCTTTTATCCCGAATTGTACCCAAAACTAATCAGCACCAGATTCAACCACAAGTGACTTACCTACCAAATTTTATGAAATTCGGTCAATTATATTATTAGTTAGAGTGGATACAAAATCTGCACAGACAGACAGACACACAGACACACACACAGACGTCACGCTAAAAATAGTTTTTTCGTATTCTAGAGGTCTCGAAACGTGTAGATCCGTCGAAAACTCGAGTTGCGATTTTCGGCATGATTCCAATACTTTCCCTATACATTACCATGTATTGCAGGGAAAGTAAAAAAAATATTAAATTTGGTACATTTATAAAGAAATGTTTGGGAAATATGCTGAAAATACGGGGTTTTTCTGTTAAAACAATGATTTAACCTTTTGCCTTGGAAGCCAATGTCTGCGTGCTTGAACTCCAATGCCTGTAAACGAGGGATGGAACTGGTTGAGATAGGGTATGCCAAATATCTGTCTTTTTGAGAGGTTCTTCATTTGGGATGGACGCTGTCCCATCCGTAAGCAAAAGGTTAATAAATATTTAATTTCGAGGTAGTTTACGAGATGTTTCACTTTTATGCACTTCTGAAGTGAAAAATATTCGTTCGTCTAGGCGTGTCCACCGAGTTTCTCTGTCTCTTACCTCAAAATCTGTAGCAGACAAAAATATCAAATGGGATGTACTTGTAGAGAAATGATAGGAGAATACGCTGAAATAAACCTTTTTTCGATTTAAACTTTGGTTTGGATTAAAACACCTCAGCGAGCGCCAGCAAATAGGAGGCAAAGATCGGCGCATTCTTGGAGTTTCTTTGTCAGGTACTGCAAAAACTATAGAATACAAAACTATGAAACTTGATACTTTTGTAAAGAAATGATAGGGGAACACGGTGGAATAAACTTTTTTACTTTCTCGACAATACATGGTAATGTATAGGGAAAGTATTGGAATCATACTGAAAATCGCAATTCGAGTTTTTGGCGGATCTACAGTTTTCAGCACCTCTAGAATACGAAAAAACCATTTTTACCATGACGTCTGTGTGTGTGTCTGTGCAATGTATGTATCCACTCTAACTAAGATACTTATTGACTGAATTTCATAAAATTTGGTAGGTAAGTCCCTTGTGGGTGACCCTGGTGCTGATTAGATTTTGATACGATTCTGGATAAAAGAACCTGCATTTTTTGTGAAATGGCTAGCAAAAATAGCCTGTATCCACTCTAGCCGAAAAACTAATAGACCAAATTTTACAAAATTTGGTAGATAAGTCACTTGTGGATGACTCTGGTGCTGATTAAATTTTGGTACGTTTCAGAAAAAAATAACCTGACCTTTTTTTGCAAAATGTCCCGCAAAAATCGTCAAAATCTAAAATAAAAGCTACGTATTCTCGAACATATCGATTAAATGCATGTTTTATACGTAATTTTGACGATGGAGAGAATAAGACCAACCCTGTTACACTAGAACTAGTTGTTCGCGAGATATTTTAGTTTTTTCGCATTTTCGCTTCATCACCTTTGTGAACAAGTCCAGTTGCCAAATGAAAACGAAAACTGAATCAAAAGTGAAAATTCAGTGTCATTTAAAATAATTATGGATGTTAATTTGTGCCATTAAACTCAATTTAATGAATTATTGAAGAAATAAAGAGACCGTGAATGTGAGTCTGTAGGGAAAGTCATGTGCTGCACACATAAGATATTTTAGATTCAAATTGTAGTTTGGCTTGAAATAGCTCTATTTATTGCATAGCTTTATTTATCGGGTGGAATATGCTTTGCTATTTTCGAAGAAGACTGATGTTTATGGATAGCAGCTTGACTTGCCCCGTTTGACTGATGTGAATATCAAATGTCCTTGTTTAAACGTCTTCATTGGGGTCCGTGTAGACACAAGCGTAGTATCAATAAAAAATCTGATGTGGGCAGCACATGACTTTCCTTATATAATGCAATGAATTTACTACTTTTACAGTTAAAAAAATGTTATTCTTATATTGAATTTGCTTCAATGAGTCGTCATTTTTATCCATTTGGCGAGATTTTCGTTAATTTGGCAACATTTTAAAATGTCGTCAAGTTGGCGACATTCCGCTAATTTTGTCGCCAAAATATCGCCAAGTGTTATGGACGGAGAAATAAGTTATTTTTACTGCAGATAAATGACTATTGACGTTCAAATTCAAAAGTATTACTCAAAGTACCTTTTCTCGTAAATGGAACGCCTTAGAAAGATCCACGAGAATGATGTCAACAAATTTATCGCATGATATTAAATATGAAAAACGAACATGTTTCTTAACAGTTAATATTTTTTTTTTAATTTATGGGATTTTTTGATAAATTCATTTGAAAAATGTACAATATCTCGAGAACGGTTCATGTTAGCGTTCTAAAATTTATGTCAATCGTTTTCTAAGGAAAAATTACATAAGAAATGTCTATTTGCGTAACTTTATTAAAGGTTTTGATTTTTTGATGATTTTTTCGAAATTTCACTCGAAAATTTAAGGGGGTTCTGAACATTCGATTATGTTTTAAAACAATAGGCTTCCAGTATTCACGGATTGTGATTTTTGTACCAAATTTCATTCGAATCGCTTTATTCGCTCGTGAGATATTGTCTCCACAGACTCACTGACACACACACACACACACACACACACACAGACATCACTTCAAAAATGTTCGATTCGTGCTCAGGGATGCTTGAAACGTGCTCTCCCGTCGAAAACTCGAATTCGAATTTTCGACCCCGTCACAATACTTTCCTTATACATTATGCATATAAGGAAAGTAACAATGAAGAATTTCCGAATATGTCTATTTATATGGACCAGCAATTCAAAGTAACACTCGTTATAAGAAGACGTTAAGAATAAAATGTCCTCCTATTATCTCTCAGTCTCATTAAAGAATATGCCTGTTTCTATCGCATATAGTGAAAATGCGAAGCATCGTACGGCAGTGAAATTTGGTACAGAGGTACTCCAGAACTCCGTAAAATACGTCATGTCGAGATTTTTATTTTAAATTCAAATTAGTTTAATTATTTTATGTTTTATTTCGATTTTTTTACAATTTTCATGCAAATCGGTTCTTTTGTGACCGAAAATATTATCAGAGAGTTCCCATTCTAACACCATTGTAGAATTTATGTTGTTGTTATGGTCGTTATAAGCGGGCTTATTGTTAAAGCGTTCTTTGGTTTTTGAGAATTCGCTGCGAATTCCTGTGTGATTTCAGTCCGAGGTTTGCATCTTAAATCCCGGGCAATATTGAATACATTTTCTAGTAATCAAATTATATATATATATATATATATATATATATATATATATATATGTTAAAAAGTCCTTTAATTCTCCTAATGAAGACCATAATATTTATAATTCCTTCAACAATCATAAAAGTAAATCAAAAAGAACTAAAAGAGCAAGTAAATATAATAAAAAATTGCCATCATTATCTGAACTAAAAAATGCCATCCTTCAGCAACATGCAAATTTTAAAATTACTTTTGATTGGAAACAATGTAAAAACTGGATTTTCGCAATTAAAAAACAGCAATTAAATATGGTATATAACCTTTTTCTAAGTACTGCATTTGATAACGTTCATTTTAAACATTTATTCTATGATTTGCTCATTACCAGAAGTAAAAATCTTAATAGTTATTTATATGTCACAGACTCAAACTTTAATGCGAATCAAAACAAAATACTAAAATAAATGAATATTGTACCTTGAATTTTACTAATTCTGTATTAAATAATCTGAAGATGAATAATTTTTTAAAATCGGTTTCCAATTACTTTCCAGTCAAACATGTAAATCCTAAAATTGCATATAAATATGATAAACCGCTAGGACGTTATATTTTCAACTATAATCAAATTGCCAAATCAGTAGATATTAATCAAAACTATGAATTGGATAAAGAGTCATATTGCCACTGTCATTTAGAAAAATACAAAGACTTTGTAGATAAACACCATGGGCATGTTATAACGGGAAATCTAAATATTGTTAATTATGATGCACTAAGATCACTGATGTTACTGGGTACTAAGTACCGTATACCTACTAAATTTAAACATAAATTAATATGTAAAGGTTTATTTCTTGACTTAAATAAATTTATCTATAAAATCAGTTATAAATATCAAATCCCTGTAGAAGCCTTTAAACCTTGGAGAGTCTTAATAGAGCAATACTTAAATCATTATATATATAATCAGAAAATTAATAATTCATATAAACTTAATTCAATTAAAAATGATATTAAAGAAATACAAAATGATTTTGTCATTACATATGTCGATAAGGCAAGTGGAAACTACTCGATTATATGTAAATATTATTATAAAAATACCCTTCAGTCACACTTACTTAATAATCATATCTATAATTTACATAAAACTAACCTTAAAATCTTATACAATAGAATATCAGCCAAATATAAGCAAATCCATCTAAAAAATAGTTGTAATAACATTCCATATATTGTTTTAGTACCCAAGTTTCATAAATCCCCTGTTGCTTTTCGAACCATTACCAGTGGGCATAATTCTTACATTACTAATGCTGGAAAATTATTATTAAAGATATTACATGAAGTATCCTCGTCAGATGAAATCTCAAATAATTGTCATATTGTAAAAAACAGTTTTGAAGTAGTTAAGAAATTGAAAACTCTTACTAATATTCGTAGTATTTATACCTTTGATTTCAAAGATTTGTTTAATAATATTAATATAGATGATCTGTATAGAATTATTTTAGGATTTTTTGAAAAATATAATATCAACCTAAAATACTCAAATTTTCTTTTTAAAAAATTACTTAACTTCACACTTTATGAGAATTATATTCAACATGGTGGTACTATTTTTAAACAACAGGTTGGTATCCCACAAGGGGGGGGTGCCTCATCATTGTTAGCTAATCTGTATTTATTCTTCTATGAAAAAAATATTAATCCAAGCTTGCATAATATGCACATGTTTAGATATTTAGATGACATTTTATGTGTATCCCCAAATAACAATATCCCTATAGTATTAAACTTTTATCCAAAAAATTTACAATTAAATGCAAGTAATAATGACACAAATGTTGCAAACTTTTTAGATTTAAATTTAAATTTACAAAATTGTAATATGGTTATAAACTTGTATGATAAAAGACAGGATTTTAAATTTAATACATCAAAAATTCAACATTTTGACTCTTGTCTGCATATATCTGTATTTAGAAATATTATAATAAACCAGGCTCTTAGAATCAATAAAATTTGTGATGAATATTATAGATTAGCGCACTTTATGGAATTATTGAGTTCAGCGACTAATAATGCATATCCCCCCAATTTTGTTATTAAAATTATCAACTCAGTGTATCAAATTTCACTCGATAACATCCTAGAAAACATTCCCAATTATAGTGACTAACATACAGGAGAGAGAGAGAGGGAAAAAAAAATGTATATATATATATATATATATATATATATATATATATATATATATATATATATATATATATATATATATATATATATATATATATATATATATATATATATATATATGTATGTATGTATATATATATATATATATGTGTATATTATATATAATTATTTATTAATTATATAAATAAATAAAAATGAAAAATAATAAACTAAGTCAAAAACATTAGAAAATTCAAAAAATCGGAAAATAAGATGCATTAACATTAATGTTTTGAATTTTATTTTCGCAAAAAAATGTAACTTTTGTCAGTATTGAAACTACGTTTTGAGCGCCCTTATAATGGTGTATAGTGGCATTCTCGATTATCCAGTTTTCCTATGAATTACTTGTTTAGTAGGAATTTTCATCTTTGATTCATATTCATATTCAGTTCTGCATGTTTGGGAAGTTGTATTCTGAATTGCTTGTCCAGTCTCCAGCTTAGACTCACTGGACGGGTTTGGGAGTATTTCCGTGAACGTTCGTACTGTCTCCCTGGTAGAATTTCGACTTGTTCATTCCGGTGCTTCTAGATTAAGCTGTTGAGTTTGATCGTGTATACACGTGGTAGAAGAAGAAGGATTCATGCCGCATGGTAATACAATTTTCTTAATGTATCCTTTTTCATTTTTTCATTTTTTGATGCCTGTAGTCTGAGTTTAAGCATTTATAGTAATGTACTATTGCTTAATCTGAAACAGGCATTTGTTTGGGTTAATTAGAATTAAATACTCAGACCTGAAGATGAATTTAATTCTGATTAATCATCGAATTTGGGAAGGTTCTGTTCTTTTCTCTTATCGGCATTATGGCCGTGAATTTGCTTCTATGGTGATGTTAATATTTCTTGAATTGTATTTTTATTTTTACATAATTCTTATTATTACATTTCAAATATATATATATATATATATATATATATATATATATATATATATATATATATATATATATATATATATATATATATATGTATATACAAATAAAAATTGAAAGATTTTAATCGAAAACTATGCATAAACTACTGTATGTACAAAAAAAACCTATCTCTACCATATATATATATATATATATTATTTTTTTTCTGTTTGAAACTTTTCCTTATATACACTATTCATGCATTTACACCATGCATGTTTATGCAGGGAACAAGGGGATTAGTACTTTAGTATCTGTATTTCATATATCAATTATAACACTTAAAATAAATTTTAATCTAAGGGTGTAGTTAAAGGATTATACTTGACAATCTATTACCACATATAATTCTCTTTTCAATTGCTTACCTTATATATGGAACAGGGAAAGAGGGGTATTTCATACTTATTTAGTACCTGTTTATATAAAATGTTCTATTTATAATTTCCACAAGCTTGTCGTAGTCAATTTTGATTTCAAATTTTCACTTCAGACCATTTTATTTTTCACATTTGCTCTACAGACCATTTTCAATAAATGACCAATCTCTGGTATTTGCAATACAAGTAAATTAAAATTCTTAAAAAAAAAAAATATATATATATATATATATATATATATATATATACACACAAGATGTCCCAAAAAGGTTGAAACCCGCTTTAATTCCTTACTTGTTGGAGATAAGTGGGCAATGTAAATTGCAAAAATGTTGAAAGTAAGGTAGAAAATAAGACTAAGTTAATGAAATAATCCTCTCATTCATTTTGAGAACGTTACGATTTTTTTATTTTTATACGACCCCCTTAGACAAATTTGGTTAATCAGAAAATTTTTATTTTTAATGTAGCAAGATCATTAAAAAAAATCGCATATCTGTAGCTTTAAAATCAACTGAATTATGATAAAGAAAAAAAATCTGACTTATGCCACATTTCCGTACCATGTGAAAGGCTGTTTTATCAGTGAAAATAGGGATCATAAACAAATTGACGAAAATTATTTAGATAAAAAAAGTACTTAATTATTGAAAAAGTACATAGTTATTGAAAAGTACTTAGTTATTGAAAAAGTACATAGTTATTGAAAAGTACTTAAGAATCCGTAATTGTATTGAAAGCCTACGCGGAATTCGCAAAAATGTCTCCTATGTATTATTATCCAATTTTATCTTTTTTTATGATATGTCATACATTCACATTTCTAATTTGATATAGGGTCCCCATTCACAATGTTCAATTTGCAATTAAATATAACTCGCTCAATTTTAAAGATACAGATATGCGTTTTTTTAATGATCTTGTTGCATTAAAAATAAAAAGATTCTGATTGACCAAATTTGTCTAAGGGGGTCGTATAACAATTTAAAAAGTGTAACTTTTTGAAAATGAATGGGAGGACTATTTCATTAACGTAGTCTTATTTCCTACTTTACTTTCAACATTTTTGCAATTTACATTGCCCACTTCAACAGGTAAAAAATTAAAGCGCGTTTCAATCTTTTTGGGACACCCTGTATATCCATAGACGAACCTCAGATGGGAATTACGAGACGTATGCGTAAACATAGCTTTTACTTAAAATATATTTCTCGGGCTCCCAGGGGTGCAATTTTAAGAATGATGAACAATTTTGATGAACAATTGTTTCAATGATAGAAATGCGCGTAAGGAAAACTATATAAGAAACATAATAACTTGAAATTTCTTGGTGGAGAAGTGAACTCCCCAGCACTCTCCCCCCCCCCCCCCTCCCATTAAATAGCACTCCTGCTTGCTCCCGTTACTATCAGAACTCAGGAGCTCTTAAAGCATGCCAAAGACAAAGCATTAAATACGAAAATTTTAAACAATATACTCTGCATACAAAACCTTCTATAAAATCAATACTTTATAAGATATAATACAGATCTCCGTTTGAAAATTTTACCATCCATTCTTTTAAACGGTAAGAATAACGCAGAAAGAAAAAAAACTACTCCAATTCTCAATAATTTTAAAAGACAAATAACTGTTGAGCAAAATTTAACAAGAATCCGAAGGCATACAGAGGACAGCTCTCGACAAAGAGCCATATATCCATATTCATTATGAACTTGGAAGCAAAGAACGATTTCGCTACAAAAGCATCTATCTCTCCAGGTGATTTGAGATTCATTCAACAATGAGATTCCGTGAGTTTTCCCTTTCTCAACTTCTGTTAGGCGAACCACAGAGTGTGAAAAAAAAAAGGAATCGGGAAGTAGTTTTAAGAATAAACATAACGGGAATCATTTTTAGAAAACGAGCGAGAGTGGTAAACAAAATCTTTCTCAACGAACTCTGCGAATAGAATTTTTTTTTTAGATACAAATGAGTTTTCGGAATTGTAAATACACAATGAATACATGTCGATGAATTGCATGTATGTCCTTTAGGTATATTCTTAAGACTTGCACATATGTATTTCCATTTTTTGTGCAATTGAAAACCTATTGCGAGCAAGGCATCTTTCCTTATTTGTAAATGGAGTTCAATGACATATACACAAGACATATACACAATGACATATACACAAGACATATACAGAATGACATATACACAAGATATATACACAATGGCATATATACAAGACATATACACAAGACATATACACAATGACAGGATCCTGGGCCGATGCCCCAGCGCTAGTCTGACCCTGTGTATGGCTTTCTGGCAATGATTATGCTTGAGAACATTTACTTTTAATTCTGAGAAAAACAAAGTTGCATAAGATGCAGGATCAAAAAGGAGATCGAGCGAAACATACTGTTGTGGGTGATTTCGGCAAGGCTGAAGAGGTTCTGATTGCAAACAAGTACTATGCATATGTGATAATATTAGCTAATTGTAATATTTAAATAATTAAAAGTAAAAGAAGTATATTACTAATTCGTATTTTTAAATATTTAATTGTAAATATTTTCAAATTTCTTTAGAAAATTACATCTTTTTTATGCTACTATTTGGTCTCTTGTTTAAATGATGCCTTAAACACGTTTTTAGATTACCTATTGGGCAACCCAGTCCTGCAGAAGGAGGCATATAACGTATATACACTGCTGGACAATTGTTAAGAACGGATATCACTTATAGTAGCCGCAAAATGAAAGAAAACAAAATGTGGAAAATTAGAATAAGTTCAGGATACAGTAAGAAGAGGTGTGCGTATGCAAATTTTTCATTTCCACGCCTGTTGGTCACGTGATAGCGCAGAGATTTAAAGGATTTGAGGCTTGTGGACAGTTGTTGTTTCAAGTGAAAGTTTTAATTGACGAACTTGAAATTTTCGGTATGTCTTCCCGACATCACTTAGATGATTTTACGCTTGGCCGTGTTATTGTAAAGATCGAATGAAGAAGGGCGAAAAATAATAGATGTTGCCAGGGAGTTTGACATCGCCCACAGCATTGTTTCACTGCTGTGGAACGCATTTAAAACAACAGAAATGTATAGCAAGCGTCACGGGGGAGGTTGTGTTAGAAGTACGACGTCTGCAGGAGACAGGTACATTGTCCCTTGTTTAAAGTACCTTGACATTGTCCTTTCAGCACAAAGGGACCGGCGCAACACAGCTCAGCAGGTGGCAAATCAGTTTCTTGCTACTACAGGACAGCGAATGAGCGATCTCCCGAAAAACTGTAGCCAGACGTTTGGGAGAAGGAGGACTGACTATACGTCCGCTGGCCTGTTGTGTGTTTCCCACTGTCCTGACTGCACCGTACCGCCCGTTTGCAATGGTGTCGTGAGTATCGCAATTGGACCGAACAGGACTGGACTTGCGTACTATTCTCAGATGAGAGTAGGTTCAGTCTGTCATCGGATTGTAGATGCCAACTGATCTGACGTGAGAGAGGTACTGATTATCGTCCAGAAAATATCCAGGAAAGGGACCTATATCCGATATGCAGTATCATGGTATGAGCCGGCATCATGATCAATGGTCGCACGTCCCTACATGTGGTTGCAACTAGGACTATGACCGGCCAACGATACATTGATGAAGTTATACTGCCTCATGTTCGCCTTTTCCGTGGTGCTGTCTATGAAAAATTTGTTTTCATGGACAACAATGCACCATGTCATCGACCACACGCTGTTCAGGATTGTCTTGTCAGCGAGGGTATTCAATGTCTCGTATAGTCAGCACGTTCTCCAGATCTAAACCCCATTGAAAATGTTTGGGATGCTTTGGGGAGGCGACTTGCTGGTCGAAAATATCCCCACAAACAAAAACACCCCCATCCGTCCGTGCACTGACAGAGGAGTGGGATAACTTCAATAGCTTCTGGATAATGTTGTGTAAATCATGACATGACGTGTGGAATGTTGCATCGCACTCCACGATGGACATATCCCGTACTGACACCTTTCTCAAAGGTGTCTGCTGTCGTTCATATGCATTTTTCCATTTCTCCGTACACAGCATCAAATGAACACTTTTTTCCTTTCAGATGTTTCAAAACCTTCTGTATTTCCCAAAACAATAAATGATCTTTATTCTAATGTCCGAACAGTGTGGCAACAATATATTTTATCCTGCTGGATCTCCACACCCGCTTAATGTTGTGCTGCATTACAATTTGCGGTTCGTCCTTAGCAATTGTACAGCAGTGTATTTAATGCTTTGTTGAGACATATTTGATTAGATATTTTAGTGCCTACATAAGGAATATATTTCAATAGTTAGTGATGAAAAAAAATCGCAAATTCGTCTCCGTTTGGCAGCATGGCCAGATCTAACCTATGCTAAATAAACATTCTTCTCTTTTCCTTACTAAAATCACAAGCATTCACATATAAGCATCCAGATAAAGCCTGAAGTTGCAGATTGCGGCTTTTGGACTCCAGCTTCTAACTCATCACGCACGGATAGCCATTAACAGAGACCGTAATTGACGGGCACATCTCCTTGGCCGCACGACCAGCATAACGACGGGGCTTAATTACTAAAGGGCGCAAGAGGGAGGGGCGAATTCCTTTCTGGATGGGAAAACCCAGTTTATCTGTACCACACGGTGATAGACCGCCGCCACCGCTGTGATGTGGATCCGCCCTTTATGATGAGATGTGCAATTTGATTTTGGGGGATGCGATATATAGCAAAACAGGTTTAAAGAACATGTGGTCAGTTTGTGTGGATTGAAATTTGGCAGAAATGAAGGAAATTAAATATAATGGCACGAAGGAGAAATAAAAAGATATAAGGCCCCATCGCGTGCATTGCTATTTCTATTGGAAGACAGAATCTCTGGAGGCATCTAAGGGAAAGTTATAGAACGTCCTCAGCAAGAACATTCCAGAGGCTCCTCGACGAGACGCAGTTGCCAGGTTCAGCCTTCTGACTGGTCATGACTGTCTCAGGACTCATCTTCATCGAATTGGACTTGCTGCTTCCCCGGATTGTATTTTGTGTGACCTTGGACAACTTATGTCTGGAAAACATTTGAACGCGTGCCCTGCATTAATGACTTTTAATTCAATCATTGAGAAATACTGGCCAGTCTAATGGCCCAGCGGCCAAACGATCGGCATTTGTAAACAACAGAACAAGTCTCAAGATTCGGAGATTTGAGACACGGACCGAATTACTCATTAGACCAAGTTGTAGTGCTATAGCCAGAAACGAAACCCCTAATGAAATTAAAGGGAGCTCAAAAGTGTCTAATGACCTTGGAAGCAAGCGAGTTTTCCGCTCAAAAGCTTCCTGACCCGTTCAGAGTCGAAAATGGAGCTTAGTTCGTCTGCTATAACATAACACGTTTTAAAATTTATGCGAAGATGTCTTATAAAAATTATAATAACTGAAGGCTGCAGAAACAAAAATTTTATATTGAAGCAGTGTGTAATATTCAAAGGAGCTTCTGTTAAAATATGGAGATCATATTGTCAGTCAATATTTTTATATCAGAATTTTAAATTTTATTGCGTCTTCACAAAAAAAATATATTTTAAAAATTCACAAAAATGTGTCTATTGATAGTGCGGATTCCGCTCAAAGTTTGTTTGAAAGATAATTCTTAGATCCTGCTGAGGGTGTGAACTTTGCTATGTTTTCCATTACCAAGAAACCGATTTGTGCGAAGAA
This sequence comes from Amaurobius ferox, assembly GCA_951213105.1. Classification (NCBI taxonomy): domain Eukaryota; kingdom Metazoa; phylum Arthropoda; class Arachnida; order Araneae; family Amaurobiidae; genus Amaurobius; species Amaurobius ferox. The sequence continues at coordinate 18,423,520 of OX578137.1, forward strand.
CGCTCAAAATGGAGCTTCAACGTTTAACACCTAAACAAATTTGAATTTTTAAAAAATCGCTCCCGGGAGTTTTTGGAGATGAACTGAAGTATCAGTGTACCAAATTTGGTAGCTGTGGGCGCTTAGATTTTCCGATATGCAACCAGCAGATAGACAAACAGATAAACCAACAACTTAAAAGAAATAATAATAATGATAATAATAAAAGCTTATTGAAAAAAAATTGTGCTTTCTTCTCAGTAAAGTTACAAAGAAAACTTTCAAATTTAGAAATTTAATATTTCTTGTTTCTTTGCATTCTATTGACAATATCGTCGGCGTTGTCAATATTGACCGTTTCATCGTTCTTGCAGTGTGGTTGATATCAAATAAGTTTTTATTAATTGAAGTTTGGAGAAACTACTTTCTCCTGAAGCTACCGTGACAGGGATTGTCCATCATGTGCAAAGAGCAATGTACAAATTCGGTAAAGTTACAGAACATTCATTTTGGCCCAAACAGGAATATATATATTTTTTTCATTCTCTATAAAATGAAACTAGTATGATTGTTTTTACGCTTCCATTTTCCTAAACTGGCATTTTACAGTCCTGAGATCTGCTAATTTATGAGTGCTGACTATTTAAATTTCTTCAACAATTTCGACAACATGCAATAACAACTCTAAATTAGAAACACGCTTTTCCACCGTTTCTTTATCAATATTCCGGAAATTTCCCCCAAAATAATAATAATAAAAGAAAAATATTTGACTAATTCTTCATTTGATCTAATCGTTCTTCTAAATATGATCTGACTTTGTCCGGTACATGGTTGAAACAATCTATTTGGTACGCTTTTTGAGGGTTATCTTGAATTCATCCTTTTCAAAATCGAAATTTATTTACATTCTTACGATGCTTTTGGCGCGGGTCCCGATTGGACCGATTGGACCCCAATCGGTCCAATCGACCTAAGACCCACCATGGCAGGGAAAGTAATAAAATGCGAGACAACATCAAATGACCAAGGATCAAATAACTTAGCGGGGATTCTTACTTACGCCTTCTGTGTGACCACTACACCAACCTTCTCCCCCAATTAATTCAAAGAACATTGTTCGTGTGCAGGACCTCGCATGACAAACGTGAGAAGCTATCAGTTATGAACTCCATTAATTATGACGGTGCGTGGAAATGATTGATGTACGGGGGATTGCGAAGTGAAAGCGAGGTCTATCCATGGCACAAAGAATGGATTTTATTTACATAAACTTTGTCGGAAAGGGAAAAAGTTAGTGGAATATCATTCAAAGTATGGCATACGTCGATTTATATTTCAGAGAAAGTTTTATTTTGAAAGTTTTTTTTAAGTACTATTTTGTATGAATCTGAATCCATTTTCAGCATGTTTGGCAATGCCTGTCGTGTGTGTGTGTTGAAAGCCCAGACTTTCCGGCTCATCCTAGGACATAGAGCAGCAATGTGGGCGGCCGGAGTCGTGTCTGTGTGTGTGTGTGTATGAACAATGTGACGTAAGAACAAATACACATCCCGTTATACAAGTTTATGTGAAGATGCATTATGTAAAACAGATATATTTGTAACAGGTATATTTGTAAAACAGATATATATATGTAAAGCTAGATATATTTTTTTCGCATGATTAGAATTCAAATGAATCGTAATTTAATATTTTCATCATTATCATTGTGTAACATGATCAGTCCTGTAACAATGAAGATACGTCTATTCAAAAAAGCTGGTCTATTAAAAAAAAACCGATTGTTTTTAGTATGCTTTGGATAGAATCGTATTCCCATTCCAGATAATAGCATAACCTTCCTATAGGAGACATTCATGAAATTGGAGTCAAGCTCTCACTGCAGATAACAATAACAACATACATGCTATGCTGCCCATAGATGAGATGAAATATTCACAAGAAGGGTAAATCGTATATGAAAGGGAGCTAGTGATATATGTTTGTAAGAAGGCTCACCATTTGTATGAACAGCCCTGATCGAGTGACCTCAATAGCATCTTAAAGACGGTAAATGACTGTCTTACAAAGAGACAGCAAGCAACCCCTGTTTGAAAGCCGCAAAATGTAAACAGGAGTGTAAGTAGCACGTCTGGGCCTATCTAGAGTCAGAGTTATATTCCCTGGTCTGACTAATTGCTTTTAAAATATCTAAAATTACATCTAATTCACTACCTAAATTGTATGGTACTGCATTAGATGGAGGGGGTGTCTAACATTGTTTCTGAAAAGGAGATCTTACTAAAGCGATTTGAACAATTCCTTATAAGACCAAAGTGCTGTAGTAGGTAGCGCTTTTTGTAAATCCAGAAAATCCGGATTCAACTATTTGACGAATGGTTTCTTCGATGGCTAAAATTATTAGACTAAATCAGGGATACACTGGTAAATGCGTTTGGGTTTCGGACTGCAATACGGTATTGCTACATCCCTGGGTTCTTATGATGTACAGTATGTATTAGGATATGTATTTCTAACATTGGAAGCAGAGGCGTACCCGAATTTTAACCCCCCTAATCCATCGGACTGTGCCGCATCTTAATGAAACATTATAGCGAACGTGCTGGCCGCAAGGCGAGTTGGGCTATTCATTACACTCCCTGCAGGGTGCTATCTATGTGCAGCCGAGAGGAAACAAAGCGCCCCTGATAAAGCTGGGATTTGGATTTCGCAGGAGACATATGGGGTGAAATTCGGATTTGCAGGGAAGTCGTGTCTCCATGATTCTTCTTCCTCGTTTCCGAGAAATCAAAACCTCTTTTCTACTCAAAGTCGGACGCTGAAATTTGTAAGTTTATAAAATTTGATATAATGCAACGGTACCTAACATTTATTCATCCCTTGGCTGTTCATTTCGTTCTATTGTACCCTTTGACTGCCCATTTCGTTCAATTGTACTACCTGACTTAAACCAGAAGCGATTATAAATTCAACTAATGAAGTGATGATTTCTTGAAACTTGAAGTGATGATAAAGATCTGAATCATTATAAAATAAAAAAGGGGAGAAATTACGTATTTTCACTTTTTTGTATAAATAGAATTTAAATTTATTTTCAGTCTACAGTTTCAACGAGAAATAGAGTTCTCGATCGTCATCCTGGAACATTTTTCAGCATATATCTAACGAACCCTTCTTGTACTCCCACAGGTACGCATACCCCAGGTTGAAAAGTTTTGTACAAGGAAATTAGTATAGATAGCGCTCCCGCTGCAGACAGTAGCATCCATTGACCAGTAGCATCCATTGATCCATTGACCTTGCATGAGCTCGTCAGCATGGAATTGCTGGTACCTGCAACCAGGGCCGTCTTAAAATAAGCAAGGGTTCGAATCCAAAAATTTTAAGGTCACCTCCCGAATCAAGCTTAAAAAATGCTAGATTAGTAATTATTTATAATTTTTCCTTTTGTCGTACATATACAGACAAAAATAATAACAATAAACAGAAAGTATTATGCACTAACAGAGCAGATATACTTTGAACTATCTGGGAAATAAACAACAATAACAATAATAACAAGAAAGATCAATCATGCATAAAGCATTGATTATGAAACGCTTTCCAAGTGAAATGCAATTTTATTTAAACATCTCTAAACTGCGATGCATTCAGCGGTGATATTTTTAAAATTATCACAGTACTATAATAATTTATATTTGAAAACTTAAAATTTCATCGAAAAATTTTTATTCAAATGACATCATCGAAATATAAATCATCTGGCTCTCTATGTAAAAGCCATGAATATTTCATTCATATCACTTTTATTCCAGACTCCAGAGCTAAATAAATTTTCGTGAAAAAAATTCAGCATTTCTTATATAACGCATCTTACAATCACTTGTTTACATTCTGCATCGATTAAAACTAGACTTCGTTGTAGAAATAATCAAAGTTTGATGATCATTTAAACTCAAAAATATTGTAATTGCGTTGGCGCAGGATATAGATGCACAAAAAATACGCAAAAATAAAGCAGTTTTACGACGGCGGCAACACTAAATATAAATTCAAAAGAATAAAAATCACGATTTTTACTTTTGGAAAAAAGATGGATGCCATATTTTATTTTGAAGTGGGTCGCGTGATTTCTTCATATTATATGGGTGTCATTATTATTTTAATTTTTATTTAAAAACTACCGAACCTATTTTGCTGAAATTTTTTTAATATATTTTATGGGATAACTTGAATATTTCTTAAAATTTTAGAAGCAATTTGTGAATTTTAACTTTGTTTAAAAATGTTTGAAAAATTAGGTCCCATAATTTTCAATGTATTTCATTTTTTCAATCCAAAACTAATAGTGTGATATTATTCATTTACACTCTCATATGTTCCACAGACCGTCTCAACAACATACTAAAATTTAATTTCAATTTGATACAGTCATTTTTACTGCAGTTATCGTGCGAACGGACACACAGACAGACAGAATGAACACAGTTATAAACACTTTTCAATTATGTTGTAAAGTGTTAAATATAAACGCATTTCTTGTTTGGCACTTTAAACTCAAGATTGGTGTATATCACTGGATGCTTTTCAACTTTTCTAATGAGTTTTAACTATCACATTTTTTATTTAAAAACTTACAATAATTTCCTGTAAATTACTAATCAGAAAAAATTCCTTCTTAAGATGGTTAAATTTGAAGAAATAAAATTATGCGTCCAACGATTCTCCGGATTTTACGACATCCTTTTGAAACTCACAGTAGAAGCAATAACGTGGCTATTGAGCTAACTATCTTGGGCGAAATATTTTTCTTGCTTGTCGAATCGAAAATGGTGTGCAACAAAGGAGCATGAAAAAATTATCTGAAATAAAAAAATATTAATAAAAGAGGTTAAAAGCTGCTTGCAATCTGTTTCCCATATTACCCCCCCCCTCCCCCCGCCCAAACTATATAAAGGGATCCCAACAGAAAAACATATTTTATTCGGAAGTGCAATATTTTTTCTCTTTCAGTAAGCTAGAAAAATATTTTTAAAAAAGTACAACAATTTAATAAAGGGGTGGCTCATCCTAACAGAATTTAATGAATGTCTATTTTGGGGTCAAGATGGTTGCGGAATTTCGGGCCGGGCTCCCAGTGAGACGGCACTGTCTGGCAATGGCAAGGAATCCGACAAATTCAATCCTACAATCAAATTTCAGTCCATGGACATCAGTTAACAGACTTCAAATTTCTAAAAAAATGAGCTCAGAGTCTATAACGGTGGCCACGTTCATACTCTCAAGCAGGGCCTGATTAACCAACTAATTTAGGGGAAGCACAACCACATTTGGGGGCCCCATTTTGATTTTGTGAGCAGGGCCCAAGAAATTACCTATGCACTCATCTGTGCTCGAAAAACTCTATTACAGCATTGCCCTGGTCAATTAACAGTTCTCATCAACAAACTGATTCTTTTAAACTGGTTGCCTGTACCAAATTTCCTAAACCATAATCTATTTTATTATTGAATCAAGGGTGGTCCATGTTTACTTTTGCAATCACTTCTTCCGTAAATATTAACTGCTATGCTACCTTTTTCCGTTAATAGTTTAATATTATATTTAAATGTAATATATATATATATATATATATATATATATATATATATATATATATATATATATATATATATATATATATATATATACATATATATATTATATATATGGGCAATACAAATTTGAGCTCAGACAACCAAAATATTTCTTTGTTCGCCTGTATGGGCATGATACTATTTAACTTAACTATTTGACATATAACTTACATTAAAATAAAAGTGTAATTCTAACCATTTGACAAATAACTTATACTTAAAAAAAAAAGTGTAAATCGGGGTGCAATTTGGGGACCCCTTTGAATCTTTTGAGGGGAAGCATGTGCTTACCGTGCCTCTTCGGTAATCATGTCCTGTTCACAAAACCCACTTAGAAGAGGATTTAAGTTCTCAGTAACCCTCTTATTGATAGATTTTGTGGATGTGAAACTGGTGTGATTTTGGAGCCCATATATAGTTTTCTTAAATTATGAACTCAAAACTTCCTTAGTCTTGAACACAACAGATTTTTTATATCCTTTATAATTCAATTCTATTAACATTTTAATCACACAGGATTCGAAATGAAGTTAACGGCCATCTGCCAAGAATTCATCTATCGGGGCCAATAACGCAAATTGTCTGTCAGACTACATAGGACACGCATATCTTAAGCCAATGCAGGGGGGCGTGCTCACCTCCCCCCCCCCCTCCTTTAGACTCTACCGTATCTTAATTAAACATGCAGACTGTGCAATCCAAGAGACAAGATGTGCTGTTAATTGCAAACTTTGTTCCTTACAATCCGTGCAGAGTCTGATCGATGTACAGAACAAAGGAAACTGCCCCCTCCCCCCCCCAGTTAAAACTGAATTCGAATTCTGTAGCAGACGTTTGGAGTGACTTCTGATTGATAGGGAATGACCAATCTGAATCTATGACTTTATAAAATTTGGTCACTTGCAAGTTCGGACTTTTAACGAAAACCCTGATTTAAAATTTTAACGAAAACCCTGCACATTATGACATAGAGACAGTGGCGTTCCGTCATAGAAAATGGCACCTCTTGCTCAAAACATATTTCTGACTTAAGAATCAACTACTGTGTGTGTGTATTATGGAAATATGATTAAGTTTGATACACGACTCGTATATCACATTTAAAGTTTATATCCTATTTAAAAGAAGGAGCTTCTCATATAATCCATAAATCGAACATTTTGGTGTGCAAGCCTCCTTAAATTATCAAATGAAAAATGAAATTGTACATTAATTTGAAAAATGAAATTGTACACTTTCTTTCATTCGAACAATCTACACTTACACCAAATTTGTAATCTCTATCTCATCCGAAGCATGCTTTTATATCATTTATTTCACCTTTCGAACGTTTTTCTGTGGAGCACCCCCCTTAAATGAACATTTTAAAAAACTCTATTGAGTTTTTTTTATCAAATGATTAGTCCATATACCAATTTTCAAGTCTCTGTCATATTTTAAAAGAGACTTTTCTTATTAATTCGGCAAATCGAACATTTTGGTGTGTGGCACCCCCTAAAGTAGCAAATATTAAAAATCTAAAATTGCACACTTTCTTCCTTTCGAACCCACACACCAAATTTGAAGTCTGTAACGCGAAGCATGCTTTTCTATTATTTCACTTTTCTAACGTTTTGGTGTGAGCTGTGGAATACCCCCCTCTACAAAACATTTTCGAAAAATTTGATTTTTTTTTTCAGGAAGTTTTATCGAACGATCCACTTGTGTTGAAGACTCAGACCGTCCGACTCACCTGGAGGACTTGAGCAACTATTTGGACGGCCGGCGATCCACTTGTGTATCAGATTGCAAGTCTATCTATTCGGGAAGTGCCTGAAAAAAGCGTGGTAGACAGACGGACACTTGGTAATTAGTGTATACTAGTCGTACTATATTTTTCTATCATTTCACCTTTCAAACGCTGTGGTGTCGAGCGCTGCTAAAATGAACATTTTTGAAAAACTCTTTTCTTTTTGTGTTTTTTTTAATTAATTTTTTTATTAGTTTTTATTTTTGATTGGCCTTTATACCAAATTTCAAGCTTCGATCACATTTATTGTGGCCCTGTTCAAAACCTTAGCTTCGCGTAGCGTTTCATTCTCGAGCCTGAGAGTTAAATCACCTGAATGTTTAAACATCTAAATGTGTTATATTTGTATTTCATTTCCTGCTGTGTCAACTTTTTTTTTAATATAATATCAGAAAATTCTTCATTATTATGTATTGTATATGTTTTATGTATTGCACATGCTTGTCAATGTAAATTTTTTTGAAGTCTAAATAAGCCTATGCCTATGACTAGTAAGGAGTCATGAGAGGTGTAAATTATGTCAATTTCGAAATAACATGTGATTTCATCCCTATATCCTCGTGTAATTTAAAATTTTTGACTTGGTATAAAAAGCCAATGTATATTTTTTCTTAGAATATGCCTCTGATGACGGACATTTTACGTCCGAAAGCGTTTGGGCTTTTAATGTGTTTTAGTGTGATCGAATAAAACTTTTATTCTAAAGTGTTTTATTTTTTAAATTTTATATTTTAGACATGATGCCGCAATATTATTAATATTACGGTATCACATCTATTCGAATTTCCGTCTATCCGGATAATTTAGGATCTATTTGATCCGAACAATATGGATTCCATTGTGTATTCTAGTTATACTTAAGTTCGAATCCAAGCCAAGGACTATCAGCCGAAAATTTATCCGCCTTTGCCCTATCCTAGAAGCTGTCTGTCAAATAACATCCTCGGACACGAAATCTGCATAGTCTACGCAGGGACGTACCGACTTTCATCCTCCTCATTATTCGGACCAGGGCTCATCTTAATTAAACGTTATACCGACCGAGCAAACCGCGAAGCAAGACGCGCTATTAACGGTAGACTCTATTTATTACAGTGCATACAGGGCGTGATCTGATCGATGACCGGCTAAGGGGAAACGAGTGCCCAGATAAAACAGGATAGGGATTTCGCAGACTTTGGTATAGATACGGAAGAATATGAACTTGGCATACGGAAGTATACATTGGCGTAGAACATGGGCACGTGACGAACATCCCTACGTTTCCAAAACAAAATACTCGTTTACTTAGCAGTATGGAAATTTTCATTATTTCTGTATTAAAAACGGTTGTTTTAGAAATTTGCAATTGTTTAGCCCCTAATTTTAGTAAGATATATCCAAATTTATCTTCTTTCATAAATATTTTACTTTACTGAAAAATAAATTATTCACTTTGAATAAAATATTTCCACGAGTTTTTTTAAGTAAATTCGTTATGTACTTTCCCGTTCTAGTTCGCATATATACTGCAAAACTCTCTAGTAAATGTATACATCTACAGAAAGCTAGTTAGTGACTGTAGTAAAAATGAGTAGTAGTGTACATTCATTTAAAATCACTTAAAGGACACTGTAGCAAATGGAATTTTTAAACGTATATTGTTACTCAAGTTTTCTAAATAAATTATTACAGCACAAAGATAAATTTCGATGTTTAATGGATCTAAATTTAATTTTTATTTGCCATCATCATCAGATTACCATTACCCGCTATGGTAAAAATAATGCCCCTTTGCTCTTACGTTTCTGCGCATTCTACTACGCAGGCTGTTTATTTACGCTCGTGTCCATGCTCTATACAAAAATATTCGGCATAGATACGTATCTATGGATTTTAGTGGGTGAGGGGGGGGGATTCCAAAGTCAATTAATTACTATTCTTCCACTCTAGTTAAATTTCTACTGGGACCGCGTTGTCTGGTCAGTCAAAGATCTTTTATCCTAATCATAATTTGGATATTCTATTAACATAACAATAAACTAGATCACAACGCAAAATGCTGTGCGAAGAATGGAATAAACTCAAAATTAGTAAATAAACGTAGGTTTCAGAAGTTCCTGGATTTCCTTCTTCAATGAGAACGAGCCTATACCTAAACGACCAAATGAGAGCTGGAACATGCTGGGTAAAACAGATAATGGCTAAACGACAGAATCCAATAGAGTAGCGTCACCTAGTGGAACAAAAGATAAGTAAAACGAGAAAAGGTAAAAAAAAAATAATAATACAAAGAATACGAACTTCAGAAGAAAACAAGAATAAAATAAATAAAATGCATAGTATATGATGAACTCAAAGTGTGATGCAGAAAAAAAGCGAAACAGATATTCAACATTATTATGCCATATATCGGAAAAATAGGGTGTCGTTGACAAATCATTAGCAAGATTACTGGAATTTTTATTGATATGAAAGTTTCAAAGAAATTCAAATCGAAAACTGGAAAGCATGTTTAAATAATAGAGGCAGAAAAAAATCAAACAGGTGGCTAGCCCTCTAGCAGTGATGCGCTATTAAGTATTTATTAATTTTTGTTTTTTTATGCAATTTTGATGTTCTTTCAAGCGGTATTTTAACGCCCATTTAGTTTGACAAATATATTATAGTTTGTACTAAAATGGAATTTGATAAATGTCCCAATTATGGGTATAGTCCAGCTCCCATTTCAGTGTTCAGGTTCAGGTTTGTTTGCATAAGAAGGAAATCAGTGTGATCAAGATTTTTTAATCGTACGTCGACTTATTAAATGTTATATGAGCATTATTTACGGTGTGATACAGTTTATTATTGATTGTGCGAAAAGTTATATTTTATACTTTTTCTTAACTTAATTACTATTAGGTATAATTCATCATGTATCATATAATTATTTAATGATATTTATTAAAATAGTTTTCACGCACATATTTGCCCCCATATTATATATTTTTCATCAGGGTGAAGGATTCTGTAGGCCCTGAGCAACTTCAACAACTAACCGGGCTTAAAAATTTTGTATTACGGAACATGAAGACTATGTCAGAAAACATGAATTTAATTAATCTTCAATTACTCAATATTGCTTTAATTTTGACCAACCTTTTGAGTTTTTTTTCAGTAAGGATCATACAGAAGGCACATCGAGCTATGATCTTAGCTTTTCGAAGCCTTCCATATTTATTAAACTCTTAGTTATTTCGTTAATGAATCCTTGTTTTCATGGTTTGGCATAGTGTTGTGTATTTTTTCCATTTTCTTTATATTTGTTCCATTTCTTAGCCTTTAGAACTCTTGTTTGTCGTTTTGACTTATTAAGACTCATTTGTTTTTGTTCGTCTTCTTATGACATTTCTGTTGTGTTTCGGCGCACTTCAATCTTGTGTGTTAGTTTTTATTTCGAATTAGTTGGACTGTTCTTCATTCTGCTTTCTGATTGGCTCTCTCGGGTAGACTCTTAAACCATGACTTGGGTATATAATATGCCCATCTATTTCTTTCAGTGTATCCGACTATGATCACCCCAAGGCCAAATCTCGTAAGAGACCCCGTGCAGTACTTAACCTCGAGTAACCGGTTTTAGGTAAGCCCTTTCACCAGCATCTGATATTTATCAAAAATCACCATCAATATTTTTTTGTAACTTTTAAAAAAGTTTTAATCCTTAAACTGCCAAATTGCTAGGTAACCCTCAGATCTGCGTCAACTCCCCCCCCCCCCCCCCCAAACAAACTAAACCCAAATGTGCGACAAACTGCCACACTAGGAGCCAAGTCTGAAATAAAAATAGTAAATAAAAACGTTGAGCCTCCATGTCATGGGCTAGTGAAATAATGTCACAGCATGAGGATAAGAACCATAAGTTGAGATTGGAGATTAAAGGCGCCTGGTGCTCTGTCCTGCACGAAACCTCCATCACTTCTATTTGGGCTCATTTTGTCTTTTTGATTTTGGGTTTATTTGTTCTCTAGCACCGACGAAAGAAATCCAACGCATCCTCGTAACATCTATATGTTGCATTATTCTTCTATTTGTGCTTAATTATAATGCATACATTTTTCTAATCTTTGACTTTTTTTCTGCAAATAAGAAAAAGCAAAAATAAAACCCGTAGATTTTATTATTTGTAGTTCTACGAGAGCTCTGGCACACCACTGATAGAATGATTTAAGTGGTCGACAGATTTATTATGAAATGTTTGACCAATTGGTCAAAATCTTTCGTTAGACAGTTGTCACTACACACTTGGTTCGCAGCTACCTGATACTTTAAAAAGATCATTTTCCCCCCTTCCTACCACTTCCTTGACCCCACTCGAACTTGCCAGCCGCCTTGGTGATTGAGTAACAGTGGCAAAGAGATGGTATTTCAACCGGCTAAAAATTACGTTTTTCGACAACCAGCTAAAAATTACGTGGACTTGAATCGACTTCTGTAGAGGTGGTTCTATGAATCAATTGCACGATTCGGCAGAGAGGTGGTCTTACAGGAATCTGGCGTCTCTAGCTTAATTCAGTTTCAAATTAATTCCATTTCAATTTAATAAATCCGGTTACGAAGCTAACAGTCGTCTGGCGAAAATCTGCTACGTTGCAGATTGTCCGTCATGCTGTGTATTAGGTATTAGGACACACGTTTCCCGAAACCACCACCGAGTGCATACCAAATTTTCATCCCTCTCATCGTTCTGAATCTGCCGTATCTTAATTAAACATTATGCCGACCGTGCAAGGTGTGCTGTTAATTATGGACGCTATTAATTACAATCCGTGCGGAGCCTGATCGATGCCCAGCAAAGGTGAAACCAGCGCCCTCCGATAAAGCCGGAATTTGGATTTTGCAAGGAGACTTATGGGGCGACATTTCGATTAGTAGGGAAGTCCGGGTACCACGCCGGAAGAATGATTTCGAAACCACTTCTCTAGTATAATCCAGATATTCGTAGTACTGAAGTTGTGAAACATAACAATCACTCATTTTACTATGCTAACCACTGGTGTCATTCTAATTTCTCTACAACAGCAGGGCCGTAGCCTGAGATGAAATTGAAGAGGGGCTGGGGGGACATTCAAGGGGAGCTCAACAGTCTTAAAGGAGGGACTCACCAAAAACTAAATTAATCATTAGTAATTATAAACCATAATTGTTACTATTATATATTTCAATTCATATAAATTATTAACAAATAATTGCATATTTATATTTGCAAGCTAAGAGCTGATTATTCATATCTATATATAACTACTATATATCAATATTAATATATAATAATTACAATTGATTTTATGGTAAGCATTAACTAGTATTAAAGCTGTTAATAATTTGTAGAAACATTCTGCAATTTAATACAAGTTAATGCCTAGTACTAACTCTTACCTACTTATCAGTTGACTTTGACTCTATAATGTATAACAGTGAACCCCGCAATAATACAAAAGTATCCTAAATACTATTGTCATAACTTTTAAATATTTTTAAATTAAATATGTAAATAAATGGATCATTAGTATAATCACACATTCATCTAAATTAAAAAATCTTTAAAACGAAGTAATTTATAAAAAAATTATCACAAAGAAAATTTTTATGAAAAATTTTAATGACATTTTATATGAAATTTCACATACTACTAAAAATTTAATATTTGTATCAGAGGGGGCTGAGCATACCTCTTGGGGGGCTTAGCCCCCTCTACCTGGCTACTGCTCTGTGCAACAGGCTGTGTTCTCAAAGAACCCACCTGCAAGGGGCGTTCTTAAACTTAAAATAACGCAATCACTATTGATAGCAGCTTCCTTGCACCGCTTTCGAGCTTATTATTGTAAATGAATATGGTACTCGCTCTATTACTTTTTCTTTTCCACTTTCTCTACATAAATAGTAAAATGTATAGGAACATTTTGTGACGCAGTCGAAATTTCGAATTTGAGTTTTCGAAAGAAGTGTGCGTTTCAAACTTTCTAGAACAGGAATCAAACTTTTTTGAGGTTATGTCTGTGTGTATGTGTGTTTGTGCATTCGTAAGTCTGTGAAAGCGATATTTCACGAACGAATGGAGCGTTTCGAATATTATTATAGTCAATGAGTACTGGAACTCCACTGATTTTAAACACGATTGAATGTTTAGAACCTGGCCCTCCCCAATGTTCGAAGGAATTTTTAAAAAAATCTTTAAAAAATCAGGATGTTTAATAGAGTTAAAGAAATAATCATTCTATACATAATTTTTCCTTAGAAAACGAATGATTACGCTGGTATTTACCGTTCTCGAGATCCTGTCCGTTTTTCAAATAAATTTACTAAAAAAATAAAGTAAAATTTAAAGTAGTAGTAAATACCGTCAGTTATGTTAACTTTTCGAATCAATACGAATTTAACAAAATGTCTTCAACTTGGCGAAGTTTTAATGTCGTTACATTGACAAAAATGTCGCCAAATTGACACAACGGACTCCAAATTAACAAAACTGACTCCAAATTGATAAAAATACAATATTAGAAAATGAAGTTCAATTTATTTGATAATTCCAGTCGCTTTAGGTGAGATTTATATTCTTAATTCCAAACAGTTTAACTGTTTGTGGTATAGGCACGTTTTGCTAGGAGATATGGGGCTTCATAAATTAATTGCGTTTTGTAAAGGGTAAAGGCATTGTATTATGTAAGGAAAGTCTGATGCTACCCATATTAGATTTTTTTTACACGCATTCCACAGCAAAAAATAGCGCCCTAAATTCATGTTTTGTAGTTGCTTGGTAAAATTCGATGAATGTTTGCGTGTATGAATCCTACAGAGAAAGCAGACAACTACATCTCCCTATGTCGTGAATACTCGACATCGGTTTTGGATGACAAGGACGAGATTTGGGAAGCCCTGCTTTATACGGGAGATGCCGGGGAGCTAGCTTTTTCATTACCCCTGAATACGAAACCTTCAGAAAATCAGCACTCGGGCTGATTGAAATTCCACCCTGTTTTTCGGCTTTCTTTCGAACGTGTTTTGGGGTTTGTGACTTTGAAAATAGTACTCTCAGAACCCACCTCTAGGGCTCGTTCTCAAAGTTCGGATCGCGCTCCTGTTGCAAATAACAGTGTACTATAATCTGGTTTCACACATTTTATGCACTCGTAACAGCAGAAATGGGATGGTAACGGTCCATCCGGAGCTATACTTTTCATATTGAGCGATCGGAGTTTCTGCAACCTGATTTTTAAAAAAGAGATTTTTTATTAATAACTTAAATACGCATTTCATGATCTTTTTCAGTATCTACATTTTTATATAAAGCATATAAAATTTTGTTACGATACATTCATTTGTTCTTGAATTATACGGTTTTTACATACGGGCACACACACAATTATACACGGTCTCATACACACAAACACACAATTACTTCCAAAAATATTCGTAATGCATTCAGGAGATATTAAAACCGTGTACTTTTAAAACAGGCCGTCAAAATTTGAAAGTTTTCATAGAAATATTATTTTCTGTATATAACAGTATCAGGAAGTAGAAATTAAAAATATGAATCGTGGTAATCAAGTGAATTCATATATGCTTTTTTGCGCAAAATCTTAACATCTGCACTTTTAAGACTCTGATTATAATTACTTGAGTTAAAAAAGTCGAAATTAACTTTTGTAGAAAAAAAACCCTCTAAAGCAAATTTTTTTATTTATATTAAAATTCTTCAATATTATATATATATATATATATATATATATATATATATATATATATATATAATATTGAAGAATTTTTACTTTACTTGTATTATATATACCTGACCTATAGAAAGAAGTAATAATGAAATTCAAGTAATCGTGAAATATTAACACCACCATAGAAGCAAAACCACTGCCATAATTCCGATAATATAGAAGATCAGCACCGGCCCAAATTCGAAAATTAAAAAAAATTAAATTCATCTTCAGATCTGAGTATTTAATTCTAATTAACCCAAATAAATGCCTGTTACAGATTGGACAATAGTACCTTACTATAAATATCCAAACTAAGACTACAGTCACCAAAAGATGAAACACTGGAAATAAGAAACGTTAGGAAAATTTGTATTAGCATGTGGCAGAAACCCTTCTTCTTTCACCATGTGTATGCGATTAATCTCAGCAGTATAAAAATATTCTAGAAGCACCAGAATGAACATAACGAAATATTACCTAGGAGGCAGTAAGAACGTTCACAGCGATACTCCCAGACCCGTCCAGTGAGTCAAAGCAGGAGACAGGACAATTACCCGTATATATATATATATATATATATATATATAAACTCGATTCACACTCTGTTAATAGTATCAAATTGAAAATTATCAATATGTATAGTGATTTAGATATTAATAATACATTTTTGAAATTTCCATATATTGTGCTTATACCTAAATTTCATAAAAATCCTATTAAATTTAGAACTGTAACTAGTGGTCATAATTCATACTCTACTACTGCTAGTAAATTTTTATTAAATTATTTAAATGTACTAAATAGTAATTTACGAGATTCTAGTGATAACTACATTATTCTAAATAATAGTATAGAATTAAAAAATAAATTAAAAACACTTGGTAAAATAATAGGATTTCAAACTTTTGATTTTAAAGATCTATTTAATAATATTAAGATTACTGATCTTTATGATGTCATTTTAGCTTTATATAATGCTTACATTACTAATAAATCTCATCTTACTAAATTTACCAATTTTCCTAAGCTTCTTCATTTTGTTCTTTTCAATAATTATATTTTTCAAGGTAATAAATTATACTTACAAGTCTCAAGGGTTCCACAAGGTGGCTGTAGTAGGAGTATGTTAGCTAATTTATACCTACTATATCAATATGAAAAACTCTTTTCTTCATCAGATTATAAAATTTACAGATATGTAGATGATCTGATTTGTCTTGTATTTACTGATAACTGTGTCATAGATATAGATTTTTATCCGGATAATTTGGAATTAATTCCTAAAGAAGCTTCTATTAGTAAAAATATTAATTATTTGGATTTAAATCTAATTATAGAACCTACTAATGGGATAGTTACTAATTGATATGACAAAAAAGATTTTTTAAAATTTAATATTAATATATTATTACCATTTAATTCCTGCAACTCGATTCAATGGTTTAGAAATATTATACTTAATCAACTTTTTAGAATTTATAGATTATCAGATAAAAAATTTCATGCTTTGCACATTAATAACCTCAAAATTACGAGTAAATTTTATAAATATCCAGCATATTTAGAAAATGGAATAGTTAATAAGTTTCGATTAGCCTAAAATTCTCATAATCTCTCCTTAATATCTTATTTCAGCCATACTTCTACATTCTCCTGAATTTACATTATAATATATTTTCATCTTTTACTTTTGTAGCTTTAACTGCAGAATACCTCTTTTTAT
Source organism: Amaurobius ferox (assembly GCA_951213105.1). Taxonomy (NCBI): domain Eukaryota; kingdom Metazoa; phylum Arthropoda; class Arachnida; order Araneae; family Amaurobiidae; genus Amaurobius; species Amaurobius ferox. The sequence continues at coordinate 18,440,377 of OX578137.1, forward strand.
TGCCTTTACGCAGTACGGTTTTTATTACTCTTTTTGGCAACAGCAGATAACTTCTGTTCATTTCTGCGTATGGCAACATTGGTCTAGTCATATATTGCTCATCATGGTTGAACTTTAAGAAGTTTATTTTAAGGTATTTATATTTCCTATATTTTTTTTCCAATCTTTATGCTTGTCGTCCATATAACACAAGTTTATAGATAAAATCTATCTTGTGTTTCAGAAACAAGCATTTTTGTGTTCATTTCGAAGGGATATATGGACTTTAAAAAGAATTTTTTCGAAATGAACTATTTTTAAGCCTAGAGCTCTTCCACATGCAAGCTTTTTTGCTTGATTTCTTTGTTTTCCTTTTTTCATTCCTGCCCTTTGAAATTTGTTGATTATCTTTGTCTTTATGACCTGCATTACGTTTTATAATTTCCTCTTTATGGTTGAATTTCCTTTATTTCATTGTATTTTGTAGGCAAATTTTAAGATAGTGTATTATGAGTTACATTCTACCATTGGATTTACAATTATATATATATATATATATATATATATACTATATAAATAATTTTATATGTCATGATGTTATATGTTTTTCTTTTATCGATTCCATGCCATTTTTCCATTTGATTGAAGATTTGCTGTTTAATAATTTTATTTTGTAGGTTTGTTATAAAATCAGGTTTTTCGAGTTGCAGCTTCTCTCTTTTCTATCATTGAACTTTCAAACTATTCTTATTCAAACTATTCTTATATTCAAAAACTGATAAACAATTTAAATGATAAATATTAAGCATATTACATATTAGATTAGCAATACATTATCTTTAATAATATAACTGCACCGTAAAATTACATCTATCATTTCTTGCGCTAATTGCAGCATATAACTGAGATGAAATAACTATAAGAGTTAAAATTGAACTTGAAGAGAGGATCTAAAACTAATTAAAATAATCTGTAGTTTTGGGTGCAATACTATGTCTCTTCAAAAATATTTTCCATTAATTTCTGATTAAAGGTGGTTGCACAGCATCTAGTAATTTAATAGTGAGTATATTGATTTTTTTTAATGATTTTATAATATTTTTTTCGATTTTTAAACAAATTGTGTAAAAATTTGAGGTTTTTTAAAATTTTTTACAGCGCATTTACTTCAAAAACCAATAAGCCTTAGATATTTTTTACCTGAAATAATCGTACCAAATTTCATTTGAATTCCTCAATGTGCTCGATAGATATTGCTCTTTATGTGAAAAAAAAAAATGGATGCACATTGAGTACGGCTAGATCATATAACGGTGAATTCTTAAAGTTTTGTATTTAAAAAATAAAATAAAACTGAAAAGAAAAATTTTGAAAGTGGTGAGTACGAAACACGCACATAACCAACATTTTATATTTTTATCTCTCTCCAAACTTTGGAAATAAAAATATTACCACAAATTGACGGTTATTCTCGAAACTCAATGCATTCTTGATTGTGCGAGCAGTAAACCTTAAAAACACGTTCTAATATCTCGTAAGCCCACTTCACAGCGATTTCTGATGACACGTAATTTGGGAAGCCCACTTCATGCGGAAGATATGCAACCCTCAGGCCTATTTCCTCCGAACAGTACGAAACCACACAAAATACTCAGCACTCGGCTGATTGAAAGTCCGCTGGCCATAGAACTTCCCCGACCGTGTCTTGGAGGGGTGACGACAAATAAACAAGACCTGCCTGAGGAAACTCTGGACCTTCTGAATACGAATCAAGTATTGACTGCTATCTATGGCTTCAGCCCATTTTATACAGGACTCTGTGGCACAAGCATAGGAAAGGTCATGCTGCATTTTGAATAAATATTTATACTTTGCAAAGTGCAATTATGTCTGTTATTAGATTTCAATCCAGTCATATAACAGAGAGCATAAAGTTAAGTATAAGATTCTTCCCATTTTCACGCCTACAGCTCTTACGCTCCTAAAAATCTAAAATACCCAGATACACACGGAACACGAACCTTTCCTGATAAATATTGTTACGAAACGTATCCTCTTGAATCGTGGGTGTATACACAGTATACAAAAAAGAGTCCAAGTTTCTGGATAACTTACGTTTATTCACAAGCACAAAATAAACAGGAACAATATATAATCAAACAGCACTTAATGCTCCACTCATTTCACAGAATAAGCAATAATATTCTCAAAATACTGGCTAAAATAATTGCACAAAACAACGGCTACTATTCTCAAAACATTGACAAAAGTCACAGTTTACTGTAGCTCGAATATTGTCAACTCGTCAACGGAACTCCGATTGAACTCCTATTTATAGTCTCTCCATAGAAACTTCTGGAAATCTCCATATCTCAAAGAATAATAGTTCTATCGAGAAGTTTCTGGAACATTCCGGAAGTCGCCAAATGCCGCCAAATTGGCGATAAATCGCCAAATATGGAAATCCTTCTTCTAACTGAGAAATCCTGGCAACCCTGGAGGAGGCGAAAGAGGAGGCGCCAAAGTGAAAATTGCGCGTTCGCAACATTATTATTGCTTAAGATAAGACCTTTAATAAAGCATGATTATTATATACCCCCCCCCCCCCCTCACGTCATAGCAAAACACAATTATTATACGATTCCATAACAGTATTTCATCTACGATCACTGTGTATGTTGCCCCATTTTTAACGTTTTCAGACATTTTAATTATTTTTTTCTCTGTTACTATGTTTACAAATGAAATCAAAAACTGCATAAAATGTTGAATTTTAAAATATAAAATATCGTCTGCTGTAAGAATGAATTAAAATATCTAAAGAATGGTTGACTGTACATCAATAAAGTTAATTATGAAAATTCATGATGCTTTTTTTTCCCTACGCATAGAGGTATAAAATCGAATTTTGTATGTTTAGTAGTTCTCGAATTATTACTGGTGGAATGCTGGAACAAAAAATTCCGAGATTTATAATCTTTTGAACCAAAATTCCAAGATTTTAGATTTTTCTCGTTACTTTATAGGTTAAATATCATGTGTTTGCAAAGTACCGTTTATGCTTTTAGCAGTTTGGTCATCCCTTTGTCAGTCAGTCTCACGCAGTTGTATGATATAGAAATGAGGAACACTTTAGTTTCAACTACGTTAAGGACATAAATTGTATAAAGATAGCTCCTGCTAGCTCCAGTAGAATCCCGCTAATACGTCACCTTTTAATTCATCACATTCGCTAATCCGTCACCCCTTGCTAGACTAGTATCAAGAAGAAGTGGGCACAACACAATTTTTACTGTTAAAAAGAATAAGCAATATAGCATCAAGAAAAGTACATAGTGAAAAACATCAGGTTTATTTTTAAGTAGTAAGAATTAATTTTCATTGTACAGCATATTTCAGTTCATTTTGTTACGCCTCCTCTTTTGTCTGTCCCGAAAACCAGGCGAAGAAAAAAGAGTCCACGATGTTAGCATGATGTGAGGCCAGGGTTTCCAGAATTTCCCAGTTAAAAGAAAGGTTGCCAAATTTGGCGATTTATCCCTAATTTGGTGACATTTGGCGATTTCAGGAATGTCTTAGAAACTTCTCAATAGAACGATTATTCTTTGAGATATAGAGATTTCCAGAAGTTTGTATGGAGCGACTATAAATAGGAGTCATCACTGCATCTGAGTTCCGTTGACGAGTTGACACTATACGAGCTCTACAGTGAACTGTGACATTTGTCAATGTTTTGAGAATAGTTACAATTGTTTTGTGAAATTATTTTCGAAAGTATTTTGAGAATATTATCGCTTATTCTGTGAAATGAGTGGAGCATTTAAGTGCTGTTTGATTGTATATTTTCCTGTTTAGTTTGTGCTTGTGATTAAACGTAAGTTATCCAGAAACTTGGATTCGTTCGTGTATCCTGTGTAGCTACCCACGATTCTAGAAGATACGTTTCGTACCAATTTTTTTCTGATAGTGATGACAAAGTTTGTGAAATTTGGTAATGGTATTAGTACTTAATGATATAAAATGCGTTTCTGAAATATCCTTTCTGCATCTTTTGCGAAACTTTTTGTGTAATTATTTTTGTGTAGTTATGTAATAATTTGTTTAATAATAAGGATTTTGTGTAGCAATTTTTGGGGTAATATTTGTGTATTGATATATAGATTTTTGTACATTGTACATACCATATATTAAAACAATTAAATTATTTCCCATATATTCACTCATCTGTGTATTTCATTCATCCGTCACCCCCACCCCTACCCTTAAGTCCTAAACCCTCACGTATTGACATGCATTCAATACATCAATGTAATAGACTTGTTTACAACTTGAAAAACATCGGATGTGAGCAGCACATGATTTTCCCTGCAGACTCAAATTCATTTTTTAATTTATTTCTTTAATTCATTAAATTGAGTTTAATTGCACAAAATAACACTAAATTTGCATTTTTAATTCAATTTCTGTTTTTATTTTGTAATTGGACATTTTTCCAATGGCGGCATTACAAAAATGCGAAAATTTTTAAATATATCGAAAACGGTTGATTCTTGTGTAATAGTAAATTTTCTATTACACTAGATAAATTCTAGTAAATTCTATTACACTAGATAAATTCTAGTAAATTCTATTACACTAGATAAATTCTAGTAAATTTTTCTTATTCTTTCCCTCGTCAAAAATTACATATATAACAAGTATTTAATTGATACATTCGAACATACGTAGTTTTTTTTTTAGATTTTGGCTATTTTTGGGGGCCATTTCATAAAATAAGGCTGGTTGTTTGTTCTTTTCCGAATCGTACCAAAATCTAATCAACACTAGAATATCCCACAGGTAACTTATCTACCAAATTTTGTGAAATTTGGTCAATTAGTATATCAGCTAGAGTGGATACATGAGATATTTGCAGGCCATTTCGCAAAGAAAGGCGGGTTCTTTTTATTTTAAGCGTACCCAAAACTAATCCACACCAGGGTCACACCCAAGTGACTTACCTACCGAATTTTATGAAATTCAATCCATTAGTTTTTGAGTTAGAGTGGATACATGCATTGAACAGATAGACACACAAACAGACAGACAGACATACAGACTGACACACACACAGATGTCACTCTAAAAATAGTATTTTCGTATTCTAGAGGTCCCAAAACTTGTAGATCCGTCGAAAACTCGAGTTGAGATTTTGCATGATTCCAATATTTTTCCTATACATTACCATGTATTACAGGGAAAGTAAAAAAATAATTATCATTTAGAATTAAGCAAATTTTGAAATTAATAGCTTGTGGACGCAAGCTCGTGAAAACATGTTTTCTTTCTTCGTGTTCTGATACTCATTATGATACAAGAAATATGAAGGTCTTGAATGAATGCATGAGAAAGTCGAGTGGGTCTTCGCCCTCCAGATCTTTTTAATTCCACTTAAAAATTTTAGTCAAAGTTTTGTTGAATTCAAAAATTCTATTTGATTTCAAAACTTACTCCAAAACGGCAAGATTGGGTTTTTAATGAACACTCAAAAATGCTAAGACTAATTAAACAGCCACGTAAGAGAACGAGTGATCTACCCAACCTTCTTATTTGAAGGAAGTAATTTGAATTCAAATTATACGGGTGAGAACATTCTCGAAATTTCTCGGCTTTTCTTACTTTTAAGGGGAAGGGATCGTTTGAGCAAAGAGAAGATGAATCGAGATCATCATTATTTGATAAAAAGTACTTGCTAAAAAATTCAGCAAAATATTGGCATCTACGAAATCATTTTCTATAAATGTTTATTAGTCGAATCTAAACGCCTAATCGCATCTTGAAAGATGGGGCCGTGTAAATAACAGATAGATGTTGAAAAACCTATTGTGGTCAGCACATTACTTTCGCTATATTAGAATTAATTTATTTCTGTCACAGTGAAAACATGATGTATAAGATTCCTTACGCCTTTTTTAATTTTATGTAACTTTTTCGGTAATTTATTTATTTATTTATTATTCTTTTTTTATTTTTAAATGCGTAGTATTTCGAAAACGGTTTATGCTAGCGTTCTAAAGATTGTGTCATTAGTTTTGTAAATGATTATTTATTTAAAATTATTCAAAATCATGATATTTTAATGAATGATTTTTTTTCTTTTTTCAAAAATTCTATCGAAAATAGGAAACATTCGTATGCTTTTAAAATAAGATTAATTGTAATAATCATACAATTTTTTTTCAAACGCTCCATTCGTTTGTGAGATATCGCTTTTACAGACTCACGGTCACACACACACACACACACACACACACACACATATATATATACACACACAGACATTACTTTAAAATGTTCGATTCAAGTTCGGGGATGCTTGAAATGTACTTTTCGGTCGAAAGCTCGTATTCGAATTTCGACCCCGTTAAAGAACTTCTTTATATTATGTACTATGTATGTAGGGAAAGTAATAAATCTTCGATATTATGTTTTGGATAGTGTTATATTAGTGTAGCCACAGATTTGCTAACATTACGGGAATTGTTGATATTTTATTTATTTATATTTTTTCAAAAATTATTCAAATTCATATTGTGTTTTAATTCCGATTGTGATTCGGTTGTATTTTACTCAGTACATCAGCGGGATAAAATAATGAAGAGATATCGTTTGCTATTACTTCATTTTCTTCATTCTGATATATGTTATCTAAATATGATCTCTGATATACGGCAAATTAGTTTATAAAAGGAGCTAAAATTTTCCATTCGGCTGTGAAACTAATTTTGCATAACGACAACAAATATTCTTACATACATTCTCTTTATAGAGAAATTAAATTAAATATTTTAATGGAATTTTTTGAGAAACAAGATTGTTTGGAAATAAGTTAGAATTTGCATATATTTGCAACCATGAGAAATGCCGGATATAACCGCTAGTCATATCATAAAACTAACATTTTTATTCGCTAATAAACAATTGACAAGAACGAAATTAATTTTTACAAATAAAATGTCTATTAACGAAACATTTTAATAAAAATATATTTACAAATATTAGTCATTAATTTTATTAACACAAAATTCCAAAGAGTAAAAGATTTTTAAAAACCTGGATCTCAGATTTTACAGATTTCTTGAGAGAAGGCAGGTTTTTGGATTTTGGGATTGAACCGCATTTTTAATATAAAACTCACCCACATTACATTCAGAATTCATAGATTTCATTCAAATGCACAATTCAAAATTAAAATTAGATTATTCATTTCAATTGAAAAACTTATTTCAAATCAAAGTTCTGTATAAAATTTATATTTTGAATTCAAAGATTCTACATGATTTTTAAAACTTAGACTATAAATAGCAAGATGGAGTTTCTAATTAACATTCAAAGGCACTAAAACTAATTAAGAACTCAGGGAAAAATCCGGGCTTTCTGCTCAAAGTTCGTACATGAAGGCAATAATTTAAATTCAAATTATACGGGTGAAGACATTTTCGAAATTTCTTGCCCCCCCCCCCCCCCTCTTTTTTTTTTTTGCCGTTCGTTTTGGTTCAGGAGTAATGTAGTCACTTGAGTAAAGAGAAGATCAATTGAAATAAGCAGTATTTGATAAAAAAAATACCAGTGAAAAAAATAAACTAAAAATTGTAGAATCGTCTGAGTCGGTAAAATGATCTTTTAAAATTGTTCTAATTAGTTCAATCAAAACGCTTAAATCATCTCTAAAAATAAGGGCTGTGTTAATGAAAGATAGATGTAAAGAAAAAAAGAAACTCGTGTAGTCAGAACATGATTTTCCTTACATAATGCTAATTTCACTACAATATTTTACCAATTTCACTACAAAATAATGATAGACAAGATCCATGGCACAATGATGTTTTTAACGTTGAAAAATATACTGACATTGGACGCTATTCTGGGTGACAACATGTAAAACTATTTTGAAGTTCCCAATTAGATTATATTTTCAAGCAAATATAACTATTGCTAACATTTGCCAAGCAATGTACTCCTATTAAAATATGTTAATTATTGATTCATCAATTTAGAATCATTTTTGCAGCTTTAGCGTCATTTTTGCCAATTTGGCGACATTTTCGTCAATTTGGCACCACGTTAAAAACTTGCCAAGTTGATGATATTTTGCCAAATGAGTCGCCCAGCTCGCCAAATTTAGCGTCAAGTGTTACATATTTAATGATAATTACTACGGTTACTTTTATTACCTTAAATATGGAAACGGATCCCGAATGATTTTTCCGCACATATCCATTATTTATGGTCGGAATCTCACACAAATTTATATTTAGCATATTGTTGACATAAGAAATCTTATAATGACACAAAAACGGGTGTTGACTTTTGAATTTTCGGAAATAATGAGAAACGAAATATGAAAATTAGATGCACATTTCTGTATAGTAACATTATTCCGAGTCTAATGCCACTTTGGATTTTGACATTCACATGAATGTAAGATCCCAGGAGTCAAAATAATGAGCGGTGCTCGTATTTTTTTTTCCCCCTTGATCGACTGAACATTCAATATCTTAGAAAATTAAAGTTAAACTTATTGAATAATCCCTGTCACTTTGGTGGAATTCTTGATTCGAAATGTAGGAAGTTTCATTGTTTGTGGGACAGGTATGTTTTGTCATGCTAATATTTTTCGAAACCGTTACGTACGCTGCCGTATTGTTAACTACGCGTGGAGGAAAAGAACAAAAAACAGCGAGGTTCTAGGCAAAATTGTAGCTTTGGAATTTGGAGGTACACGAAAGTTGGTTTTTGACTTTTAATAGTGTAGATAGGTAGTTCAAAGAACGTTTATTATTAGCAATAACAGAATATTTCTATATTAAAATAATCTTGAGAATATTTGACACTGCATTGCGAACGGACGGAAAAACGTCCAATTCTGAAAATAATATATATATATAATAAAATAATATATATATATAATAATATATATATATAATAATATATATATATAAAATAATATATATATATATATATATATATATATATATATATTATTTAAATATAGGCCAAAAAGAACTCGTAGATATGCAAGATGGACTTAGAATTTTGATTGAAACCTGAGTTAATTAAATAATTATTAAAGCCTAGTATTGTCAGTATGGACAAAAATTGAATGGGTCAAGACGACTTCCAACTTCTTTGTGATTTGCCAGAAACGTCACAAAGATGACCGAGAATTGAATTCCAACAGCGCCTTATTGTTGTTCTTATAAAAAGAGCGATTCGCAACTGTGATTATCATGAACAATTATGATTAAAATGTAATAATTATATGTCTTTACTGTTGACTTTTATCAACAATTAAACAAAGAAATTAAAAAATAAAATTTTCGTAATCACGATTGTTAGAACTTTTAGCATGTTGTGTGTTTACGTAAATCAAAAACGCTCTAAAGTGCTACAAGCAGTAAAACGTACATTAATAAAAAAAAATTACATATAGACCAAAATAAAAACGTAGATGTGCAAGACCGGTTAAAGATTTTTAATTAAGCCATAGTCGCTCCTCGAGGTTAGCGGGCGTAACGAGCAGGAGTGATGTCCCTAATATTTTAGGAGAAATAGATATTTTGAGGATTCATACATAAATTATATACCCAACCAAATTAAATACGCGTGGAAATACTGCAAGTACTGCATTATACTGTGTGTGTAGGAGGAAAGGCAATGCCTCTGCAGCAAGCTAAATTTTATGCTTGAATAGTGTCAAAGTCAGCTAAAAATGCAGCCATGCGGCAATTTTATCGCAATCGAAACGGATAGCAATAGATTTTTTCTCAATAAAACCTCATCCTTTTTCCTTTTCATATATTTGGAAACCGCTCAACTATTTCATTAAAAAAAGAAATTCTAAATTATAATTAATTCCGTTAAAAAACAACATTTATTTATACACCGCTCTGAGAAAAAACTCATAAATATAAATAAACTTTTCCAACCTCGGAGATCTTTAAATTTTTGCGATATTTCCTTTCGGGAAATACCTTCCAAAAACGTAAATAATCAATTCATTTCTTTCTTTCTTTATTTTTTTATTTTACTTGAACATCTCCAGACTTATACGACCCTACACTTTTATTTTTATTTTACTTTTTAAGCGCAAAACGTTTTCCATACTTTTAATGGGGTCCTCAACACCGGAGGAGCACTTAAGCAACTCAACTCAACTAATCAACGTTTAAAAGGGGCATATCTTACTTAATGCTCATTCAACACGTTCTTCTTTTCTTTTTAATTTGCAGTTTTTCCCTTGGGTTCTTTTTTATTCGTTTTTTATTATTATTATTTTGATTGCACTTTTCACCGAAAATCTCACTTGGAATAAAAAAAAAATGTCGGGAATTGGCAAGGGCAGTTTTGCCATGTTTTATTAATTGGCGTTTAATGCATATTAAGGTTTTTTAATATATATATATATATACACAAAAATAATATATATATATATATATATATACAAATGGAAATATTTAAGCTGTGCTCGAGATAAAAGGGTCCATATAATTTTATATATTTAATGTAAAATTCCAGAATTGTTTGTAAAAAATACGATGAATGGAAAATATTTAAATGATAGACTATTACTTTCCCTGCAATACATGGTAATGTATAGGGGACGTGTTGGAATCGTGTCGAAAATCGCAACTCGAGTTTTCAACGGATCAACGCGTTTTGGGGCCTATAGAACGCGAAAAAACTATTTTTAGCGTGATGTGTGTGCATGTGTATCTGTGTGTGTCTGTCTGTGCAATATATGTATCCACTCTAACTTAAAAACTAATTGACCCAATTTCATAAAATTTTATATGTAAGTCACTTGTAGATTACCCTGGTGCTGATTGGATTTTAATACAATTCAGGATGAAAGAATCTGCCTTTTTTGCGAATTGGCCCGCTAAAATCTCATGTATCCACTCTAGCTGAAAATTAATTGACCCAATTTCAAAAAATTGAGTGGATCACATACATGTGGGTTACCCTGGTGATCGATGATTAGATTTTGGTATGATTCGAAAAAAAAACTTGCCATTTTTACGAAATGGCCTGCAAAAATTGTCAAAATCTAAAATAAAAGAACTACGTATACTAAAATGTATCCATTAAATGCTTATTTTTATACTTAATTTTTGACGATGAAAAGCATAAGACTAATCCCATTACTCTAGGACTAATCATTCTTTAGGTATTTCGCATTTTTACCTTTGGAAATACATCTAGTTACCAAATGAAAATTAAAATTGAATCAAAAGTACAAATTCAGTGTCGTTTAAAATAATTATGTGTGATGTTGTGTGCAATTAATCGCACTTTAATGAATGATTAAAGAAATGAAAAGAAAATGAATTTGAGTCTGTAGGGAAGGTCAGGTGCTGCCCACATTAGATTTTTTTAGTTTTGAAATATCATTTAGTTTATATTTTGAATTGTGCCACATGTAATAATATACAAGCGCGAATGCAAAGAATAACATAGAAGTGAAATAATTTCGAAAAAACCTTTGTGAACACATTTTAAGCTTTAAAACATTCAGAAAAAACAAAAAATCTGTAATGGAAACCTCTACTTTCTCTTAAATTAATATTGCACAGTGTGCACAGTGTTTTGTTCTACTTATATCGTAATCATTATTAGAAAGAATTAAATATATATATATATATATATATATATATATATATATATCTTTTTCAGATTTGGTTCCCAAATTATTCGTGTTAATTCTTTAAAAAGTTTCTTTTTTCAAGTTGGCAATAGTTTAGTGACACTTTTGTATGCATTTGGCTTATCTGTGTTAACAAAACTGTGATGCTACTAACATCCATAGAGTTATGTTTTCAATACCCCTAATATAGGGTTCCTAGGAAAACCCCATCTCAAAAACTTGTAAGGAAAGTCATAAAAGTATACACGTTAGGTATATCAGCAGAGTGACCATATTCAATCGAATAAAAGAGATTGCAGGGCCCCTGGAGGAAAATTAAAAAAAAAATAAAAGACGAACTCGGCAACAAAACGAGACAGATGAAAAAATCCTATTACAAAGTTATAGAGTTCTAACTTTCTAATTTCGAGGATTTTTTAAATAAATTTTCAATCTTTGGAATAAAGAATTATTGTATTATTATAAGTGAATCCTGACAATTTTATTTAAATTGAACATAAACTTTTTAAAATAGCAAATAAAGAAAATAACATATAAAGAATGCATATATAGAATAAGAAAATAAATATTAGTTCTTAACGAATAAAATCATTTATTACATGGACTCTACTGATAAGAAGATGCTAACAATATTATTGTCAAGTATATATATTGTCATGTTAGATTTAGTTGACTGGGTGATTATTATTAATAATTGATTAATATTAGTTGATTGGGTGCTTTGAAATAGTCTTATATGTTATTATACAGTAAAGCGTCCAATGTTTATGTACAATTCACCGTTAAAATACGTTGTCATACAATAAAGAGGACATTGTTTATGTACAATTCAACTCTAAAATACGTTGTCATACAGTAAAGTGTCCAATGTTTATATACAATTCCACGCTAAAATACGTTGTCATACAGTAAAGCGTCTAATGCTTATGTACAATTCAACGCTAAAATACGTTGTATATACAATAAAGTGCCCAATGTTTATATACGCAATGTTTATGTACGTCCAATGTTTTTCAGCGCTAAAATACGTTGTCATACAGTAAAACGTCCAAAGTTTATGTACCATTCAACGCTAAAAACATTGTGTAGTGGATATAGTACATCATTATTTTGTTATAAAAGAAGTAGATTATTCTCATGTAGAGACAGTGATTATGTAGAGACAGTGATGCGATGTTCACATAAGATTTATTTTTTTAAATTCTTACGTTTTAAATAAATAGCCTCGGGGCACTATTCGCTGCAAAACTATACTCGGGTCAACAAGTCTTGATGGCACGTATCTGTCTGTACTATCTATGGAAAGCAGGGCCGTAGCCAGGCAAGGGCAAGAGGGCCCCCCCCCCCCCCCCCCCAGCAAAAATATTAAAATTTTAGTAGTGATAAGAAATTTCAACCAACATGTCATCCAAATATTACATAAAAAATTATTTATGAGATTTTTTTATAAATTACTTTGTTTTAAAGATTTTTAAATTTAGCTGAATTTACAGTTATACTGATGCTCCATTTATTTACATATTTAATTTTAAAATTTAAAAAATTAAGACAATAGTACTTGGATACTTTTGTATTATTGCGGGGTTCGCTGCTTTACGTTATAGTATTAAAATCAACTGATGGGTAGTTAAAAGTTAATATTAAGCGTTAACTTGCATTAACTTTCCGTTTTTTTTTAATTAATTAGCAACTTTGCTACTAGTTAATGCTTATATTAAAACCCATTGTAATTATTATATACTATAATATTGATGTACAGTAACTATATGGATTTTCCTAATCATTCTTAGCTTACAAATATAAATATGCAATTATTTATTAATAATTTATATAGATTAAAATATATAATAGTAACTATTATGGTTAATAAATACTAATGATTAACTGTGTTTTGGATGAGTCAGTCTTTCAAGACTGTTGAGCCCCCTTGAATTTCATTTCAGCCCCTCTTGAATTTCGTCTCTGGTGACGACCCTGATGGGAAAGTATATAAAAATGCAAACACCTTTTATTATTTATTTATTTTTATGACTTTCTAAATGCTAGCGTTAAGTAACTCGAAAGATGATGGACGAATTTATAGAAAATGCTAAGTGGGCTAGCTGTAGAAAATACTTTCCAGGGCTGAAGAATACTTTTATACTAAGAAGCCTTGGAGCGTGAAAAATTTTGTAATTCCGGCACATTTTTGGCTCTCGGCGTTCGGACGGCGTTCAGCTGCACAAAGGATCCGAAGCTGCAAAGTGCTGACATGAGCTACATTTTGCCAGAAAAATCTGCACTGGTCATCAGTTTGCTGGCACAAAAGACTTTGTCCTTCACCGGAACTTCTGTTTACCTCAAAGTCTAGAATTTAGTTTCTGACAATAGGACTATACTACATCCCTCTCTAAGCATTTTTATCAAAAAGGAGAAATTTAGTTTTTCTACTTCTTTGCTAAATTCTTAATGAAAAGAAAATCCAACAAAACAAAAATAGAAAAAAATGTGTCTAATAACGTGACTTTTCTCACAGGTTAACTAATTTCAATACTGTGTGGAAACGATAACACAAGCAAGAAATTTATAAAGCAGCCTTCATTTAGCGGTAAGAGATCTGCAGTGCACACTTGATTTTTGGTGAAACTACTAAAACATTTTTTGTATACTTATTTTGTACTTTCAGATACTTATTCAATATATACTTATTCGTAGAATATGTACTAATTCGTAAATTTTCTGAAAATCGGATATGACATCGCCAGAAGAGAAAATCCTCTGTGAACCAACCCTCTGGAATTCGATGCTCAATTTATATCAGTCCATTTATAGCTAATCCTCAGAAACAGATGTTTCAAAGAAATTTCTTTAACCATATGTGAAAAAACAAACAAACCGGAAGTTGAAATTATTAGTGAACTTTCTGCCTCCTCTGGAATTGGATGCGAAATTCATATCGGTCATTATTTAAGTTTATTCTATAGCTAATTTTTTAGAAAAAAATGTTTCAAGATAAATTTCTGAACCGGAAGTGAAAAGACAAAAACCGGAATGTACCCACTCATCTCCTACAAAATCCTATGCTAAATTCCTATTAGTTATCATTCAAGCTTAGTTAATTAGTTGTCATCATTTCAAGATTGCAAAGTGTTATATTTGTACGAAATATAAATTAATTGCTTATTTTAAAAAAAAAAAATTACATGTTGTCATCCAGAAAAGCGTCTGATGTCAGTGTACTTTTCAAGGTTAAAATACTGTGTCGCAGATCTTATCCATCATTATTTCGCATTGAAAGTATTTGTATTATGTAGGGTGTATTATGTAGTCGTGTACTGTAGTATTAAGTAGTCGTGTACTGCTCACATCAGATTTTTTTATTGTTGCAAAACAGTTATAGAATTGTTGAATAACGGCAAAATACAGAAGTCGGTAAAAATGTTGCAGACTTTAAAAGTTTCTGACAGGACATAACGATGAAATGCAAAAATCGAATGAAAAAGCCGCAGTTGACGCAGAATACGTTGACTAACTGCAAAGATAAAGTTTAAGATTCATATGAAGAAGCAGAATGTAAATCAAAGTACCTTGTTGAGGAGATGTCAAGTTGAAGTGGGACAATCAGTTGAGGAAAAAACATACTGCCAAAGTGCCTCGTTGATGAGATGCGACGATGATGCAATAATCCATTGAGGCAAAACGTCAATACCATTCTGTAAAACAAAAATAAAATAAAAATGAGTAAATTCGTTCTGACAATCTCTTGTCAGACATTTTTCTCTTTATAACAAGATTTACCTTAGGTTAATATTCCAGAACAACTGTCAGTTACACAGATATAGGCACATCTTTAAATATTCATAATAACACTGAATTTGTTTCCATACTGTCAAATTCTAAATATGTAAATATTTGGAACGGCACTTATATTCCCAGGGACGTTGTTTTTCTAGAGCAGGGATTTTCAACCGGTATGCCAAGAGAGAGGGAAAAATACTTTTTCAAAGAGGAAAAACCATCTTCAGAAAGAAACTGTATTAGATTTGTCACATTCTGTCGCAGGAACAGTCACGTGACGTTGCCTTGCCTAAAAATAAATAGAAAAAGTGGGCAGCACATGACTTTCCCTGTATAATGAAATGAATGCACTTCTTTCACAATGAAGAAATGATAAGAAACTTAGATTTCGCGCAACTCTAAATGGACAATTATTGATATTGATAGAATCCGAAATAAGTGACATAGTTCATATATTAAAATATTTTAATAATTAATTCATCCATTTGGAGTCCTTTTTCGTTAATTTGGCATCATTTTTGTAATTTTAACGATACTTTCCCCACTCTTTGGCGAAATATCGCCAAGTAGGCGATATTTCGCTACATGAGTTACCAATTCCACTCAATCTATCCCCAAGCGTTACAGAGAAAAGGAGAGGAAAGCATTTCTATATAAATATGACTGTTGGTGAATTGTTAGGTGTTAAAAAAAAACTATTACTTAGAGTATTTTTTTCTCTCTAGAATGGAACGAATTAGCTCCAAGAGAATGATGTTAACAAATTTATTCCATAATATTATATATAAAAAGTACACATATTTCACAATTGTTCATAGTTCTTTATTTTATGTGATTTTTTTGTCAAAATGTTTCGAGAAATGAGCAAAATCTTGAGTTTTAAAGTTTGTGTCAATCATGTTTTAAGAAAAAATTACGGAAGAAATAAATGATCATTTACGTAACATTATTGAAGGTAATCATTTTTTGATGATTTTTTTCAAAAATTTAATGGAAAATTTGAGGGGCTTCTGAATATTTGATTGCGTCTAAAATCAACAGGCTTCACGTATTTACTGATTGTAAACTGTGTACCCAATTTTGTTCGAAACGCTCCTTTAGTCCGTGCGAGATTGCTTCCACCACCCACGCACCCACCCACCCACCTACACACACACGCGCACACACACACACACACACACACACACGCACACACACACACGCACACACACACACAACCTAAGAAATGTTTGATTCGAGTCCAGGACTGCTTGAAACGTGCTCTCCCGTCGAAAACTCGAATTCGAATTTTCGACCCCCTACTTAATAATAACATTTTACTGTGTAATGGAATAAACAATCGCTAGCTAGAACTCTTGCTCTATACTTGAGAACTGGATCCTATAATTAAAAAATAAATGAAAACTGCAGAGTCCACTTCGACGATAAGAGCTTGCAATTTCGTCCCAGTAGCTCAACGATAGAGCGTCGGCTGGCCAGTTTGGATATCCAGGGTTCGATTACCGCACAGTTGGCTCAGTAAGGCTCTTTCCAAAATCAGAGGGCTACCGCAAGTGTGAAATAATAATTATAAGGGTGTCTCGGACCTAAACAGATATGGAATCATTGCTCAAGAACATTGCAAATTCTCACGCACCTTTCCACTAGTGTTGGAAAAAGGGTTTGTACTTTCAAATTAGCATCAGTGGGACGGAGTGTGGATATCTCTTTCTATGAACTCCCAAGAACATACGTATTACAAAAAATTAAAATTCTATTTTTGCAAAATTTATTTTTCACTAGTGAATTTCTAAAGAACTTTGCTGCCTTAACAAGGAATCGAACGCTGAATCTCCGAACTGACCAGCCGAAACTCTACCGTTGAGTTACTGGGACTGCCAGATTGACGGGCAATTGACAATCTTACTGACGGCCTCCTTCTCTTTTTACCCCAGGTTAGCCTCCTGCTATTTTTACCCTAGGTTAGCCTTCTGCTACTACTATTTTTACCCAGATTAGTATCCTGCGTGGTCGCTATCCTTTCAATTTGAAATCGGTGCTCAATCTTCTAGAGTCCATTGAATCCGTACTAGTCGTACTACGGTCACTTTCAGACATCAACTCTTAAAATGGACGTACTTGTCAAGTTCAAATATAATGTAAAACTGTCTGTTTAATCACAATATTTATTATAAATTGTAATATTTTTAGACCTAAATAAAAGTTCGTTTGGTGGGATGGTAGACCTTGGGTGCCTCCTGAATGCAGGAGGTATCCTTTCCCGGCCGTGCAGATAGCTACTCTAAACCCAATATGTGAGTCGCACGGTCTGGGGTCTTCAGACCTCAACTCTTATATAATCTTAATTGGAACATCCTCCCTCTTACTTTTGTCAAATTAAGCATTCCTATCCCTTATAGAATTTTTATTTATACTTAGCCATAGAACTGTTACTTTTTCTGAAGGGTCTTTATCTCTCTCAAAATTTATTTCGAAAGGCGCTCCGCAAGGTTCAGTTATCGCTTCCTTCATTTGGAACCTTTACTTCAATGAAATTCTTTCCCTTAATAGTGAGTTATTTTATCTTCAAGCCTTTGCAGACGACCTTGCTATTATTACATTTGGCAGTAATAGAAATGTCCTTGAAACTAGCACCAATCTCCTCCTTAACTCCCTTTCTACTTCCCTCAATAATGTGATATTAGAAATATCTATTGATAAAAAGTTGCTCCGTTATTTTCCCAAAAATTTACTCTAGTATGAAAAGAAATCCCATTTTCAAATTTAATAATAGATCCATTAAAATTAAAAATCATTTAAAATTTTTAGGTTTAATCATTGATAATAAATTAAATTAGGATCCTCATATTCGATATCGCCAAGAAAAATGTCTTAAATTTTGTACTACTTTTGGCCAAATTTCTGGGAAAAATTGGGGTGTCAAAAGATGTTTCTTAAAATGCTGGTATCTACGTGTTGTGGAAAAACTTATTACTTACGGTTCTGCTATATGGTATAAAATACTAAAAAAAAAATGAAAATTAAAAAACTTCTTTCACTCGAAAGGATCTTCCTTCTAAAAATCTGCCCAGACTACCGTACAACATCTAATATCTCCTTATTTTCACTCACTGGTATTCCCCCATTCATTTTACAATTTCTACCCTCTATAAAAAATTTAATTTTTGGAAAGAAAAAATTGATTCCTTTTCTTCTCTCTCCCTCCCACCTCCCTCTGATTTTGATTTCCTTGTTCCTTTCTCTAACATTCACCCCTCTAAATGGTCTGTAAATTTAGTTAACAGAATGGATAAAAAGACTCTGCCATTTATAATATATATAGTACTGATGGTTCAAATATTGACAATAACACTGGTTTTTCAGTCTGTGTTTTTAAACATGATGTTCTGGAAAAAGTTCTCTCCTATAAACTTGACAACAGGAATACAGTATTTCAAGCCGAACTTACAGCTATTTCCTTTGCTATTGGGCTTCCTCTAGTAATACCCCTGTTGATATTTTTTCCGATAGCCTCTCATCCACTCAAGCTCTTAACTCAATAAAAAATAAGTCTAATTATCTTAATTCCATTAAATCCAAAGCTCTTCTTGCCCAAAACCTTGTCCATATTTCTTGGGTAAAAGGCTCACAATAATATATCTGGAAATGAAATTGCTGATTACTATGCCAAAATTGCTGCTATCTCTGGTTCCCCTCTTACTATTCCTTTTCCTTACTCGCTCCTTTCAAAATTTTGTAAGTCTTATATCCTTAATCTTTGGGAAAATTATCTTAATGATTATATTTCCACCAGGACTGGTGATCCGGCTAGAATCCTGTTTTACCTCCCTATCGTGAATCCTAATTTACAAATTTTTAATAAATACCTCATTTACTTTCTTACTAGTCATGGCCCCTTTCTTGATTACCTATACTTTTCAAAATTAAATCCACCTTTAACTGTATTTGCAATAACTTCGGTGACGTTGACCATTACATTTTCGATTGTCCGTTTTCTAAAAATTTTCATCTCTGCAAACCCTCCCCCTCTAATAAACCAATTTGGTTCTCCAAAGTTCTTGCAAATCCCTCCTCAGTAGATAAAATTAAAAACTGTATTCTTGTTGCCATGGAAATTTCTAATAAAGTGACCTAAGCTTATAAGTAGATTTTGCTCTCAATTAATTTTGATCAATGAATCCCTTTATTTCATTCTTATCAACTTATATGAACTTATTGTGTTCCCTCCACATTTTCTTTAAAAAAAAAACTATGTTAACTGCTCTTATTTTCTCGGTTCTTTCTTTTTCTCTTTTTCTTTTGACTCTTTTTATTTGTATTTTTTTCAATTTTTCTTTTCTAAATTTTATTCTAAATTTCTGTTTTTGTTTTTCATGTGCCTAATTTTTTTTCCTTTCCATATATTTTCTTTTTATATATTTTCTAAATTTCACTTTTAAAATTTTATTATTTCTTTAATTTTAATCTATTTTTCATTATGTTATTATAACCTCACTCTAAATTTTATTTTTCAATGATCTTTCTATCTATATTCGCAATAACCCTTTTCCCATTTTTGAAAAATGGACGTACTTGTCAAGTTCAAATATAATGTAAAGCTGTCTGTTTAGCCACACTATTTTTCATCCATTGTTATCTTTTTAGATCTAAATAAATGTTCGTTTGGCGGGATGGTAGACCTTGGGTGCCTCCTGAGTGCAGGAGGTATCCTCTCTCGGCCGTGCAGTTAGCTACTCTAAACCCACTATATGAGTCGCACGGTCTGGGGGGCTTCAGACCTCCGGCATCTTTGCACTAACCTACAGGATTGATTTGTACGGACGTCATTGTAAAGAGCCTTGCTGCCCCAACCGAGAATCGAACCCTGGATCTCCTAACTGGCCACCAGCCGACGCTCTACCGTTGAGCTATTGGGGCGAAATTCCAAGCTCTTATTGTCGAATGAGACTCTGCAAATTATCCAAACACTATATAATCGAAAAGCTGATTATTCGAAAGACAAGTATTTTTGGATAATGCCTTAAAATTTTGAATTAGTTTTATCATGTAGAAAAAAACATGATATTATACATGAAAAATATTTTTTATTTAAATGCATGCAAATACTGTCATGGCTATGTTTATAAACGGATGTTCGCTTATTGGAATTGCGAATTTAACTTTTTGCCAAACATAATTGTTCACACAGAGAAAAAGAAAATCGAGAGCAGAGAAATTTGAAAAAGAAAAAATAACAATAATAATTTCAAATTAAAAGAAGGGGCACAACAGTTTCAGATGTTTTGACTATACATTGACTTAAAATAATTGCATACACCTAGATCGAAGAAGAAAATTATTTTAAGTGTCACGTCTCATAAATATATGTAAGTATATTTAAAAAATAAAATTGAAAATTATTTTTGTGTAAGAACGATGCATTTTAGTGCTATAAATGATACTAACCTCTTTTAAAAGCGAATAGAAGTAGTACATTGATTGTAATTATCGTACCAAATTTTATACCATATGTTTGATTTATTCAAGAGATATAGCACCCACCCATCTTGTGGATTCTATAATAAAGCTTTTCCTCCTGCACCAAAACTTAGTTTCCCGAGCTAATAGCCTGATATCTTTTGAAAAATTTTAAACGACCCATTTTAACAAGGGTTATCTAGGATTATTTCAGCGTCTCATAGGCGAAGATCGCTAGAAAGTACTTTGCATGAAGCATAAATAAAAATAGCAAAATCGGGATTTCTATCCAACTTATTACTTTTCTCCCACCATACAACGGATTTTTGTCATTAAATACACAATGAACTCCGGGATGTAGCAGAGGAATTCGCGGAAATTGCAGCGATTTATCACCGGGCTGCAGCGATCCAATCAATCTTTTCCGTCGCCAGGGCAATCGACAGTTGCCACTCAGACAAAACAAACGGTGACATCGAAAATCGAAGGATTCAAAATCAAATCCCCATCAGTAAAGGCCTCCCTTAATTCACCCCCATCGTCAGTGATATTCGGATGCCTGGGTTTTCCGAACAATTCTCCTGGATTTTAAAAAGATCGATTTTCCGTTGGCCTATTTAAAACTTTATGGAGAAAATTTTTCATGCAGTTGACGTTCAACACCCCAAAACACGTCTCCCCAAAACGAATTACTTAAAAGTAAAATATTTTCGGTGATTCCAAAATATAGAAATTTTGCAAAAAAATTATCAACAGTTATTTATTTATTACACTAGGGCTCCATGCTCTCTACTCGCTGACGCTCACCAACTCCCGTAACTCGCTTTGCGAGTCGGCCTACGCGTTGGCGGTCTTTTCGAGTTCTTTTCGCCTTCTACGCAGGCGTAATATGACCATCGGGGTCATCTCTTATTCGCTAGTATTCATCAACATCCGACTTCGCTTCGCGAGCTATAACGTTTTGCCGCTTGTTCTTTAAACAGTGACAAAAAAATCGCTTATCGTTTCTTTAAATCAATAATATAAATCTTACTTCTTTTGAAATGGCAATAGCGTATTCCGCAAAGAAATTTAAATCACTTAAATATTAATTTTTTTGAGATCGCAGTGTTTACAACAGAGTATGTCCTAGTCTCAGATTAATTCATTAAAATACATCACGTGGTTTAGGAGATATTTAAGTTAAAAGCGTGTCACTAGATTATTTATATATTGGGTCGGGCAGGGGTGAGGAGGGGGATTGTTTTGTTCTCAATACAAATTCGTTGTCAGAAAATTTAACACTACAGCAAAATCTGAAAAATCTGATGTGTACAGCACATGATTTTCCCTATATAATGCAATTAATTTACGTCGTTCACAGGGAAAAAATTATGTATAAGGTCCATAGCATAATGCTTTTAGCGTTGAATTGCACGTTTGGCGCTTTTTCGGCCGTCAGCATGTAAAACTATACCCAATTAACTTATATTCCGCCATCAAGTACCCAATTAACAAGTAGTTATATCAAGTACCCAATTAACAAGTAGTTATATCAAGTACCCAATTAACAAGTAGTTATATCAAGTACCCAATTAACTTATATTCCGCGTAACTCTACATTGAGAGCTATCAATACTGATACCATACGCAATAATCAATAGAGGCCATATATTAAAATATTTTAATAATTAATTTATCAATTTGGTGTCAGTTTTGCAATTTTGATGATATTTCCGTCAATATGGGATGGAATATTTCACAAAACGAGTCGCAAAGTTCGCCAAATTTATCACCAAGCGCTACAGACAGATCGAAAGAAGAGTATTTTTTATATATAAATGACTCTTAGCCAATTGTCGGGCGTCTAAATACAAAGCTATCCCTTAAAATATCTTCCCTCGTGAATAGAACGATCTAGATCCATGAGAATGATGTCAACAAATTTTTCGCATAATATAATATATGAAAAGTGAACGTATTGTACAACAGTTAACACTTTTTTTTAATTGTATGCAACTTTTTTTTTTATACATATATATGAAGAACGTGCTATATCTTGAGAACGGTTTATGCTAGAGTTATAAGGTTTATGTCATTCGTTTTCTAATGAAACACTATATAAGAAATGGTAATTTATGTAGCATTATTGCGGGTTCTGATTTTTTAATGATTTTTCAAAATTTTATACGAAAATTTAGTGGACCTTCCGAACATTAGATTCTGTTTAAAATCAATAGAGTTAAAGTATTAACTAATTGTAATATTTGTGCCAAATTTCGTTTGAAACGCTCCATTCGTTCGTGAGATATTGCAAGCACAGAACACACATATACACAGGCATGCATCCACGCACATATGCATACCCACATGCATATGCATACACACATGCATATACATACACATGCATTCACACACATGCGTACACATACACACAGATCATCTATTCCGTTGAACACTCCAATACGAATTTTCAAACTCGTCACAATACTTTCTCTATACATTATCATACTACATATATAGAGAAAATGATAATCTTAAGTATCCAATATATTTATTCTTTTTTACAAACTAACAACTCATGATTTTTGGGGGGGAAATTAAACGTCAATACACATTATTGAGATAAATGATTTCTGGAATCATATTATAGCACCATAACAAAATTTCCCCCCAGAAATGTCACCAATTGCTAAACTAAACGTATTATCTGGGTAATGAAGAACTACAAATGTTTACACTTCTTCTATGCAATGTGCATTCACAAGTATTTCAAATGCCGAACATTTTAAATCACTCGAATAACATGCAACTGGTACAGCCACAATCACTTCAATACGATTTCGCACATCAAACTACTAACACGGTCCCGCCATTATGTCTAATTTAGGGCTGCAGGGAGACCATAGATTCGCTCTGCGACGTTGCAGTGTAATACCACAGTTCGTAAATTCATTCCAGTAGAACCACTCCGGTGGCAGTCGATGTCTCATAAAAGGAAAATTTAATAAGACAGTTTCGAGCTACAATGGCGTTGGAACGCCAAGCTGCATAGATCTTTATCATTAGGAGCCATCGATTGGCGGGAAAATCTTTCGAATGCAAAACAATGTCTCTGGGAAAAATCCCATGGGATAATGGAATAAGTTAAGACGAAATTCAGATGCGAACCATGCGAATGTTGTACAAACTGGGTCGTAATGAGAAGGACAATTAACATGCGCACCATTTTGATTTCGTTTTGATGGGCTTGGGATGTGTTATTACATCAAGAAAGAAACCGGATTGTCATTGAAGATATTGGATTGAGGTGGACAAAATGACTCATCAAGCAATTAAAAAAAATAATTATTTCTATTGAATACGCTATATTCTACCTGAATTAATTACTTGTCTTTGCCTGGATACTGATTAAGCGCCAGCTTTTAAGCAATACATTTACATATAACACCACTCAATTTTCAAACTTACGTTATACGCAAAACAAATATATGTGTTATATATATATATATCACAAGGTGGCTGTAGTAGTAGTATACTTGCTAACTTATATCTTTATTATTATGAATGTCATTTTAACTCTAATTCATATATTATATATAGATATGTTGACGACTTAGTTTGTATTATCATTGATGATTCCTATCCCATTAATATTGATTTTTACCCGTCTAACCTTGAATTAATTCCTAATGAGCCTTGCGTTAGTCAAACTGTTAATTTTTTAGACCTAAATTTAGATACCCTCAATAATCATGTAATCACCAATCTATATGATAAAAAAGATTCTTACAACTTCACTATCATAAAGCTGCTATCATATCATTCTTGTAATTCTATTCAATTGTTTAGAAACATCATTTTAAACCAGCTATTTCGAATACATCGACTTTCTGATCCTCAGTTTCACTTTCTTCACATCAATAAACTTAAACGCATTTGTCAAAATTACCAATACCCGGAAGTATTTGTAAATAATATTATTAATAATTTCAAATATACCACGTAATGGTTTTACACATGCATTTTTTGTCTTTGACTGGTTTACTCATTTTTGAAAATTCACCCATTCTTATCACCTCACTTTCCACTAGGCCTGAGTCTGATACTGTTTGCTATTTTCGAATGACTATTTTCCACTTGTCCTGAGTCCTATACTGTTTGCTATTTTTGAGGGTCTCCATGCATATTATGTGTCGTTCAAGTGTATTCATTCCGGTGCCCACTCGCATTGACGAAGTGAGGTGAAATGCTCAGTCACTAGTTTATCTTACACGTGGTGCTATGCTTTTGATATCGTGTTTCAGTTCGAGGAGGTATTGTTTTTCAGATTTGTATAATTCATTTGCTTTATTTTTCTCCTTCCACTAGCCAGTAGACAGTTCCAATGGTGTCTATAGTTAAATACTATCGCCATTGTCAGAAACTGGCTATTCTATCGGTTTTAATTCGAATTGTATGGCTGTCCTGATGAGAATGCAATTTCGAACTAACCGCCATTTTTTGGTGGGGTTTCAATTGATTGTTATCTATTCTTAATCTCTTATCTTAAGCTGATTGTTATTACCTTTTCTCATTTTTGCCGAGTTTTATTTTTATTTTATTTTTATATACTTTTAATTGTGATTTTTGAATCCTAATATTCTTCTCATCCCCCTTTCCATTGTAGTGATATGTTACCTTCTCTCTTTATCCTTAGTCTTGGCCTATATTTACTCATTTGTAACAGATATGCTAGAGATGGGTTTTTTTGTACATACAGTAGTTTATGCATTATTTTCGATTAAAATCCTTTAATTTTTATATATATATATATATATATATATATATATATATATAAAGCGCATGCGCAGTCGCATACAACCGACCGCAGAAGAGAGAAACGTAGATACGTGGAAAGCCCATAAAATGCGCTTGTTGCTTTTATACGTTCGCTTCAAAATATCACAAAAATTAAATTACGTGATTTGATTAACTTATTAATTTATAAATTTAATTAATTAATAAGTAATTAATACTCGTAATAATAATAAAACTATTAATTAATAATATGAATTAATTTAATTATGTATTGATTTTCTTTTATTAGAATGCGAAGATATACAAGCAACTTTTTGACAAACTATAGAATTGTACTAATGTTACATTTTTGGTTTAATTTCTATAACCTTTAACATTCTGTATACGATCGTCAACAACGACGTTCTGGCTATACTTTGAAGTACAAAATTTGAACATCCAACTTATCTCTTGGCAGAGATCCTAATATTTGAATATATAGCTTAGTATAAAGCTCTGCGGTGAAAGATGAAAAAATGCTAAAATTATCATCTTTTAATATTGACGGTATTTGAAATTGATAAAAGTCATGTGAAAAACTGAAGGAAACGCAGAATTTTTATGTTCCATTTTGCTCATCATTCTTTCCACAGAGAAGATGCAAAATCAATCCTAAATGTAGCAGTGAAATGTTGGACTATTAATTGCAAATAATAATCAATGAGTTATTTCCAAACTAGCCTTATTTTATATGCGGCCTAAGTCTAAAACGGTATTGGTACAATATAATTCTATGATATGGCGCATGCAACATTTGGTAAATTTATAAAGTGGGGATATAAAAAAAAAAGAAAGATCAATTATGCATAAAGCATTGATTATGAAACACTTTCCATCTGAAATGTAATGCGCTGAATGTATCGTATCTCTAAAATGCGATACATTCAGCGATGATATTTTTTAATTATCACAGAATTGCAATAATTTGTTTTACTTAAAAACTTAAAACCATGGAGGTAAACGTACTTTCTAACTCCATGCGTAAAACTTTATCGAACAAGATAATGTTATAAAATCGTCTGCTTCTCTATGTAACATCAATGAATATTTCATTAATATCACCTATATTCCGGACTCCAGAGCTAAATTTTAGCTTCGTTGTAGAAATAATCGAATTTTGATGATCATTTAAACTGAAAAATATTGTAATTGCATTGGGGCAGAATATAGATGCACAAAAAATACGTAAAAATAATGCTTTTTTAGGACGGATGCAACACTAGATATAAATTTAAAAGAACTTTAAAAATCACGAATTTGATACTGGGAAAAAGATGGATGCCATATTTTATGTTGAAGTGGGTCACGTGATCTTTTCATATAATATGGGTGTTTTGTTATTTTAATTTTTATTTAAAAAAACTGCCAAACATATTTTGATCATTTTTTTTATATATTTTATGGGATAATTTGAATATTTCGTTAAATTGTAAAAATAATTTGTGAATTTTAACTTCGCTTAAAAAATGTTGAAGCAGTAGGTCCCACAGGATTCAATGTATTTAACTTTTTCAACCCGGGTTGAATCCAAAACTAATTGTGTGATATTATTCATTTACATTCCTATATGTCCCACAGACCGTCTGAATAACATACTGAAACTTCATTTCAATGAAATCATTTTTACGGCAGTTATTGTGCGAACGGACAGACAGGTAGACAGAATGACCAAAGTCATAAACACTTTTCAACTATGTTAGAAAGAGTTAAAAAGCACTACAAAGACTATGAAGATTCCGAGAGTTAAATTTTCATTTATTGATTTCAAATGATAGACAATTTACAATTCAGGGTTTCAAGCTTCCAAAACTGTAAATCCGACCTTATTCATCAAACTTTAAGGAAGTAGCCCGCCATTAAGTCCAATATGCTGCAGCGAGAAAGCTGTAGATTCGCTGTGAAAGTCTCGTGGAACACCTTATTTTGTGAATTCATTCCAGCAAGACTACTGACGGTATAAGGTAATGGCGGCAGATGGAAAATTTAATAAAACAGTTTCAAGGTACGTTTGCATGATAGTATATAGATATTTGTAATTAGGAACCATTGAATGGCAAAAAAATATATTTCGAACGCAGAGAAATTCCGTGTGATAATCTATGGAATAACGAAATGAAGTCCTGGAATATAGGAAGTAGTTTTGGAAATTTTGTTGGTAATAAATGTGAGAGCCATTATGATTTCGTACCGATGGTCCAAGAATCCGAGCGTCGAGGAAATAAAATTATCATTGGAGATATGGGATCAGGGATGACTATGATTCATAATTAGTCTAATCTGTAGATTAACTATATGCTAACGAAGAACTGACACAACTTTTTCTCCAATATATGTCTCCAATACGTTTTGAACTACAAATAAAATGTTAATACTACGCAGAACGAAACTCAAACATGCATCCTACAAACAGAGACTAGTGTGAAACCTCGCATATTTATTCTTCTAATTCGAGTCGAAGGGTTCTTCCGGGTATTAATGTAATAAATTTAAAATTTTCTAAACCACTGCGTCATTTTTATAGTACTCTATATATCGTATCAGAATGAACAATGATGTTTAGAAGCGGTTTGAAGTTTTTTGCTAAGCAGCATCGAAGTTGCCATAAGTCAAGTTTACGCTCTCTTTGCAGATAACAGCCTGAGTTTATTCTCTATGAAATTTGGGAGCTGGCTGTGTGGTAGGGCTGAAATGTTCGATCTTCATAGAGGTTCGCTAAATTGTATAGCACGTTTACTTGTTGGACATTGAGAGTAACAATCTATGGATGCATTTATCTACAATGGCAGTGTACATCAAGCCTTGGAGATGATCCTTTTACGTGGATTCATTCCATTGTGTGTATGCGATATATTAATCTGGAGTGTTCTGGCAACTGAACTACAAGGAATTTAGATAGAAAATATCAAACAGTAATTCTATACGAAATCTATTCCCTAGCAATCCAACTGCAAGATAATCCAAATCACTGGAATATCTTGCAATCCAGGAGACATAAACGACATACACCCAGGACTCGTAAACGTTTCAATTAGGTTTAACTTGTCAAACTGTAAAGAAGTAGCTTACCACCACTACTTTAGTTCTACAAGGAGACCATAGATTCTGTTTAAAACGCTCCGGGAACTCACCAGCTCGTAAATTTATTCCAACAAGACAACACTGGTGGCAGTCTATGTCGATATCTCAGGGAAGGAAAATTGAATAAGATAATTTCGTGCTACAATGTGCGTTGAAATGGCAAGACGCATAGATTCTTGTGATTAGGAATCATCGATTGGCAGGAAAATCTTTTGAACGCTGAGTAATGTTAGCACAGAAATCCCGAAGGGATAACAGAATAAGTTAGCTTAAGACGAAACGAAGTCTTGGATGATGAGAATTTGAGAATCCTGCGAATGTTGGAGAAACTTAGTCGTAATGATGAGCTGGACAATAAACTTGAGCACCATTTTGATTTCGTACCAGTGGCTTGAAATGTGCAGTTTCGAGCTAGATAGAAATTGAATTATGATTGGAAATTTTAGGTTGAGGAGTTCAGGAAGAATCATAATGCAATTAAATTATAATTACATAAAGATAATAACAAAACCACATAATTTCAAAAATTTTATGATCATTGCGTTTTTAAAAAATCAAGATAGCTTTAACAAGATAATAGCAAAACAATATATTTGCAGAAATTTGATGCCTTGAGAGAGAACTTCACATGTCTTGAGAGAAAACTTTTGACAGAGAACTTTACATGCCTTGAGAAAGAACTTGCGCATGCCTTGAAAGAGTACTGCTAATGCTTTAAAAGAGAGCTTCGAGATCATTAAGAGAGCACTTAGCATGCTTTGGGAGAGAACTTCAAGGCCATTCAGAGAGAACTTTGCATGCCTCGAGAGAGAATTTCAAGGCCAGAGAGAACTTTGCATGACTTGAGACAGAACTTCAAGGTCATTGAGAGAGCCGTGTAGTGTGCTTTCCCAAATTTTATATTAAAGCTTCTATAGACTTGGGAGAAAACTTCTGACAGAGAATTCCACATGCCTTGAGAAATAACTTGCATGCTTTGGGAAAGAACTTAGCATGCTTTGGGAGAGAATTTCAAGGCCATTCAGAGAGAATTTCGCATGCATCGAGAGAGAATTTCAAGGTCAGAGAGAACTTTGCATAACTTGAGACAGAACTTCAAGGTCATCGAGAGAGAGCCGTGCAGTGTGTTTTTCCAAATTTAATATTAAAGCTTCTGTAGACTTGAGAAAAAACTTCTGACAGAGAATTCCACATGCCTTGAGAAAGAACTTGCGCATGCCTTGAGAGAGTACTTCTAATACTTTGAAAGAGATCTTCGAAAGCATTAAGAGGGAACTTAGCGTGCCTTGTGAGAGAACTTCAAGGTCATTCAGGGAGAAGCTCGCATGCCTTGAGAACTTCAAGATAAGGTCATCGAGAGAAGTCATAAAGTCATAAGCTTTGAGATAAGGTCATCGAGAGAAAGCCTTGCAGTGTGCTTTTCCAAATGTAATGAGCTTGTGCAGAGCCTCTAGTTAATCGACCTTTTTTTAATATTCCGTAGCTTATTATTTCATTTTACACTCACTGAGACTGAGGCTGATTTCGTCACAGCAGGAATAGAATCCACAATCTATTATTCCACAGGAAAATGCTGTTGCATTAGATCTTTCACAGCCCCTCTGAGAGAACACCTCTATCTTTAATTTTATGCAAAGAGTAACTCTGAATATTTACGCTATAGAATATCTCAAATCACTGTAATTATATGCAACCAAGAGGTCCCATAATCTCTTCAATTCGATTTTACTCAAGAAATTGCAATAAAGTGATCGAATACTAGCCTTAGTTCAGTGCTATGAGAAGAGAAGACCACGTAGACTCACTTTGAAACGGAAGGGGAACGAACGCCTGAGTTCATAAATTTATTCCGGGCCAATTTAAGACCACGTTACAGGCAGATGATGTTTCACAAAAGGAAAATGCAATAAGGCAATTTCGAGTGGCTAGGTGCGTTGGGACATTAGTGTACATAGATCTTAATCGTTAAGAAAAATCGATTAACAGAAAATATTTTGAATATGGAACCATGTTAGCTGAGAAATTCTTTGGAATTAACAAAATAAGTTGCCCTAAAGACGAAACTGAGTCCTGGCTGATGTGAACCATATGAATGTTGGACAAACTTGGTCTTAACGTGTGATGAACAATTAATACGTGCGGCATTTTTATTTTGTGTCGATGGACATGGACATGGGATGTATTTTTATAAGTACTATCTAAGGTGCCTACAGCTAGCGGTAACATTATTTAACAGTCACAAAGAACGATAGTGGAACTGAATATATTTATTTCTTTTCTCTTTCCTTGAAATATCCTTTCCTTCAAGCATATGCGATCCCATGCTAAAAGAATGGGAACAAAACCAGTTCTCCAAAAAGATGACCACCTATCTCTTATTAGATTCCAACAAAATAAAGAATTAAAAAATTCCCCGTTGAATAAGCTCGAAACACATCCATTTGTACTTCAAATGGCAGGATTTTTGGACACCTTTTACCAGTAATAAAATATACTTATCCAATTTGAAACATATAACTAACTAAACTTGGGCGTGTCACACGAGAAAGATGACGTTCTCGTGTGACAAGCTCTAAATATTCTTTAACCCCCAGCACGCAGTGTCCCCAAAACGCAAGGTTAATAGAATATTAACAGGCTGTCTCCTTAGAGCAGGAATAAGAATCGTATCTCTCCTCTAAGGTTGTCTCGTTCGCTATTCCCCCCATGGTAACATTTCTGGGTGAGCTGTGACGTCTGCTAGACCTTCCGTTCTGTTGACCAGAGGGGCTTCGTTGAAAAACGTTGGGAAACAGCACGGTTTTATTTTAAAATGCTTTGCTTTAAACATCAACGAGATACATGAAATGTTTCCTAAAATAATGTCTTAACACTAAAATATGACAAATGAACTCAAATTTGAATTCAAAACGAACTAAATTGCTGTAATTAACGGAAGAAGAAGTCAAAAACAGCGGTTTGGCCAATTATATACTAAGACAAGAATATGATTTTCCGGGTGATTTTGTATAACAAATACATTCATCTTCTTTTTTACACAAAATTTACATATTTCATGTGTAAACTGATAATCTTTATTAATATTTTTACTCACAAATATATTGCATGAATATGGATTTTAATATAGTATTTTTTAACAATTACTTTTACAACACATGCGTTTTAAACGAAATATCCCGTTCAAATTTATTAAATAGAGACTATGCACTTTACTATCTGTATTGTCCATTAAAGGTTTGAAATAGGATATAACTAATGAGAAATATGTAAAAATAGAATTAAATAAGATTTATTTCTATAAAACTCTCCATATTATCTTTATCAATTTGCAATTAAATTTCTATTTCTTTAAAAATTGGATGATTTAAAATTTCCTGCATATAAATGCTATGGTACTTATTCTGTCGAGTAAAAGTAAGCGTACCATTCCGTTCCAAATAGTTCCTATACAAAAATAATTTGAACTTTATAATTTTCTGAAAAATGTCATCGATTTGATTTTAAAATATTTAGATTGTATCATTGCATGCTCAATTCATGTAATTAATATTTTTATTTTATATGCTTAAAGAAAACCCCGTTTCTATATATTTAATGATATACATCTGCTGTTTAATTTTGTTTATTTGAAGTCTTTGTGAATTCATTTAATTTCTTTTATGGTACAGATATTACCGTAGAATTCAGTCAATCGGCACTTTAAAATGCGACAGAAAATTGTGGAAAATAAAAGGGGGGTGGGTAGGGGGGTATCATCCAGAATTTTATGCTAAAAGAAACAAAGGCTATTTTTATCATTTTATTCGAAGACGAATTTTTTTTTCTCCGAAATTTGTCCAATGCTTATGGGGAAGGAGCTTCAAACTAAAAAGATTCCATTCATCGTTTGCTTTAAAATAAATAAGGGTAAATATATCATTTTAATGCGACTATAAATTTATTTTGTTTTTACAAAATTATCCATAGAATTACACTAGTTTCTTTTAACTTAATCCCTTTCTTGAACAAAAACCACTTTTATTGAATCGAAACTACTCCGTCTTATTCATGATGAAGCCCTTCAATTTGACGAATCAAGATATAAATGCCTTAACAAAAACTTTGTTAACAAATTTACTAATAAAAAAATTCTTAACAAACTACATTTGACGTGACTAATAATTATTATTGCAATGATTTGATAAAATATGTGTTTTCAAATTTAAATCAATTACTGTTTTTTCTTCAGATGATTTTGAAAGTTTCCTGACCTTCTCTCAAATCCAGACGATATATTTTTCTAAAACATGTAAAATCCTTGAACTAGACAAAAGCTATGCATTGCATTGCCTGGAAATAATATGTATTCTAATTTATACTACGTTATTCATGCCTGTAAACTCCTTATATATAAGATATTCTAAGGACCTTGCCCAAAACGTGCAAGAGACAACGCTCATGTGTCATAGACTTAAGTCTATAGACCAGTATAGTTGTTTACGTCTCTCGTTGTACTGCTTTTATATTCTGCTCGTTGTGATTTATTGTATATTGTTCTGGGAATTATTATCGTTTTTCATAGGAAATAATACTATGAAAATTTTAAAATTCAAATATCTCGAGTTCTAGTCATAATTACTAGAAATTCCAATGAGACAATAATTACTAAATGGGAATTACCAAATAAATGGCAAAAGATTTTTAATTAAATGCTAATAGATTTTAATTATTTTTGAGAAATCTCACAAAAAACCTCAAATTTTGCCAAGAGATTTAAACGCGAATTCTCCCCTACAGGAAAACGATTTGTCTTAAACTGCATGTACAGATAAATCCTCGGAGACAGCCGGAATGTGTATGAAAATCAAATAATAGTAATAGTAATAATATAATTTTAATTGGTCTGCATTTGATACATATCAAATATTTATGATATTATTAATGAAGTATTTTTTATTGCAGATTAATTTGAAACGCTGTTTGATCAAATTTTCACATATAATTTAAATTATTTGTAATTAACTGGCAAAACTTCTCTTGATTTAGAGCTTTTGGCTTGAAAAGGAAACAAGACGAAATTCCACACGGAGTGGCAGAAAGTAGGTGTCTGGAGTGGTAAAAAGAAAAAGTCAATTAATAAAG
Source organism: Amaurobius ferox (assembly GCA_951213105.1). Taxonomy (NCBI): domain Eukaryota; kingdom Metazoa; phylum Arthropoda; class Arachnida; order Araneae; family Amaurobiidae; genus Amaurobius; species Amaurobius ferox. The sequence continues at coordinate 18,474,293 of OX578137.1, forward strand.
AACGGACCAAATTAATAAATTCCATATTATAACTTTCTCAATCTTATGTAGTTTACGTTGTGTGTTACACAATATCTGCGCAGGGTTAATACTAAGTGTAAGTTTTACAGAGTGCCATTTTTTACAGTCCATCCGATATCTTGTCACTGGAGGAAATTGTTGATTTAAACTAAGCTATGGATCATAAAACTCAAAAACCCGCCTATAAGGGGCATTCCCAAAAATATGGAAAACATTCCCATTGCAGATACCAACATGCATGGACCGGCTTCGCAATTGTTATGCCTTCGCTTATAGCGAGTTTCTTGGTGCCATTGCAGATATTGCCTATTCCATGCTGACGAGAGCATAATAAGCGCAAAACCCGTCCATGGATGCTGGTATCTGCAATGGGTGTATCTTCCATATTCTATGAATATTAATGGTATCAAAATAATTTTCATTAACATAGATGAACCGAATACATTCATAGACGCCACAAAGTGTTTTTTCAACATGAAAAAAGAAACTTATGTATAGGAGATATTTTAAAAGACTTGTGTGCTAAATCTGAAGATAACATTTTTTTTTCACTTTCCTTACATACATATAGTATAATAGAAAACGTATTGTGACAGGGGCAAAAACTCGAATTCGAGTTTTTGGCGGGAAAAATGTTTTCAGCATCCCTGAACTCGAATAGGACGTTTTTGTGGTGATGTGTGTGTGTGTGTGTATGTGTGTGTGAGAGAGAGAGATAGAGAGAGATAGATAGAGAGAGAGATAGAGAGATAGAGAGAGAGAGAGAGTAATTTGGTTTTGGTAATTTGAAAATTTGGTTTTCGAAAGTAATTTGGTTTTGGTACGATTGTTACAATCGGTAAATAATGGAACCCTGTTGATTTTAAACGCGATGGACTGTTAGGAATACCTCTCCTCCAACTTTCGAATAAATTTTTGAAAAATTCATTAAAAAATGGAGACCTGGTATTAATATCGATAACTAAGATTTGTAAATAAATAATCATTTCATACGCAATTTTTCATTTGAAAACGAATAACATAAACATTTTCCATATGCAAAAGTATGCAATAAATCCAAACGACGTAGCCAAAGGATCCTTTTGTGACTGGACCTCCTCGAAATTTAGGTTCTTTATGTTGTGATAATCATGCTGCGTGAGCCAATTTGAATAGAGTAATTAAATTACACTAATGTGTAATTGCTTTAGGAGCTTAATAATATTTATAAAATCAATTAAAATCTCTGCAAATTTCTCACGAATCGGATTCTTATGTGAATTCTCGAAATTTAAGTTGGCCGAATAAGCTAGATAAAATGATAAAAAAAATAATTTTGTTCGTATAGTGGCCGCCAGGTATTGATATGAGAACCTAATTAAAATATTTAAAATAAATCATAAAAAATACACAATAAATCCTCAAATGAATATGTAAAAAAAATATTTATTAATTATCATGAAAATATGTATTTAAGAATTTTATATTGTGATAAAACAATATTCATAAATACTATGATATTTGGATTTAAAATTGCTTTTAACAAATTCAAATGATATATTTGATGTAAATACAACATTACTTATATAATTATGCAATGTAAATAAGAGAATAAAAAATAAAATAAAATTTTTTACTCACAATATATCTGATAAAAGAGTTCATTTAAAATTCATGGATAAACATTTTTTTTTGTAGATTTTACACTCATTTTTGAGATAACTATAAATGACATTTTGAAGTACAGCTTAATCTTGATAACTGAATGGTCATAACATACACAACACATATTGATCGCTGAACAACTTCTACTAGGAAATTATAATTCATATTACTTCATGAATTTTCTGTATCATGCATAGAACGATGGAACCAAATGAGGCTAGACTTGTGATTCACCTTTCCAATTCTTTTGCATGTTTTGACAATAATTTCAATTTTAAAATCCTTGATCGTTATGAACAAACTTCTATAGTAAAAATCAAAGCACTTAAGAATTACTCCCAGATGTTTACTCACAGAAATAAATCACTATTTGTAAGTAGTGGGTGCATCTGTGAAGTTTCAATAGAATAAATGGGACCATCCTAACAAAAGTGCAAACGCATAAAGTACTGTACTGAAATGCAAAATTAACCATCCAATTCGATCTTCAACACATGAATTTGATTTGATTTGAATTTATATATTGTACTGGAGTATTTGCTGTGACCTAAGAAGATCAGCTTAGCTCAGACAGAAAGATAAAAAACATATAAATAGCATCATCACACAAGCTAGCTCTTAAGAGCTTAGAAGGAAAGAAAGACAGCCACACTATTATTCTTATGTGACTTGCTCAAGTCATAGATAGAGGCCATATTCTATATTTGCCTTGACTCACAATACCACTCTCAAGCACAGCTTAATCTTGAGGAACTCTTCACAACAACTTGTAAAATTCTTTTTCTTCACAACAACTTGAAAAAACTTTTTTTTAGAAGAAAAACATTACTATAAAAGAATGCCTCCCCCCAGGAGAGGGGGGAGCTTACCACTTCCACTTTTTTAAACCAATTCACATGTCAATCTTCATGCAACTGACAAAAAATAGATTTCTGTGCATTATTTAATAAAAAGTGTTATGGTGAGTTCGATTTCAAACTCATCACAACACTGTATATGTGTTTTTAGGTCATCTCCTGAAATAACATGATTTTTCCAACTTTTGCCCTTTAATATATTTCAAAACGTATTGTGAGATGTATGCGCATTTAAAATTATGTAATCATTGATCAATTATAAATGTGTTTTATTTTAAACATATAGTTATGTTTCCGTCAGAAATTGTGAACCCCCATCCTCCGCAATTTTTTTTCCTAGCTACCTGCCTGAACAAATCTATGACACACCATTCTTGTGTATCTAGTTTGTTTCATTCACGAGATAAAGCTACTTTTTATAACTGTTTTGATGCCTAAGAATTCGTCAATAGTGATTTATTTCACTCGATATTAATGTCGATTACAATTTGAGGAAGTTTTTGCACGTGACTATAAATAAATTATTCTATTCTGGCTCATAAGTGCTAAAAGCGCCTAATTTCAATTTAAGTGATATTAATTCAAGACCAAAAACTTTGTTCTGTGAATCTTGTACAACCCCTTATTTGCTGTTGTTGTTGAAACCCAAACCGTCCGACCTACCAGAAAGGTTTAAGGTAACTGTTTAGACGGTCGTGAAGTGCCACCCAATTTAGACCGGAACCCAGTGGGGGAGGCATCCACAGGGACCGTACCCTCCTTCCCCTACCACCAACCTCTCGGAAGGACTTACGGACCCACATGTTTAACGTAATCGTCCTCCGCGTGAACACGGCGGCAGTTTTGGCTGGAATCGAATTTGACTTACCGAGTGCAACTCCAGCGCGCTAACCACAGGGTTACCGACCCCCCCCCCCCTTATTTGCTGTGAAAGAAGCAAAGTAATCGCATTATGTATGGAAAGTCATGTACTGCCCCACTCCAAATTAATTTTTTTTCATTCTGATAATAATTAGGATACAAATAGAACTGAACACTATGAAATATGAATGTTTGAGAAAATCGAGTGGAGACTCCCACTCCAGACATTTGTCGTTTGCAATTTTGACTCATCAAAATACGTGCCTCAATTATTACAAATCAGTCCAAAAACCATTCACTACTTATAATCCAAATTTTCTGGCGGAGCAATACCAATCATAATCACTGTCCCTCAAAAGGAAAATTTAATAAATTATTCGAGAATATCCCGGGGTGTGCTGCAGTGAGGATACGTGCAGGCGCAGAGGTGTTTGTCATCTGGTCTCATATCGATTGGGGAGACAGACCTCGATTCGTTATGATACCTTTCCGAAATTACAGCAATCCGCGACAGGATTCCCAGAGGAGGCATACAGCGGCCCTCCCGATAAAAGGCCTCTCTGGCGCCAGATCACGAGCGAGTGTGCTCACGACAATAAAGGCGTCGGGTATCACAAATCAGATTGCCATGTTCTAGTTGCAAGAGTTGATGATTATGCCGTTTGCAGCAATTACAAGTAGTGCAAAACCCGTTAGAGAGCCTACAAAACAGTCGTTGATGGTTGTTCCCCGAGGAAGGCCGACTCTCAAAAACATAAAGCTGGATATGAAATGATTCAATTCGTGAATTAGGTCTCCGATCCTTGAGGAGTTTGCTTTGTTTTGGTAGATTTAACGTAATCTTGGTGTCAGAATTTTTGTTATGTGCGAGGGTGAGTGAGCCTCGCACATAATAAAAGGAGTGTGAAGTAATTCGGTGCTATTGCCATGGCGGCAAACAAAGGGGGACACCCAGGGAAGCATAGGATATTTCATGGTAAACTAGAAAATCAGTTAATGTCAATTTTGTTAAAGATTAAAAAGTGGGATGACACTTAGTTTAAAAGATTTTTGAATGGTTATTGCACCGTGTTCAGTCTATAGAGCAGTGATCCCTATCCAGAGTTTTGTGGAAGAGCCAATGTTCGAACTGCTAAAGCTTGCCAAAAAGAAAAAAAAATGCTTAAAAATTTACCATCATGCTGGTAATTGAGAAAAAAATTAGAATTATTGAGATTTTTACGTGATCTATTAATAAAATAAGTTTAATTTTGTTAAGTTATTCGTGTGTTAATTAAAATTTAAGGTGAGATCGTTTTATTTGGGAAGAGAAATTTGTTGAAATGGGAATTTTTGTGGGCTGCAAAGAATTCAGTTGGCAGTAAATGAGCATTACCAGTACCACCAACAACTACTCATAGGATCACCAATTTTTTTTTTTTTTTTTTTAAATAAAAAAATAAAAATTATAATAATAGAAAAAGATCAAACCAGTTAATACGAGATATTTCCTTAATCACATTACACAAAAATCTGATGTGGGCAACACATGACTTTTCTTATATAATGCAATGAATTTACCACTTTTGCAGTTAAAAAAATGTTATTCTTATAGTAGATACTTATATTCTTTCCAAGATATTGAATTTTCTTCAATGAGTCGTCATTTTCATTGTTTTAGCGTCATTTTTATCCATTTGGCGAGAGTTTTATTAGTTTGGCAACAATTAAAAATGTTGCCAAGCTGGCGACATTCCGACAAATTCGTCGCCAAAATCTCGCCAAGCGTTATAGAAGGAGAAATAAGTTATTCTTATAGCAGATAAATGATTATTGGCGTTCAAATACAAAAGTATTACTCAAAGTATCTTTTTTCATGAATGGAACGAGCTAGATCTACGAGAATGATGTCACCCAATTTATCGCATGGTATTACATATGAAAAGTGAACATGTTTCTCAATAGGAAATATTTTTTTTTTATTTTATATAACTTTTTGATAATTTTTTAAAAAAATGGGCAATATCTCGAGAACGGTTCATGTTAACGTTCTAAAATTTATGTCAATCGTTTTCTAATGAAAAATTACATAAGAAATGTCTATTTGCGTAACTTTATTAGCGGTTTTGATTTTTTGACGATTTTTTCAAAATTTCACTCGAAAATTTAGGGGGGTTCTGAACATTCGATTGCGTATAAAAACAATAGGCTTTCAGCGTTTATGAATTGTGATTTTTGTACCAAATTTCATTCGAATGGGTCCATTCGTTCGTCAGTTATCGTCTCCACAGACTCACTGACATACACACACACACACACACACACACACACACACACACACAGACATCACTTCAAAAATGTTTGATTCGTGATCAGGGATGCTTGAAACGTGCTCTCCCGTCGAAAACTCAAATTCGAATTTTCGACCCCGTCACAATACTTTCCTTATACATTATGTATATAAAGAAAGTAAAAACTATGTCAAATATCAATCACTAAGGATGTATGGATTTATTTTCATTCCATTTGTTTCGTTTATTTCGTGCTTATGACTAAAAAGACTTATCTGAAAAGAATATCTAGCTGAAATATTTAGGAATTAAAATGCAAAAATATTTGAAAGAAAGATCTTATTGAATCCCTAGTATGTAATAGAAGAAATTAATCATGTTAATCGAAAAATGTTTCTTCATAGTGTGCCGTGAAATTATTTATGTGCTTGTGAGGTGTGCCGTGACGTAGAAAAAGTTGGGAAGCACTGCTCTAGAGAATAAAAGTAGGCATACGTCAGTTCGGTGACTGTAATTATTTCGAGGGCGTAATAAGCCCCTTCTTCGGGTGAAGAGAACAAATACAACAGTATGCGCCCTGATCACATTTAAGAACGAATTGCAGCAAAGCAGGCGATGAGCAATTCAAAATAGAGTTAGAACACACACAGCAAAAATTCGCATGTGGGTAGGATCAGCCATGGAAAAAACAATCATAACACATGATGGTAAAGGGTCTCTACTCTGCCCACGAAGACGACGGGAGCAGGTTCTGCAAATGAAATCTTAAGCATTCAAATGAGATTTAAAATAAAACAAAGAGAAAAATATACAAGCCGTTGAATTATTGGTAAAAAAAAAAAATGAGGGAGTTCAGAGGGAGGTGAAATAGTCAAATTCTTGTAAAGAAAGATAAAAATTACAGGCAAGTAATTAAGAAGAAAATAACAAAAGAAAAAAACAGTTTTTGAAAGTTAATTTCATCAATCTAACTACTATAAAATAATAGTGGTTGAGATCAGGCCGCAAAAATAATATACGCAGGAAGAAGGAAAAAACCGATTTCAGAAGCCATATGAGCTAACTTCATCAACTAAGAGAAAATATCGGATCAAAAATATCAGTGAATGAGACTGAAATTAAGAAGGATATAACCAAATTGAAAAAGAAAAATTTGATGTTTCCGCTATTTAACCAACAGACGAACAGAGAAACAAACAGACATTCTTTTAATAAGTACGATAAAATAAAAAATAATTTAACTTTCTTTGCTGCAATTTGCAAAACGAGAAAGACAAAAGTAAATGAGAAAGACACATTTATTTTTTATTATTATTCCTTCGAGCTTTAGGAATAAATAATAAAAAATCGAATACGAGTTTTCAACGGAATAGCACGTTACAAGCATCCCTGAATTCACATCGAACGTTTTTGAGGGGATATATATGTATGTGTGTGAACACGATATCTCACGAACGAATGAAATAATTAGTTACGAAAATAATTTGGTACGATTATTATAATTAGTGAATACTGCCACCCTATTGATTTTAAACGCTACTGAATGTCAGAAAGACCCCTATTCACAAGTTTCGAATGAATTTTGGAAAAAAAATATTAAAATATCAGGACCTTTAATAATTATAATCAATAAATATTTTATACATAACTTTTTATGAAACAAATGATACAGAAATTAGAATGCTAGCACGAACTATTCTCGGGATATTGGATGATTTTCAAATGAATTTTCAAAAAATCATTAGCAAATCAGTACTTTCAATAACGTTTACTATATGAACAACCATTTCGTACTTAATTTTTCATCATAAAACGAATGGTACAAATTTTAGAACGCCGACGCAGACCGCTTTCGAGATATTGCACATTTTTCAAACAAATTTATCAAAATAAATGATGAAATTTAAAAAAGTAGCTAGTATTATCAAATATGTTCACTTTTCATATGCAATATTATGCAACAATCATTGTTGTCGATCCAGTTCGTTCCAATCACTGGAGAAGATACTTTTTGTAAGAGTTTTGTGTTTCGGTGCCAAAGAATCCGCCTATAGTAATTTATTTCATGGGGTATTAATTGTATGTCAATTGCATTTTGATGAGGATTTTGTACACTAGTATGTCATTTTGTTCGGACTTATAATTTGCCAAAAGCAATAAATTTTAATTTACGAGATGTTAATTCAATGCCAAAACAGTGCGTCGTGGATTTTAGAAACCATTCTTTCGACGTGAAAACAGTTATTGCCTTATGTAGGAAAAGTCACGTGCGGCACACATCATATTTGTTACTTTATGAATGGCCGCTATTTTGTCTGACACAAACACACCCAAATGTTGTTAAAACTGCAAAGCATGACTGGTTAGTTATAGTAGTATAGATACTTGAAAAGAAAATGTATAGCTGAGAGTGTAGCGACAAAGTTGTACGCCACCCTGGTTTCATATCGATTGGCGAGATTATCAATACCTTTCTCAAATTGCGCCAATATATGACAAGAATCCTCGAGGAGGCATATAGCACTGCTCCTAGTAAATATCTCTCTGGATACATATTATGTTATGAGCGAGTTTGCCAGTGACAATAAAGACGTCGGGTATTAAATCAAATTGGGATGACCAGTTGCAGAAATTAATGATAATGCAGTTTGTAGAAATTATAAGAGGTGTAAAATCCGTTAGTGAACTTAAAAACAACAGTTGAACAGGTCTCCCCAAGGAAAATACTACTCAACAGAGAAATATAAATAGAATATTAATTGATTAAATTCTCGAATGATTGAATTGTTTGATTTATTTTGATTGATTCTAAGTAACCTCGTGTTGGAATGTTCGTCGTCTAAAGTCTCAATCTAAATGCACCGATATCTTTGAAGGATGAAGCAAATCGATTTAAATTGGATTTGATGACGGTATTTCTAGGATTTCAAATTGCGCACACCATTGGATAATATTTTAAATATTTACGACAAACAAGAGCTATGCAAGTTTTATCAACAATGAAAGAGTGGAATGAATAAAAACTAAAATAAAAAATGAATAAAAACTAAATGAATAAAAACTAAAAAAAAAAAAAAAACTAAATGAATAAAAACTAAAGAAATAAAAACTAAATGAAAAAATAAGTTTATAAAAAATTTGCCATCTTTGTATAACATATGTAATCATGGGTTAGAAAATTAGTAACTCCCACACGTCTCAAGTATTCCAAATGCATTTTATGGAAGTAACAAATAAAAAAAATCTGATGTGGGCAGCACATGACTTTCCTTATATAATGCAATGAATTTACTACTTTTACAGTAAAAGAAAATAGGTTATTCTTATAGTAGATACTTATATTCTTTCCAAGATATTGAATTTTTGTCAGTGAGTCCTCATTTTCATTGATTTAGCGTCATTTTTATCCATTTGGCGAGTTTTTCGTTAATTTAGCAACATTTAAAAAGTCCCCAAGTTGGCGACATTCTACCAAATTCGGCGCCAAAATTTCGCCAAGCGTTATGGACGGAAAAATAAGTTATTTTTACAGCACATAAATGACTATTGGCTTTCAAATACAAAAGTATTACTCAAAGTACCTTTTTTTATGAATGGAACGAGCTAGATCCACGAGAATGATGTCATCCAATTTATCGCATGGTATTATATATGAAAAGTGAACATGTTTCTCAATAGGAAATATTTTTTTTTATTTTATATTATTTTTTGATAATATTTTAAAAAAATGTGCAATATCTCGTGAACAGTTCGTGTTAGTGTTTCAAAATTTATGTCAATCGTTTTCTAATGAAAATTTACATAAGAAATGTCTATTTGCGTAACTTTATTAGAGGTTTTGATTTTTTGACGATTTTTTCAAAATTTCACTCGAAAATTTAGGGAGGTTCTAAACATTCGATTGCTTATAAAAATAATAGACTTCCAGTGTTTACGGATTGTAATTTTTGTACCAAATTTCGTTCAAATCGGCCCATTCGTTCGTCCGTTATCGTCTCCACAGACTCACTGATACACACCCACACCCACACTTTCACACACACACACACACACACAGACATCACTTTAAAAATGTTCGATTCGTGATCAGGGATGCTTGAAACGTGCTCTCCCGTCGAAAACTCGAATTCAAATTTTTGACCCCGTCACAATACTTTCCTTATACATTATGTATATAAGGAAAGTAATAAACATGAATTCGGTTGGATTTTAAATGACCAGCATGCATGTGTTCGTATTATTTGTACTATTTCATACTTTGGAATAGAGAAAGTATTGTTTTCGAGAAAATTTTTGAATTCGAGATTTTGATGCCAAAATATGTTTTAGGAGCTCCTGAATACGCTTTGACTACTTTTAAAGTGATGGCCGTCTGTCTGTCTATATCTCTGTGGTTGACTTCTTGCGTACACGATAACTACAGCATATATTAATGGGCTTTCACGAAACTTTAGATAAGGCTCTGTTATGAAAAAATGTAAAACTGGATAGATTTTTTTTTAAATCGAGCGAAGTCTTCGAAATTGATTCGAAATTTCATATGATTTAAAGTAGCAGCATATGACAAAAATTGACACAATTATGCATAAAAGGGGTTATTTATGGCTCAATGATCAGGAGACTTCAGAGTTACTCATTGTCGTGAAAAATAGCCGCGATACAATTTTGGTGCACGTGGCGTCATTAGCTCCCCTCGAGAGGGGGGGGGGGCAAGTATGGTATTAATCGAAGGATTTTTTCAAGTTCTTTAAAGCAAAAGGTAACATGCTATAAAATGTAATCATTTGGTACAACGATATCGATTTTAAAATTTGACAGAAACACACACACACACACACAAGCTACTTAATGGATTATGGTTTTTTATAGTAATGAGAAAGTCGAGTTTAGCCACGCTCTATTTAATTTTTCTTGGTTTCTTACTTTTCTTTCTTTTTTGTTTTTGTAAATATTTATTGCATAATAAAGAACAAACAAAAAAATTAGCTACTTATCCTAATTGTAAAGAACAAAATATTATAGCAAAATTGCTCCAACAAGTAAAGAAGTATCAGTGCCGCATATACAGAGGACAGCACTCGAGAGGGGCTGAAAGGGGGGGGGGGGTCAGGAAAGGGCCTGGGGTAAATATTTGTCAGGAAGCCCACGGTCTGTTTGGGTAGTCCTTAAGTGTTGTTAGTAAAACCAAAAATATTATAGGAAAATAAAATAAATAATATCAAAACCCAAATATCAGATTGAAACGAAAAAGTTAAACGATAGAATTTACATATCAAGCATGCGCAATATTAGGTTGAGTAACTTTTTACCATCAGGGAGCACTGGCATGAATTTAAATATGGCTACTATATAGCAAATGGTTTATTGCTTACACTTTGCAAGATGTTCGTTGACACCAAGCTGATGACCTCTCGTCTATGTACAGGGTGGTTAGAATTAAAATATCACTGTTCAGAGCACTGTAGAGAAAAAATCAGTGGTCATACGAACGCCAAATCTGCGTGGTATGCATTTCAGAACATGGGGAAACGAATGACACAAAATAAAATTGTTCCAAAAATGACCGATAGGGGGATGGCCCTGCGAACAGTCCTTAGTAAAAACATAATTATATGAAACGGCTTGGTATTCGTGATGGATATGAATTACGAATTGTAAGTGATGTTAACGTGCGATAGATACTGACAATAGTCATAAACACCCAAATGACAATTTAATGAATGCATCTAGAACATGTTACACATGGAACGCTTGGACTGTTTGCAGCGCCCGAAATGTCTTACCCTATCGATCAGTTTTGAAACTGATTTTTTTTTTCTGAGTCATTCGTCTCCCCATGTTCTGAAATGCATACCACGCAGGTTTGGTGTTCTTAAACTTCTCTAAAGCCACTAACCTGAGTTCCACAAAAAATGGTTCATTATGGGAGAAGGTCGTTTAATAGGAGCATATTTTGAAAACAAAACTGACGTCATATCTGGAAAATAAAAGTGTAAATTGCTTTTGAGTTTCATCATGTGCATTAACTTTATTAACTTTATTTCGATCAACTTAACTCAAAAGAATTATCTTCAATAAGATTTTGCTCAACATTTGTGAGAGAGCGAAAATAAAAATTTTCAGAATTAAGCGCCTTACACAAAAAGAGCTTATGTAGAAGACGATATAGCTGCAGCATTTATTTTCACACCTTCCATTTATAGGCCTGGCCAGGATCTCAAAAAAGGGTGTGTGTGTGTGGTGAATTCGACTGAAATAGAAAGTGACATTGATGTATTTCGTCAGACTAATATTTTTTTGTAAACTTCGTTTTGTGTAGCACAGAATTAAGATTTTTCCGTTGCTGAATTTTTGGTTATATTGATGATCATCAATTTATTTACATATTTAATTTAAACATTTTAATAAAGTTTTTAAAAATTAAATTAAGAATATCGAGACATATTGATTTCATTACTGATGGGGTGGGACAAAGACCAGGGCCGTAGCTAGGCAGGGGGCTGAGTCCCCCAAAAGGTATACTGAGCCCCCTCTGATAGAAGTATTTAATCTTTTGTAGTGGTATAAAATTTTGTCCTACTTTTTTGGAATCGTATTGCATCATAATATCAACAATTTCAAGTTTGATTTTATGGAAATGTTTTTTAATTAACCTCCAATTCTGAGAATCCCATAATGTGAAACCATTTTCAATAATTTGTTTGCTTCTTGACCATTTAGAGGGGTACATATGTGGCCACTTAATAAGGATCAAATTAACATTATGTTTCAGGAGTTTAAAGCAGTTCTGGGGGGAAGTGGTCTTTTAAAGAGGGGATCGCTTAAAACGGGGGGTCGCTAAGATTACAGTTATTTCACTTTTTAGTTCATGAAAATAATCGAAATAAAATTTGAAAACAGTACCAAACATTCTGGTTACTTTCAGAACCGTGACTAAAACTTTAACCAATGACTCCTCAAATGATAATTTTGAAGGCAAGCTATTCTCCATGATGGAAGGAATCCCTGCGTATCCCAGATGATTGAGCCACATTAACCAGAGCAGGAAGTCAAGAAAGTCCATTAGTCGTCTAAGGCAGCCTCATGCATTAAAAGGCCCGGAGCCACATTAGGGCTCATTTTACAACATCGAACATCCATCGACATTTGCCTGCTGGTACAGAAATCTATAATTTCATTTAAGAGTATAGTTAGTGCATTGGTTTCTTTCACCATAATTCATAGATTCATCAAATAACTATTTTACACGTTCATTATTTACTCCCCATAATACGTAGTATACGTAAAGTGAAAGTATTGTAATGGGGTCAAATATTCGATTCTCGGATTTGGATGATTCTACATGCTTTAAGCATCTCTGAATACGAATCAATCAGTTCTTAAAGATGCCTATGTGTCCGATCTGGCAAGTTTGTGTGCGATTACTTCATCAATAGATTTCAGTGGTCCATTGATTTTCAGAATAGAGCCAAAGCTAGGCCCTTAATTTTTCAGGGGAAGAAAATGGTAATACCTTTTTTAATTTTCTGCTAATAGATTTGAAACATTGAAAAAAACGCACAAAACACTAGATTTCTCCAAGCATCTAAAACGCGAATTCCCGTCGTAGAGAAACACCGTTTGTCTTAAGCGGAAGGTATAAATCTGAGAATACACTCGTATCTCTTATGTACATGAAAATAAAAATAAAATAGAATTTTAACTGATATGAAATAGTAATACTACAACAATACCCAATATTTATCGGACTAAACTTATAAATATTATCTAATATTGCCTTACTGCTAAGTGGGGAGAAAGTTACTTAAAGTCCATTTCCATTCTTGAAATAAATATTATTGTTCTGGTAGCACAATAGATGCAACCAATGGCGCAGAAAGGGTGAGTCATTATCTCTCTTCTCCATTAGTGGAAAAATGACACTAGATTTTCATTATATCCATACAAGAAAATCAAATTTAGCAGGTAAATCCACCCTTCTATTCCGTCACAACCCTTTTTAACACTTTACAACAAAGTTGGAATGTGTTTATGACTTTGTTCATTCTGTCTGTCTGTCCGTTAGCACGATATCTGCCGTAAAAATGACTTAATCAAAATGAAATTTTAGTATGTTGTTCAGACGGTCTGTAGGACCTATGGGAATATAAATGAATAATATCACCCAATTAGTTTTGGATTGAACCCGGTTTGAAAAAATAAAATACATTGAGCCCTATGGCACCTAATTTTTCAAACATTTTTTAAGCGGATTTAAAATTCACAAATTGCTTCGAAAATTTTAGGTAATATTCAAATTGTTCCCATGAAATATATAAAAAAAAAAAAATTCAGCGAAATATATTCAGTAGTTTTTTAAATAAAAATTAAAATAATAATTACATCTCTTATATGAAACGATCACGTGACCATGAAATGAAAAGATCACATGACCCACTTCAAAATGATATCCATCTTGTTTCAAAATCGTGATTTTTTAAGTTCTTTTTAATTCATATTGAGTGTTGTATCCGTCCTAAAACTACTTTATTTTTGCTTAAATTCTATGCATCTACATACTGAAACAACGCAAATACAATATATTTGAATTTAAATGATTATCCAAATTTGATTATTTCTACAACGAAGCCTATTTTTCACTTATGTAAAATGTAAACAACAAAATATGTAGAATGAGTTGTATTAGAATTGCTGTATTTCTTTAACACAAAATAATTTAGCCCATGGAGTCTGCATGGCTGATATGAATGAAATATTAATTGATTTTATAAAGAGAAGGACGATTTTTTTCGATGAAGTTTTAAGCATAGAGTTTAATTACTTGTAGCTCCATGGTCTTAATTTTTAAATAAAATAAATTATTATAGTATTGTGATGAAGGAAATGAATGGGAGAAAGTTATGAATGAAATGCTGTTTTTATAGAGAGATCCAGGCGTGTTATTTTTTCTATGACGTCATTTGAATTAATTTCAGTTGTTTTCAATGAAGTTTTCAAATATAATAAATTATCGTAGTATTATGATAGTTTTAAAAATATTACCGTGGAATGTATCGCATTTTAGAGATATTTAAACCAGGCAATTTATATTTCAATGCCGTCATTTGAATGAAGTTAATTTTTGTCAATGAAGGTTTAAGTTTTCAAATATAATAAATTAATCTGGTATTGTGATAAGTTTTAAAATATTACCGAGGAATGTATTGCATTTTAGACTTTTTTGAATAAAATTGCATTGAAGTTGGAAAGTGTTTCATAATCAATGCTTTAAGCATGATTGATCTTTCTTGTTTCAAAATTCTTGCTGATGGAACTGTGGACATAGCGTCATCTACTAATCCAAATGGCCATCAGAGCCAAATCTGGTTGGAGTTTAAGTTCTTTAAAATGGCACCCGAAAAACTTAACTCAACGATTTAGAAATAGCAGTTCACTGAAGATCAGTTTCGATTTTTCCAAGGGCCCTTCTATTTTTGGCAGCAATTTCCATTTCACAAATATCACAGCGAAGAGAATACTAGACTACATAGAAAAGGAGAGGAATAATGAGCTTCGCTCAGATCTGAAGTTTCTTTTCAAACTGAAATCTGGACGAGAATACAGAATCTGTTTAATTATAGAAATAAGAACTAATAGTATTGTCCCAGTAGCGATGACAGTCCCGGTAGTAAGCAAATCAATGGATAGAGCATCTTCTAGTCAGACGAAGTACCACATCTAATTCTTACATATACCTCTCACCCGTAACAAAGAACAAGAAACTATATCAGGCCTAGTGACTTAACTTGTTGATAAATGATATATTTCACTTTCTATTCCTCCCTCCTGCATAAAACTCAAAGCAACACGATAAAATTTGATCCTAGTAATTCTAGCCTAGTCACGTACTAAGGAAGGAGCTATGTTCCTTGCATATCTATACTATTAACGAGTGAAAACCCATGCTTGTATGTATGTATGTATGTATGTATGTATGTATGTATGTATGTATGTATGTCTCCCTTATACAAAACCAATAATTGGACTAACCTCGCTTTTTTTAATGGCATTTGATCCGAAAAAATGCAGAAAATTTTCAAAAAGTCGAAAAATTTAATTTTTGATTTTAAAATATTTTTGAAAAACCTCTAAAACGTAGGAAAAATCGATCCCGCCCTAAAATCATTTTCCTCAATTTCCGTGCTGCGATCTGGAAACTTTTTTAAACGGAAAGCGAAATGTGTTTCTAACAACGAGCTAGAATTTACAAAATGTCGATGGTTATTTTCCACAGATTTTTAAATGGTAGATAAACTGCAAAACTCTCAGGAAAAGGGCAACAGTGAGACCCATTTTCAAAATATAACTCACATCTCGATTTTAACGCTACGATTTTCATTTTTTTTTTTAATAAATTAAAATGTTTCAGTTTTGTTGCCTAAGTGTCGAAAATTTAAAAAAAGTCGATAGTTTCTTTGTTACAGAATCATGGAAAAAATGTATTAAAATAAACTAAATAGATACCCATCTATAAAATTTATCTTCTAATACAATGTTCATGATAGGATCGTCATTTACTTTCAAATTACAGCTAAATATATTTCAAAATTTTAAAATCCTTATCAAAATGCGTGGTAATATTTTCTTGGAATTCAAACGTGCATTATCTTTGCAAAAGACATTTTAAAAAAGCTCTATTGTAAATTTATGTTTATATAAATTTTGTTCGTTCCAAAAATTTAAAATTCTTCTAGGGATGCTTTAAATAGTTTTATTCGTTCTTTCAAGGTCATTTTACTATATATAGATCTGTGGCAGACGGTGTTTTTAGTTCCGACCACGCCCGTGTATGGCAGCAGCGATTTCCAACATTAATCGACCATGCTAAGTAGCAGTATCCGAATTATAAGTTCGAAACCGAAGCTAGATTTTAGTCTAACTTTATAGCATTGGGCTAGAAAGCTCTTTGTCTCGGGTTCGGACCTGACCGGAACCAAATACATCTATTGCCACAGACACTTGGTGCGGTAGACATTTAGCACCATAGACTTAGTACCATATATATACATGTACACTTAGGATCTTTCCTAACAAAGTTATTGGGGTGCTTAAGTACTTTTCTAGGAACTCTGTATAAGGTAAAAATTGATTTCAATTAGCAGAATAATAAACGTAATCGGCAAAATTGACAAAAAAAAAATGTGCCGATTATTGTGAATGCACTGTAATCTTAAATAATAAAAGGCAATGTCTGTCTGTCTGTGTGTCTTATTCACTATAAGCTCAGCGACCGCGCGTCGCAGAGCTACGAAATTTGTCAATTGGAGACCCGGGGGGGGGGGGGGGGGGGTGACACTTGAAAACCGATTTTTTAAATTTGAATTTTTTTTTTTTTTTTGTTGTTGTTATTTAATGTTTTATGCGATTTCGACCGTTTTTCCCTCTTTTTACCCTTTTTTTTTCACCATCCAGACGTCGTAGAAAAAAACAAATCACACGACCGGAAAGAGCAGACAATTGCAAGTAAAAATATATCAATTTCTAATCAAATTCTAATACTTTTTAAGGATTTTAAAGCAAAAGTCACTTTCGGCTCAAAAAAATGAACTTTCGTTTTTAAATCCTAGCGTCGGGAAAAGTACCGACAATTTCGACTAATAATTTACATTTTTAGAAAGCTCAAAAATCAGGCTTTCTTACAAGCCCAATCTGATCAAGAAATAATAAAAAGTAGCTGCAGGATCTGCATTTTAAGAATTTCCAAATTTCAATTTCTCGGTTAAACCGCTAAAGTAGTTTTTCACACACATGAGCACGCAGACGCACGGTGTTTCCATGGAGAAAAAAATAAATAAAAAGGAAATTATGGAGATTGTCACGGTGCATTTATGCATCCGGTTAGAAAATTGCGTTGTATTTTAAATGATGAAATTAAGAGCTTAGCATATGGTCATTATAAAATTTAAATGATTGAATTATGGTGGATTGAATTGTGGTGATGTATTGTATACATCGGGTGGTGGTAACAGTACACAGAGTGAAATTATTATATTTATATAAAATTATTATATTTATTAGAAAATTACGTTAAATTTTAAATGATGGAATTAAGAGCTTAGCATATGGTCATTAAAAAACGTAAATGATTGAATTATGGTTTTAAAGTCATTAAACTAAAACAAACTTTATTAACTCCACGGGGTTATGGCGCCAGCGAGTTTGTCAAAGTCAGAATTTTCAAAGGCAGAGATCAGCTTAGCATATGGTCATTAAAAAACGTAAATGATTGAATTATGGTTTTAAAGTCATTAAACTAAAACAAACTTTATTAACTCCACGGGGTTATGGCGCCAGCGAGTTTGTCAAAGTCAGAATTTTCAAAGGTAGAGATCAGGCTGGTCGCCGAAGGCGGCTAGTATTTAAATAACGCCAAATGATGAAGAAATATCTGTGCAGCAAATAAAATTTTGAAGCAGGAGCAATTTTTCATGTAATAAAAGTTGTAGTTAAGCAAATATTTAAATGAATAAGTTATTGTGTAAATAATAATCTTTAGCATAATTTACAATTTAAATTCCCTGTTAGTGAACGTTGTGCAATTTATTCATTTCAAGCTCATTAAAAAATTGCTTGAAACAAATTGAACTCGTGTAACATTATAACTCGATACCCTAATGACTTTCGATTCTTGCACATCCTCCTCGCATTGTTCACGGAAACTCTGTTAGCCGAGAACGTGCAAGAGGAAGTCTGGTCGATGCCATTCACCTCACAAATGCAACCGAAATACTTAAATGATCAGAAACTTTGAGGCACATTAATTAACCTTAAATCCTGAATAATGTATACTGTGTATGTTCTCTTTGAGTTTCCTGAAGACTTGTTCGAAAAGTTACCAAATGAAGTCAACGCTTTACGAAAAAGGAAACCTCATTTCCAGCTGCATCCAGAGGGAAGGACATACAAATACCTAAGATGAGACATATTTCCGCACATCAGCAATCATACCCAAACATATAAACTATGAAAGAAATAGAGATGAAGGAAAAATTATTATATGATTAACGTCAAAATACAGTATTTGAAGCATGTCGAAACTTTTTGGAACATGTTTGAACCCAGGACCGTTAATTATCCCTGGACAAGGCTTTCTAAACCTTTGCCTCTCTTTAAAAAAATAATAGATGATACAATACAAAAAATATAAAGACCCTGTAGAGCAAAATATTTGGAGTTATCTTGGTGGAACTTTGGTTTCTGCCACACGATTAAGAAAACATCAATAATCCGCTAGAATATGCCTTCCAAAACAAACACAGACCATTGTTTTCTTACAAAATATGCAAAACTATGGTGAATACACAATCTGTTACACAATATCTGTTACCCAATTCAGAAAAACATTAGTCATTCGCTAGGCAAATATCACTCTTTATGAACACAAGCTGTTATTATCATACAAAATATATCAAACTATTCTGGAGTTGTGGTCTCTGCTACGGGAAGCTACATGTAAATTCTGGACAGTCAGTTATCCTTAGACAAGGATTTCGCGGTCTTTGCCTTTCTTTAGAAAAATGTAGATGATGAAAAAACTGAAATATCCAAAATGCTGGAATTTAGAATATATTTATGGAATTTTGCCTTCTGCTATACACAACACAAAGAAGCTAGTCATCCTCTAGAAAATGCCCCTCATAACAAACACACACCATTGTTTTCACACAAAATATACAAAACTGTGGTGAAACTTTAGTTTCTGCTACACAATACAAAGAAACATCAGTTATCTACTAGAAAATACTCGAAGCCACATTTTAACTCTGAACAATGAGTTATCCTTGGACAAGGATTTCGTGGTCTTTGCCGTTCTTCAACCAAGGATAGAAGATGAAAAAACTGAAATGTCCCAAACAACAAGGAATTTATAATTTCTTTGGCGGGCTTTTGTTTCTGCTATGCAATACAAAAAAGTGCCAGCCAAATGCCTCTCAAAACGAACACAGGTTATTATTTCCATATAAAATATACGAAACTGTGGTGGAACTTTGGTTTCTGTTACACAAAGAAGCACCAATCATTTGTCAGACAAATGCATTAAAAATGAACACGGGCCATTGTTGCCATACAAAATATATAAAATTCTGGTGGAAAGAACTTGTTTCTTCTACACGAAACAACGTTATAACCCAGGACAGTCAGAGATCCTTAGAAATGAGTTTTGCGGCTTTTGCCACTTTTCAACAAAGGATAGACATAGACGATTAAATAACTGAAATGTACAGAATTCTTTAAAGCAAGAAATTTAGAACATTATGATGTAACTTTGGTTTTTATACATTTAATTTACATACATCAGTCACCCGCTAGGCAAATGCCACTCAAAAAGAACACAAGCCATTACTGTCATACAAAATATATAAAACTCTGATGAAATTTTGAATTCTGCTACAAAACACCACATTTTATGCTAGGACACTCAGTTATCCTTAAAGTGCTTTATGGCCTTTGCAGCTCTTAAACCAAGAATAGACGATGATATAATTGAAATGTATACAAAACTCTTTAGACTTTAGAACAAATAATTTAGACTTTTTATGCGTGGGAATTTGTTTTCTGTTACACAAAACAAATAAATGCTAGTTATCCGCTAGAAGACGATGATTCCACTCAAAAAGAGTGTTGAAGACATTTGTCTTCAAAGAGACAAATGTCTTCATTGAAAATATATAAAATTCTGGTGGAACTTTTGTTTTTGCCACACAATATCGATAAATACAACTCAAAAAGAACAGGTCATCATAGGTATGCAAAATATTTTATATATTTTGCATACGTATGATGACTCACTAAAGTTTTATATACATTTTCACCCTCTATCTTCTTCAAGAAAAACACTTGCTATATAGTGTAAATGCTTACAAAACCAAATTAAACTCCAGAGATTGAAGGAAATACAGTTCCAAACCAACAAACCAATGCTTTTTATAATATTTTTAACATGCCTTACGTATCCCTAACACTCTATATTCTTTAGCTATGGTAACAATTACAGTATATTTACCATTCTTTTCTCATGGATGAAAAAAGTGGTCCTTACATTATCTTCATCCTCTGTGTCAGCATTGCCGAAAGGACTGCTGACAATGCGGCACAATGTGGATAAGAACTTCATGCCTCTAGAATATAATTCTAGGAGAAAAATTAGAATATTATTAAAATAACTTATAGAATCAAGTGATTAGTCAAAATAAATAAATTCTCTAGGGGAATTATATCAAATAATATTTAGAGAGAAGAAAGAGATAAAGGAAATATTAATAAAAGATATAATATAAATATGTGAATAGAAGTGAATTGTGCTTCAGAATATTATGTCTTAAAGCATCCTTAAAAACTAAATGGATTAAATCAAGGTAGAATATCTAGATTTAATGAAACTCATTTTGAATAGTATAATGGTATAATTGGAATCGTTAATTAATTAATATACATTCCGTGACAGAAACATCGACGCATTCGAAAACAAGTGATATATTGCTCAGGAACTTTACACGTGCAATGATATCCAAAGACAAATAAAGAATAAGATATGCTACGCAAAAAATGACGTTTCATTTCAAAGTAGTGCCAACATAAAAATAACATGCAAATACATAGTGAATCGGCTTCTGACTGCGATGCCTGCCAATTAACTGCCAGCGGCATGGAACTAAATAACCATTTAATGATGTCCTGCCGCAAATTCTTCCAGACATTCTTTAATTTCTTCAAAATAATGAACAATATGTGATGGCTGCAACTGCCTTTAAGACGTAAAAGCACTGCAATACAACTGACCGCAGAATATCTTGAACTTGCGGTTCAGCTGTTAAAGTACTACGTGGCAATACTAGCGAGAATTGTTCTCATAGAAAACGAATCTTCAGAATATTATACCAGGTGTGATGGTCTTATGCCCCTCGACAATTGAAGTTGGATACGAGCATTGACCTTAACTTCTCCATGCAGAAAAACAGTGGTCATCCGCTCCCAGGTAGAAGCAGTATTCATTGCTAAGCACTACAGAACACCGTACAATATTACTGAGCTCAGCACCACACCACTTCAGTCGCCGTTGCCTATATTGGGTATAAGCAGTGATAGATATTTTCAGGATCACCGTTATTGTAACATTTCTTTTGCAATCATCTACCAAGAGTACGTTTTGATAAGCATGTTAGACAGATGACACTGGATTAATGGCATGCTATTCGTCGGCATCTTTCTGGCTGCTCTCACTGTCGCACAATCATCGTAATTTTTGTGCGAATATATCTTTTCCGTCTATACCATTTTTGCCGTTTATGTTATCGTTTTACTGTCGCATCTTTTCAATCAAAATAATGACCGACACTTTGGGCTGACTATCCGCCTTTTCTTATGCCAAAGATACCCAAAATCTTGAAATGACGCAGCTGTTTGTAATAAATGCGTCTGTGGGGGTCGGCTGTTATGGCTCCGTTCAGGTTTGAACATGACGAGACCACTACTACCGTATCCCGATGTCATTAGACTGAAAGCTATCTTCCGGTTCGAACATATAATTCGGATAGTGATGCTTATCACAGTCGATCGATGTTAGAAGACAGCAAACAAACCGTCCTCGCCACACACTCTCATGTTGGTTACGTGTTTTTATCTGTCCAACTCACCATTCTGGGCACCGACTGTTTTGACCCCGCTTATGTTTGAACCTGGAACCACAAGTGCTGTAGTCGGATACTACAAGGTTAGACCAAAAGCTACTTCCAGTTCGAGTAGTGATGCTTAGCATGGTCGATTGATGTTGGAAGGCGCGAAGCTGATCTCGCCCCACGTCTTTGAGTCATTTATGTCATCTATTGAAGACAGTGGAATCACAACAGCGGTCAGATTTATTTCAGCTGTTAAGCTAAGCTGACCGTAAAAGCACTTTTTCCCATGCACTCTGGAACAGCTCCGCTCCTTTATTGATAACGAATTTTCACTTGCATGTCGAGTTTTGCTGTTCTTGGATGATTTTTAAAGAGTGCCTCGAATTTTTGCCGCAATCGATTATGTTTAGGGTTCAAAAAATCACGGCATTGAAAAGTACAAGATTATTCTGACATAAGAGAATCGTATTTGAGAATAAACCAGATATTCCATGTACTAAAAGCTATAGCAGAATAGAAAGATTAACCAGGGGGATTTTTCAACCTCTGTGACTACGAAATGGAAATAGCTGCTAATAGTTCTCTAGTCAAATCATGCCTCTAGAGTGTTATGTCTTGGCAAAATATGATTATAATAATTATCATTTATTTTTTATTATTTAAGAATATTATGCCATGGGAAAATTTTGATGTAATCTAAGTAGAATGTGGTTGAAGGGATTTCCCGATCTGCCCTAAGTGGGCGCAGTGTTTCTTCTATTAAAAATATTAATTTTTAGACGCCATAATAGAAATATTAACTTGATATAGATTAATAACAAGAAATTTTTGCTAGAACGTCATTACGAGAACATTTCTGAAAGAATGAGATGAGAAATCTCAAAACATTATGTCTCGAAGAGAAATAAGTTAACACGTTTGAAAAAAAGATCTAGATTAACTACATTCAACAACTAGAATATTTAAATCTAAGGATTTTCATTATACCATTTTCACAAGAATACTATCGACCCCACTATTGTTTTCATCGTCAGTGCCACAGCTGTCAAAATGGCTGAAAATTATGATGCATAAGATGGGAGAGATGAAGACTCAATATTATGTCCTGGGGAGAAATACGAGCATTCTTAATGTGTTACGGCTGAAGTGAAAAGTCCATTCTCCCCTTTCCAAGTGTTCTCCTGGAGAGATTAGCTGCATCCAATGTCATAAAGAGTAGATTAGCCACAACCAATATCAAATGGGTAAGATTTTTCTAACTGTCGAAGAGACCGTGTAACAAATTAGATTTGAATAAAATCTAATTTCTAAAGAATGCCTATATCACTGGAATGAACACAAAGAATGCCTATTCTCTTGTGTTCATTCTATTCGCACAAGAGAATTCCTGAATTATTTCTAGCTTTTTCTCGTCATTTTCAGGATTCTGTCAGGATCCAATCGCTGTAATAATCATCAATTCTTGAGTTTTCGAAACAGCTGCTGATAATCTATATAATATGTGCTGACTTTCTGATTGGCTGTGATCCAGGGGGTGATGTATCAAAATAATCAAGCACGTCCACTATAGCTAGAATCATAGTATTAGTGCCATTCCATTCGTCGTAGCTTCGAGACCAAGGGAAAGGATCTAAAATTTCGAAAATTTGAATTAGGAGTGACGGCGCAAAAAATAAATAAATAAATAAATAAAATAAAATTAAAAAAAAATTCAAAATCGCTTTGCTTAATTATTGAACGCTTCAACTTTAGTTAGAATCTTATTATTGTCTCAGTCGAAGATGTCTTAGCCTCCAGGTTAATGAAAATATCTAATACTTTGAAAATGCGAATTAGGGGTGTTGATGCAAAGGGATAAATAAAAAAAATTCAAAACCGGTTTTCAAAATGAACAAGCACTTCCATCCGAGCCAGAATTTTGGTTTGGGTCTCATTCAATCTGTCTCAGCTTTCAGATTAACGAAAAATTAAAAAAATCGAAAATTTGAATTAGGAGGTGACGATATAAGAATATTAAAAAAAAAGAGCTAACACCACTCTGCCTTTCAAAAACAATAAATGCAAAATTTGATATCCTTTCGTTGCCAACAATTTAAACTAGTTATCAACAACTTGATTAAGTGTGTGACTACTGGCCATTGAATGACTACTAGCCATTGAAAAAGTGTACGAAGTGACTAGTTATGCATAAATAAAAAGCTGTCATACCTACAATATATTATGTACTAGTCACCATCTACTTATTAGATAGAAGCGAAAAATGTATTCTTCTCTGTACAAATAATTTACGGGAAATATTATCCATGTCCAGTGTGAAGAGAAAAATATTCAACAAATTGCCAAACAGACCATATTAAATATCGTAGTTTTAATAAAATGCAATTTCAAAAGACTGTTAAATAGTACTTTCTCTGTCCATTTCACTGATCATGTAAATAGAAGTATCAATTTCATCACAACTAACACACTGGTCCTGGGTTTAATGTTTTTGATGCTCGTTGTGGAAGGAAATTGCAAAGGTACGTAATATATGATATCACAGTACAATAGTGTGATTGTTATTACAACGTAACATGCACTGAATTATAACAGCAAGATTGAAAAATAATGTGAAAAGAAACAAACTTATAGATGAACAAACAGAATCATAAATGAACAGATTGAAAAGAAAGATTTATGCGACTATTGAAGAAACTATTTAAAAACAGAGTTCAAGAAAGATGCAATTCCAAAAGTAAACCCTTGGTGTATCCCACGTATGTTTTAGTGACAACGAAATAGTCTTTGCTACTTTCTTCCCGTTGTTAATATGCTACCAGCATGACCAATCGTTATCTTCATATTTAGTGCAGAGTAGTCGAAATGGCTAATAATAATACTTAAGATGGGAGGGATCGTGCCTACAGAATATTATGTCCTGGGGGATGAATGGGAGTGTTCTTAATGGGTTGTGGACGAAGTGAACAACCCATTCTTCTCTTTCCAAGAGTTCTAATAGAATGATTAGCTGTCTAGTGCCATAAGAGAAAGATTCGTCCAGCAATTGAAGAGAAGTGTCAGAAGTTGCCAGAACTTCAGAATTGTAGTTGAAGAATTAGTGTTAGAACTAGCTGAAAGCATCATGTGACCTTTCATTATCTTCATCCTCATTTAAAGACTTGTCGAAATGGCTGCTAATATTAATGTATAAGATAGTATGGTCGTTCTCAAATAATACTATGTCGTAACGGTTTCAATAACTTGTGGATGAAATGGATAGAGTTTATTCTTTGCTTTTCAATTGTTTTGATAGTTAATCTAAAAGTTAGTATTTTCTTTACTTGATTTTGGATATGTATATAACTATTCTAAGTTGATATAATATAAATATTAGCTTAAACACCATAGTAAAAAATTTTACTACGTCATTTTAGAAAGATTAGGCAAAGCAGGGATTATATATTTCTGAATTTTCAATCATTAAATGAGGAAAAATAAAAGTTTAGAATTTTATATCCAGATTATCTGTACATAAAATCTGGACATAAGATATCATCTTGTAAGATTAATGAGAATGAAAAGGATACAAATAAAAATGCTTATTTGGATGTTCGTTGGAAGAATGCCACACGTTCCCTGATTTTCAGAATGTTACAGAATAGAGTAAAGTTTTCCACAATTTCAAAGAACTACTTTCTTGCCTTTGATTCGTCCATTTTAATAATAATTACAAAATCTTTACAAATCACATTGAAAGCTTTCTGAAAGCTTCCAGAGATAACCTGCTGTAGCCTTAACTCCCAGTGTCCGAGCTTTCGAAATAGCTCCTCTAAAATAATGCATAAAATGGGAGTCATTTTATGCATCGTATTTAAGATCATATTCAAAATGTTACCGGTTAAGGAGATACAAAGGTATTTTTAATCTTTATAGGTTACAGTTGAAGTGAAGAGTCTAACCTGATCTTTTCAAGTGTTCTATTCAAAAGATCAGCTGTTTCTGGATAATATATATATGTGTGTGTGTGTGTGTATATATATGTATGTATGATTGTATGTATGTATGTATGTATGAATGTGGTCTGTTTCTTGTGTATACGATAGCTGCCACAAATATTAAGGGATTTTCACAAAACTTTATATTCGACTTTGTTATCAAAAAATTTAGAACTAGGTAAAAAAAAATTTCATTCGAACGAAAACTTCTAAATTTATTCGAAATTTTATATCTTTTTAACATGACAGCATAGAACACAATTTGATTTGACACAATTATGTATAAAAGGGCATATTTATTGCTCAATGATCTTGAGACTTTATAATTTCAATCAATGTTGTGAAAAATAGCCGCAATTTTTATGTTCATGACGTCATTAGCCCCCCTGGGGCAAGTTATACCCGAAGGGGGGGGGGGAGCATATGAATCGAAAGATTTTTCAAGTCCTTTAAAGTAAAGGGTAACACGTTATAACTGTAATTATTTGGATCAACGATGTCGATTTTTCAAACATTTTCTTGTAAAATTTGAAAAAAAAAATAAATAAATAAGTTCACATTTCTACTTAAAAATGGATTATGGTATGAGAAAGTCTAGTTGAGCCAAGTCTAGTTGAAAGTTATGTACCGCCCCCCCCCCCCCCTCCAAAAAAATATATATATATATATATATATATTCAATTTTACTGAACAGTTGCTGAGAAAATCCGTATTTTTGTGCATATATAGTTTTGGACAGAAGTGCATAAAGAATTCCCGTTGTGGAAAGATAATATACACTTCTGCAAGAAATCCCGCAGCTTAGACACATCTTTCCGACCTTATACGTCAGTTAAATGATAAAGTTGCGCACGCATTATTTTTTAGTTCCATTCCCAATGCAATATCATGGGAAGACATTTCGAGATATGTCTTTTCTCACAGTATCTCGACACTTGATTGTCTGTCGCCAATCAAAGCAAAAATATCGTTGCAGCTCCCTTCATTTATTTACAAAGATTAAAAAAAAACATTAAAATAATAGTTACTGAGTCGTAAATTATTTAGATTGACACTGTCTACATTGTCTCATTTTCCTCGTTCCCAAAGTGAACAATCGTACTTTTTCATCCTTCGTGACAGAATTGCAGAAATAGCTGCTCATAAAGATGGATAAGATGAGGGGGGTGATAAGCTCCAAGAATACATCCGGAGAGAAATGGGTGTATTCTTAAGGTATTGTGACTGAAATGAAAAGTGCATTTTTCATATCCTTAGTGTCTAACCAGAAATATTAGCTATGTCCAGTGTCAAAAGGAAAGGATTATCTGGATCTAGGTTAACTAGATTCAATAAAATGATTAATTGGAACTCCATAATTGAGATATTAACCGGATAAAAGGATCCAATGGAGTAATTAAATACAATATTGGAAAGATTATTCAGAACGCCATAATACAATGATTAATTGGTATCTCAGAATATTATGTCATGTGACTAGAAGATGATACAATAATAGTGCATAGAATGGGAGGGATATTATATAGCCTATTTAGGATCATATCCATAATATAATAAGATGAAGGAGATATAGGAGTATTCTAGGTTGCAGCTGAAGTGAGGAGTCCAGCCTGGTCTTTTCATGTTTTTAGTACAGGCAGGGCCGTAGCCAGGCAGGGGCCAGAGGGAGCTAAGCCCCCCCTCCCCAATCGGTACACTCAACTCCCATCTCCTGATAAACATATTAAATATTTAGTAGTGATATAAAATTTCATCCAACATCTCATCCAAATTTTGCATAATAAATTTCTTTATAATATTTTTTTATAAATTACTTTGTTTTAAAGATTATTTAATTTGGCTGAATTTGTGACTGGCTTTGTGTGTTTACTGATAATCAATTTATTAACATATCTAATTTAAAAATATTTGAAAATTAAGATAATAGTATTTGGATACTTTTGTATTATTGCGGGGTTCACTCTTATACATTATAGAGTCAAAATCAACTGATAAGTAGTAAAGAGTTAATATTAAGTGATAACTGGTATTAACTTTTAGAAATTTTCTTCGATTCACTAACAGCTTTGCTACTAGTTAATGCCTATATTAAAATAATAGCAATTATTATATATTAATATTGACGTATAGCAGCTATAAGGATTTTCCTAATCAACTTTTAGCTCTCAAACACAATTATACAATTTTTGCTAATCATTTATATGGATTGAAATATATAATAGTAACTATTATGGTTAATAAATGCTAATGATTAACTGTGTTTTTGGTGAGCGCCTCTTTCAAGACTGTTAAGCTCCCTTTGAATTTCACTCCAGCCCCTCTTCAATTTCATCTTTGGCTACGGCCCTGAGTACAGGATAGGATAAGTAGATCTAGTACAGGATAGATAAAGACTAGTATAGGATAAATAGATCTATCATCAATATAAGTGTAATATAAAGTTTGACTTAAACGGCACAATATAGAGAATTATTAAACGATGACATCTCAATGTACATATTTTACTTTAATGATAGAGAAAAATTCTTAAATGGATTTACATAAATTAACTGGATCTAATGAAATAATGAAGTAAGAGAACATGCATATGCCCTGAGATGAAATAGGAGCATCTAAAATATCAGTTTATAATTATTTTGTTTATCTATACTAGGGAGCTCTGCCCCCTGCTCGCTCAGCTAGCGCAACTCCTTACTCACTGCGCTCGCAGAGCTCGCTTCATATCTATCTTTCCTAAAAATTTTACTTTCAAAAATCTCTTTTCTATCCTTGCCTATTTTCCACAGGAGGGTAAAGCAGTGATTTTTCTTAGCCCAGGGAATCCAAAAACTGAATTCCTTGATCATGAGCTCGCTTCGCGAGCTGCTTCATCCCACACTAAGTTTAAATCGATTAACGGTTTATTTCATCGTGTTACCTTATCATTTCTCTATAAATGTACCAAATTTCATATTTCTGTATGCTATAGTTTTTACGGTACGAGACGGAGAAATCACTAGACGTGCCGATACGATAAAAGTACACTTCAGAAGTGCATAAAAAGTAAAATATCTCAAAAACTACATCGAAATTAAGAAAAGGGACTCCGCCCTGCAAAAATTCATCCATGTAGATACCTGCCTTCAAAAATTCGTAGTCTTGGTATTGTTAGTCTATCCAGAACGCGAACTCGCAGCTCAAATATTTTGTCTTTGAATTTGACATTAAATATTTCTTAAACTACAATATATATTTAAAAAAAAAACCGGTTTATTTTAACGTATTTTCCAAAGCTTTTTCTACAAGTGTACCCAATTTTATATTTTTATATGCAATAGTTTTTGCGGTACAAAGCAAAGAATCTCGGGAAACGAGAAATTTGTCAAACAGCGACGAAATTTTTTTTTCATATAGGGAGCTTAGTAGTGATCGAAAATTTTTAACAGGAGGTGCCATAAAACAAATTAAACAGTAAATTTATGATGGGAATTTCGTATGGTGTATACACCATTTTTAAAGCAAGTACTAATCATTTTTGCATACTTATTTGGTACAGTCAGACGGATTTTTGGAGAAACTGAAAGTGTCATCTCAAAAACCGGAAACGGAAATTCTTAGTAGAATTCCTTACATCTTCTGGAATTTTTATGCAGAAATTTTTTATGGAAAGCATAGAAGATACGAAAAAAATAGTGTTTATTTTTTATTTCAATACATAAATTTCACGTTAAGACTGTCAAATATTTTGTGTAGTATTACTTTCCCTACATACGTAGTATAATATATAGAGAAAGTATTGTAACGTAGTCGAAAATTCGAATGCGAGTTTTCAACGAAAGAGCAAGTTTCAAGCATCCCTGAACTCGAAACATACGAGGTGATGTCTGTATGTGTATATGTGTGTGTCCGTGCGTCTGTGGATGTGATATCTGACGAACGAATGGAACGTTTTGAACGTAATTTGGTACGACTATTACAACCTCCAAATTTGAAAATCCCCAAATTGTCGAATGAATTTTTGAAAAAATCAGAACATTCAATGATGTTAAATTAATAATCATTTTGTGCCTAATTTTTATTCTTAAACGAATAACACAAGCTATACAACACTAACTTGAACCGTTCTCGAGATATTGCACGTTTTTCAAATAAGTGTACTTAAAAAATTACATAAAATTGAACAATAGAAACGATTCTCAAATATGTGATGAATTTAGCGACGTTGGCGACTAATCTAGCGAAATATTGCCAACTTGGCGACGTTTTCATAGTGGTGATAAAGGGACGAAAATGTCGCCAAATTGGTAAAAATGACACCAAATTTATGAATTAATAATAATTAACGCGTTTTAATATAATATAATGGAGTAAATTGCTTAGCAAATATTAGCAATATTTCCAGTTGTCAAGTTATATTTGAGCGAAATATAAGTTAATTTGGTACTTTAAATAATTTTACAAGTTGTCATTGTAGAAAAGTGCCTAATGTCAGCGTATTTTTCAACGCTAAAAACACTGTGCCGTGGATCTTGTTCATCACTACTTCGCATTGAAAAAAAGTTGGGAAAGTCATGTGCTGCCTACATCAGATTTTGTTCTTATTAATAGTGTTTCCTTGTTTCAAAAATATGCTACATACTATTTCTAGCTAGGTGAAACTTTTTGGCATTTTCAATTGCAAAATGAAACTAATAATGGCGTATATAAAGTAAATGCCTTTTCAAAACTATACAGGGTGTTCCAAAAAGATTGCAACACGCTTTAATTCTTTACCTGTTGGAGATAAGTGGGCAATGTAAATTGCAAAAATGTTGAAAGTAAGGTAAGAAATAAGACTACGTTAATAAAATAGTCTTTCCATTCATTTTCAATAAGTTACACTTTTTGAATTTTTATACGACCCCCTTAGACAAATTTGGTCAATCAGAAAATTTTTAATGCAACAAGATCATTAAAAAAACTCGCATATATGTATCTTTAAAATCAACTGAATTATGATAAAGGAAAAATCTGACGCCTCTTTTCCGTACCATGTGAAAGGCTGTTTCATCAGCGAAAATAGGGATCATAAACAAATTGACCATGGATATTGTTTAGATCAAAAATACGTTAATATGTGTCAAAATTTTTTATCACAAATGCATCTAAATAAAACATTACACAGACAGAGATCATATAAAGCAGTGGTACTCACTACGCGGTTGGGTATC
This sequence comes from Amaurobius ferox, assembly GCA_951213105.1. Taxonomy (NCBI): domain Eukaryota; kingdom Metazoa; phylum Arthropoda; class Arachnida; order Araneae; family Amaurobiidae; genus Amaurobius; species Amaurobius ferox. Next base: position 18,505,764 of record OX578137.1, read on the forward strand.
TTATGTATTATCATCCAGTTTTATCTTTTTAGGGATACGTCACAAATTTACATTTCTAATATGATATAGGTTTCCCATTCACAATATTCAATTTTCAATTAAATATAACTCGCTCAATTTTAAAGATACAGATATACGGTTTTTTTAATGATCTTGTTGCATTAAAAATAAAAAAATTCTAATTGACCCAATTTGTCTTAGTGGGTCGTATAAAAATTTAAAAAGTGCAACTTTTTGAAAATAAATGGGAGTGATATTTCATTAACGTAGTCTTATTTCCTACCTTACTTTCAATAAAGAATTCAGCGCGTTTCAATCTTTTTGGGACACCCTGTATATTTCATTATCATTTATAACCTCTTACTTCTTTCCCATGGTGACATGGGGTCTCGTAAATGAGATAATACTTTAAATTTGGTCGCACCAACAAAAAGGTTACGCACCACTGCTCTAGAGAATTCGTTACTGCGAAATTTATTAACAAGGGTTTTTAGCTTGATTATCTGCTTGACATAGAAATATTACATAGACTGTGACATAGACTGTGTGATTGGCATAGAAATATTATTTCTTTATCTGCATTTTATTTATGGACCTCCTGATTCAGTCCTCCATTGTTTAAGAAATAAATTTGAAAGCGATTCATTTATTTCTTTTCGCATGAAAACTCATATGGAGTTGAAATCTAGACAATTATGATGCATAGAACTAGAACATACAATGTGTAACAGTACTAAAGTAGATACTGACAGAATCCACATCTTGGGAGAACGTTTTCAAAATGTCCATGGATAATATTATTTGCAGTGATAATGCGATCCTAAGTTCAGGAGTCTAACTTGTAACCGGATTCTGTGAGTATGAACATGGTCCTCATACATCCTCACCTCAATCTATAAGAAATGCGATTCCGAATACTTGGTGGGATTAAATTTGTCTGTCTCCATAGAAGTTCGTAAAATTGTGGTCATTGAGTTAGAGAAAAGGAGATAAAACTCCTATAGATGAAAAGATTCAAAATGCCACAATGCTTTGAGAATTATATTTAGGTGTCGCTGGTGTTACTAAAATCCCGTTTGCTCTCGTTTGATTCAGAGGAGGGCGTAGTGTTTAGTATATGCATTTTTGATTATTTTTACGTTAAAGATCCCTAATTATAAGCAGAAATAACAAGTATTTTTCCGAGTTACAGAACAGAATACAGAATATACGTACAGAGACAAAAACAACAACAAAAAAAAAATGAAATGTAAAATCGCGTTATGGAGCGGCTAGCAATAGCAGGACCACAAATATTTGCAGGTTTGTACCTACATTGTTGAATTTTTGCAAGACGGAGCCCATTTTTTATTTAGATTTAGTTTATGAGTTATTCTATTTTTACTTTCCTTATATACATAATGTATAAGGAAAGTATTGCGACGGGGTCGAAAATTCGAATTCGAGTTTTCGACGGGAAAACACGTTTCAAGCATCCCTGATCACGAATCGATTTTGAGGTGATGTCTGTGTGTGTGTGTATGTGTGTGTGAACGAATGGGGCGATTCGAATGAAATTTGGTACAAAAATTACAATCCGTGAATACTGGAAGCCTATTGTTTGAAAACACAATCGAATGTTCAGAACCCCCTAAATTTTCGAATGAAATTTTGAAAAAATCATCAAAAAATCAAAAGTTTTAATAAAGTTACGCAAATAGACACTTCTTATGTAATTTTAGAAAACGACTGGCATAAACTTTAGAACGCTATCATGAACCGTTCTCGAGATATTGCACATTTTTCAAATAAATTTATCAAAAAATCCCGTAAATGAAAAAAATATTAACTGTTAAGAAATATGTTCACTTTTCATATGTAATATCATGCGATACATTTGGTGATATCATTCTCGTGGATCTAACTCGTTCCACCCACGAGAAAAGATACTTTGAGTAACACTTTTGTATTTGAACGCCAACAGTCATTTATCTGCTGTAAGAATAACTTATTTCTCCGTCCATAACGCTTGGTGAGATTTTGGCGACGATTTTAGCAAAATGTCGCCAACTTGACGACATTTTTAAATGTTGCCAAATTAAGGGAAATCTCGCCAATTGGATAAAAATGGTGCTAAATCAATGAAAATGACGACTCATTGAAGAAAATTCAATATCTTGGAAAAAATGTAAGTATCTACTATAAGAAAAACCTATTTTTTTTACTGTAAAAGTAGTAAATTCATTGCATTATATAAAGAAAGTCATAAGCTGCCCACATCAGATTTTTTATGATTGAATTGATCCATATTATTTAATTGGTTCAATGGTTTAATTGGTTGAGCAGAATGGGAGTGTGAGGGCGGTCGTGTGCGTTAGACTGGTTGAAAGAGCTCGCAAAGCAAGCTCCGGGGGTTAGTGAGTGCCAACGAATCCTGATATTATTGAACCTCTTTTATCTAGGTAACGATATCCCTAGCGTAAGAGAACTAGAAATCGACATAATAGGGGGAAGGGGATTGGTCGTAATCACCAGATAGAGAGAAAGAGAGAGACAGATAGGTCACGCAATTAGTCCTCGGTCAGTTATTGCCACGGCAACGTCCGGAATTAAGAGCGAAGGGGGACTTGGGAAGTCCATCTCAGCCGGACTATTTCCTGCGCAGTTCCCACATAACAACGTCGAAGAGCAATGTCGCATTTCCATCAACATTTATGACATATTTTTCATTTATATACTCATGATTGGAGTGATAGTTGTTCTGATAGACCAAATGCCGTAGTATTTGAGGAGGAAATGGGTATGTGGGAAATTAGACTGTACAATTCAATAATAAAAAGTTTGAAACCACACTTCCATTGCAACGACCAATACAGAGAGATTTTTTTAGCTTTCTAACGCTTTTAAGTACCAAATAACCGATAACTGCACTTGAGGCAACAAAACTAGCTATGAGCGACAATTTTTTGGCAAATTAGGAGATATTAAAATTTTCTGTAGAGTGATAAAAAAAAAAGAAATATCTCTAAGATATTTTTAAAGTAATCTTTTTGCAAAAATAACTAAAGAAAGATCAGTGCTAGTCAAGTGATGCGATTTTCGTGACAACAGCGGCTAGCAGTCGCTTCTCCAATGAACTTGATACTTTGATAACTTGAAATTATGACTTAACAATTAGCTCGATTTCAAATAGGACGCAAGTTCTATGACCATCAAGTGATTGCAATCAAAACACAAATTGATTTTTTTTTCTAAAGAGATAGAGGAGCAAAAAATATATCTTCAAAATACTTTTACAGCAGTCCTTCTAGAATACTAACTTAAAAAAATGCTAGTAAAGCGATTTCCTCAACAACTAGTAACCAGCAATCGCTTTATAGCAACTAAGAGTTTGTAGGAAGGAGGTAGTTGCTGGACCTATATCTGCACATCCTATAAGATAAGAGGGAAAGGTTGGAAGATGGAGAGTTCACTAGATCTCCTTCGCTCATTCGGACGCGATGGATGATCAGTAAAGAAAGGTAGATGGGACCAGCGGTCGGAAGTAGTGCGCTATAAGTAGCGAAACTACAGTAGTCACTACTTTTTCTCGTAGTTTGTAGTGTAACGCGCTACTTTTAAAAATAAGTAGTGTAGCGAGTTGCGCGATACAGTAAATCACTAGTTTGTATCGAGTTTGGACGCTACTTTTAACGCTACTTTAGTAAACAAACAAGGTGCCATTCTACATATCATGTGATCACCCTTTCTTCATTTCTATGAAATTTAGTATTTTGCGCAACGATGTACGATGAATGGCTGCAGGGATGCTGAAGGGTTAAGAAGGCCATTGCCTCCTGAAGTTGATTTTTTATATGGATATATTCGGATGTGTTATTTCAAAAAAGATCCTGCTTATCTGATTGCAATTTTGATATGCAAATTCAACTAAAAATAAGCAAACATGTTTTTAAATAAATAGTTTTTACTTTTATTTTATTTTATACTTTTAATAAATAAAATATCAACTTTAATTAAACTTTAAAATCAAAGGCCAAGGTTAAAATTATACGGTCAAAGCTCTTTCGGGCATCACAGTGTCGCTTCGCCACTGATGAAGGACATTGTGATGCCCGAAAGCTCTTTGACAGTGTAATTTTTGTACGTCGAGGAAAGGAGATTTTATTAAAGGACTCTTAAACCTAGTTTTGGTTGTCTTTGATTTTGAAGTTTATACTTTTATTTTATTTTACTGTTTTCATAAGTGGGTAAAAGCGTAAAGATTGGTAAGTTGATCAGTAAATTTTAATTATTCAGAATAAGTATGTTAAATTACTACAGTATACCCATATCCTCAACTTTTTTTGTGAAAATTGAAGCTATTTTCAAAATTCGTCTTATAAAAGTAGTTATGTAGTGACTACATTTTAAAAGTAGTTTGTAGTCACTACATTTTAAAAAGTAGTTGTAGTCGTAGTTAACTACATTTGTCATAATGTAGTTATAGTTATAGATCACTACAATAATAAAGTAGTTTTTCAACTACTGGATGGGACCAAGGTTTATAGATACTACAGGACCAAGGTTTATAGATACTACAGGACCAAGGTTTATAGATAGATAGTAGTACCTATATGGATGGACCAGGATGGGACCAGGGAATATTAGAATAACCAGAAGGGACCGCCTTCTAACTGGCAATTTGGCAGAATTCCAGTTGATGTATGGTAGCCAAATTTCCAACAATCATTACAACTCGAAATTAGGAATGTACAAATAAACTGAACTTGAAAAGGCGGATAAAGCAATGATGTGTGAAGAATTGTTTTGGAAGAATAAATGGAATTTTGAAAAAGTTTGTAAATCTCTAGGGTAAATATTGGAAGTATGTTGATTATAGGTAAATCACATATATTACTACTGGGTAGGAATGAAACTATTTAAAATATTAAACATTAATGTTCATTTTAAGGTTTATGGCCTTCAAATTAAAGACAAAGCAATTGAAGTTTTCTAACACAATTCGGATTCGGATCCATACAGCACAAGGTATTCCATTAGAATCCATTAATCCTCCATCTAACATGAATATATATACAAACGCTCATTGGTAACTATATCATTGTTGTAAGGATAACTTGTTGTAAGGATGAGTATAGGGAGAGATTTTGTTTTAGCTGAACCACAGTTTTTGATTGCTGCTTTAAGTAAATCCATTGTTATAACTTGTTTTTCATTTTAGGTATATATGTTGATACGTATTGCTGATTTGGGTAAATAGAGTGTTATTCATTGTTGGTGTTTTGGGTACATACATTTTTATATATTGCTGTTGTTTTGGATACATACATTATTAAACATTGCTGTTGTTTTGGGCACATGTATTGGTATACATTGTTGCTGCTGTGGGTACATACATTGTTATACATATTTGCTGTTTTGGATATATGCTTTGTACATTATTATCGGGGTACCGACAACGCATATTGAGAAATTGAAACTGTTAATAAACATGGAACTCGAATATGAGACGAAACGCATTTTACGATTACATTATAGCAACAGAATCAATATTTCAACAATATTGATAGTTTCGATGCAGCGGGATAAAGCAAATAAAAAATGGCAGTCAAACATAGTAACCATTTTACAAAACCAAGATTCCAAGAAATAATACAAATCTCGAAATAAGAACGAATTAAAGCCATCTTCGACCCATTGTCAGGACAACAGCGTTGGGCAATCACTCGATAACAACCTAGAATCCGGGGAGATGGCATTTACCGGACAGAATCTATCTCTGCCGAACTGCACGTCCACCAAGATAAGGGGGATGCAGTCAGAGGCAGAGCCTTCATTAGGATGCTTTCTTCGCTAATTCGAACACGATTGATGATCTGCAAAGGGAGAGCCAGAGATGGATGAAACCACGGATTGGAGGTTAGAATAACCAGAAGGCACAACCTCCGACTAAGCAATTTGACTGGGGGGAGCAGCTGAATTATGGTGGCCGAATTTAATTTTGTATCACTTTATACTTAAAATTAGGTATGTACGAAATGACAGTGCTTGAAAATGATAATAATTTTGGTAATGGATGCAGTTCATAAGGTCATGGTATATGAAGGATACTTTTTGGAGCAATTAAATGTAATATTGAAAATTAAATGTAATATTGAAAATTATATAAATAAAACAAGCATAAATGTAGTTTTTTTTTTAAGTACCCCCCTTCTGCATACTTAAATGTATGAAAAATGTATTTATTAAAATGCATGCAACTTAAATGCATGAAGGATAATGACATACTAAATTTCGATTTTCTAGCTGCTCCAGTTCTCGAGTTATTCCAAATGAAATATGAGTAAATTCCTATGGCGGGCCCAGGATGGGCTAGGCCGATAAAGTTCAGAATTAAAAAATATTAAAATGTACCACAAAAACAGCGATATGCCAAATGTGAGCTATCTAACTGCTCCGGATCTCGAGTTATTCCCGAAAAACGAATACATTCCTATAGCGGGTTCAGAACGGGCTAGCCCGATAAGGCTCACAATATAAAGAATTAAAATATGCAGCAAAAGGCGGCATATCAAATGTGGACTTTTTAACTGCTCCAATTTTCGAATTATTATTTATAAGCTATTTTGGTGGGACTAGGACAGTCTATCCCGATAAGAATTCAAAATCCCCAAAACTAAAATTTACGACAAAATACAATGACCTACCAAATTTGGACTATCTCGAGTTATCCCCCCCCCCCCCCCCCCAAAACGAGTATATTTCTGTAGCTGGCCCAGGACGGGATAGCCCGATAAATTTTTTAATTCAAAGATATAAAATGTACCACACAAAATAACAACCTACCAAATTTCATGTTATTATGATTAATACAACCTGATTTTTTTTAGGGCCTCGAGGATTTTAAATCACTTTAATAATAGTAGATCAAGTTACAGTACAAGTACAATCTAAGTAATCTTGTACTTCAATAATCCTGCACGTCAATAATCCAGCACGTTCAATAATACGGCACGTCCAATAATATGGCACCAATAATCTGGCACGCTCAATAATCAGGCACGTTCAATAATCAGGCACGTCCAATAATCCGGCATGTCCAATAATTCGACACGATAGCGCAGGAGATAACGGGCGACCTTTTTTAACACTTTACAACAAAGTTGAAAAGTGTTTATGACTTTGTTCATTCTGTCTGTCTGTCTGTCTGTCTGTCTGTCTGTCTGTCTGTCTGTCTGTCCGTTAGCACGATAACTGCCGTAAAAATGAGTTTATCAAAATGAAATTTTAGTATGTTGTTCAGACGGTCTGTAGGACCTATGGGAATATAAATAAATAATATCACCCAATTAGTTTTTTATTGAACCCGGGTTGAAAAAATGAAATACATTGAACCCTATGGGACCTAATTTTTCAAACATTTTTTAAGTAAATTTAAAATTCACGAATTGCTTCGAAATTTTTAGGAAATATTCACATTATCCCATAGAATATATAAAAAAAAATTGAGTAAAATATGTTAAGTAGTTTTTTAATTAAAAAAATTATTTAATATAGGGAAAAAAACAAATTCAATTAAATTCTGACTTTGGGATATCTTCCAGAAAGAAAAGAGAGAGATATTATATAATAAATATCTCTCCATTTGTTTAAACGTTTTGCATATGGGAGTGGCTTCATATTTTAAAATAAATTTGGTAGATAACAATTTTTCATTTTTTTAAAATTTTATATAACTCTTCATGATAAATTTAATTGATGGCATTTTAAATGCACTTTCCTACGTCCTAGAGAGTTAAAATTTGGTACACAGCTTAAATTTGTTGAACATTTTATTCGACAAAAATTTTATGGATCTTTAAATATAGATCATACATTTTTTTCGAAATGGCCTGAAAATAATCCCCGTTCACTTCTATAAATCATTGGTGTAATATTGTTAAAAATTCTGATGTGGACAGCACATGTCTTTCCCTGCAGACTCATATTCGTTCTCTTTATTTATTCAATGATAATTTGAGTTTATCTGCACAACATAAGTATTTTAAATGACATTGAATTTACACGTTAAACTTAAATTTGGTTCTCATTTGATAGCTGGACTTATTGTCAAAGGTGGCGTAGCGAAAACGCGAAAAAACTAGAATATCTCAAGAACGGCTAGTCCTAGAGTAATGGGGTTAGTCTTATTCTTTTTGTTGTCAAAAATCACATATAAAATAGGAATTTAATTGATATAATTGAGCACACGTAGTCTTTTATTTTTATATATAACGATTTTTGCTGGCCATTTCGCAAAAATAGCCCGTTCCTTTTTCCCGAATCGTAGTAAAATAACCTACAAATGATTTATATACAAAATTTTGTTAAATTTGGTATATAAATCACTTGTAGGTTATTGAAATATTATATTCAAAATTTTGTTAAATTTGGTTCATTAGTTTTTAGCTAGAGTGGATAAAGGCAATTTCTGCGGCCATTTCGCAAAGAAGGCAGATTCTTTTATTACGAATCGTACTATAATCTAATGAACATCAGGATTTCCCACAAAAAACATACCTACCAAATTGTATGAAATTCGGTCCATTAGTTTTTCAATTAGAGTGGATGATGTAATATCCACACAGACACACAGAAACATACACAGATACACCCTTACACACACAGACGTCTTCCTAAAAGTAGTTTTTTCGTGTTCTAGAAGTCCCAAAACGTGTAGATCCTTTGAAAATTCGAGTTCCGATCTTCGGCACGATTCCAATACTTTGAGTACATACACATACACATATATATTATCTGTGTATTATCTGTGTATCTAAATTCCGTGCCTATGCAATTACAATAGTTGTGATTTTAAATGATCCCTAAACTTCTATTATTTCTTCAAGGAAGCCTAATTTTAACATATGCAGAATGCAAATATCTCAAGCGATTGTAAGATGAATTACATAAGAATTGCTGAATTTTTTTCACACAAAATTATTTAGCTCTGGAGTCTGGAATACAAGTTATATGAATGAAATATTCATTGATTTTGCATAAAGAATCAGATGATTTATATTTCGATAGAGTTTTAAATATTTAAGTATAATAAATTACTGTAGTACTGTGATAATGTAAAAGATATTACCACTGAATGAATGACATTTTAGAAATTTTTAAATGAAATTACATTTCAGTTGGAAAGTGTTTCATAATCAATGCTTATGCATGATGGATCTTTCTTGTTATATTATGTGATGCTTTCTTTGTAAGAAAACATGGTTGAACACCTGTGCCCAACAGAGTGCGATTATGATAAGTCTGTCTGCCTATTGATGATTCTCTGAAACTGTAAAAGATAAGGACTTCCAAATAAAGGAACAATAGATTAGTGACTGTTTGATAAGGAGCACTGGAGAGAATAACCAGATCTTGACATATGATGAAATATGTGAAGAAGTTTTGACAGAAGAACATTCAGATGTAAATGCAATTCGTGCATCAAGTTTCGCAACCATCCAGCCAGATGTTGCCTCAAAATCCTTTAATACCTAAATGTGCGTGCAGAAGAAAACGCAGTTATTTACCGAAGAAACTGATTTTTCGATGATTACGTGAGAAAGTGTTTAAGGAAGGAATTGTTTCAAGGAGACAAGCATCAATTAAAAATATTTTTCTAAACAATGATTTTTTATACCAAATAGAAGCCTACAAAAGTATAATATGTATAAGCTTATAATATACATATCTAAATTTGTTTTGTACTTGTCACACTGCAGTAAATTCAATTACATGCCCATTCAAACAATTTGAGATAAATACTTTATTTACCTGCTATCCTCAATTTTTAATACATCTAACAAATCCAGTCGTCCAAAACTAGCTGGTTTTCAATAGTGCCGGATGACCGAGATTGTACTGTAAAAGGTTCTAAAAAAGTATTGTGATGAAATAAAAGTATTTAGCTATGCTAACATCTGACATATTTGATTTTCATTAATCAAGAATGCGAATGTATAAAAAGTTAACTCTTTTAACTCGCTCGGACACCACACACTCTTTATAGCATGTTCACTTTCGATGCCATGTAAAATAGTCTGATGTAAGCAGCACAAGACTTTCCCTGCAGACTCAAACTCATTTACTCTTTCCTTTTTTATAATTCATCGCAAAATTCCAAGCACTCATAACTCTCCATCAGCTCAGGCAAAATGAATAAACTTTTTGACTAGGATAATTAGAATCTGTAATCAAAAGTAGGTCCTGCCCTCTAAAATTTGGTTCAAGTTAAATCTGAAGAAAACCCTTTACGATACATTTATTTATAGTTGACATATTTTAAATCCAATGATTGGTTTGATCCTACGACAAAGTGGTAGGATTAACGCGTGGCATTCGAATACTTTTCTGACCGTACGCAAACAAGGTGCGACGGTTACCCGTAGGATTGAAATCTTTCGGACTATATTCCATTATTTTCCGTTTCTGCGTTGAAATATAACTTTTGTTGGGGCTTACCAAGAATATTTCTAACAGTTCTGCATGCATATGCGCATATTCATCAAAGCAGCTGGAAATAAACTAACGGTTCTTCAAATATATTCGTAGTGAAAAGCAGATGGCTGAGAATTTAGAGACAATAGAAACGACAAACTTGCTGAAACGACTAACGGGTGGTTAATCTAATCGTACACAGAAGAGGATGTTCTACTGGATGTATTCAGCCGCATTTGCAGATCTTTTGAAAGGTCTGTTTTCCCATGCCAAGGAAATCTATAGTGGAGTAGCTTTGAAAAGTACATTGAAACGCTGTTAAAACAAACTCTCAAAGTTATTTGAATATGATTCGCTTAACGTGAGGATCATTGAAATGTTCGACAATTAGATCAGTCTATACTTTTCAACGAATATGAAGATATTTGTATAACGTTCACAACTGGCTGAATTGAGAAGAATTGCAACTCCCTTGTTCAAAAAATTGATATATTGGTTAAATAGAACCTCGTGGTTAAATAGGACCATGGGCACATGACGTCAAACGGAAAATTTTGCACTTGCGTTTCCAAAGCAAAATATTAATAAGTAATATGTAATAGTAACATATAAGTAATAGTAACATATAGTAATACATAAGTATATAATAATAACAGGTTTTGAATTGTTATTTATTGTATCCCCCTTGCTATTGAAGCATATATCTTGTTAAAGATTGTCAATTTAACCACTGACACACACCTCACATATAGAATTTTGCATTTATTTTATACTATTTTTAAATACTGTGCATTCTTTTGAAGTATATACGCATTATTCATATTAGTTACATTTTTATATTTTTTTCTGGTTTCTATTCCAACCCTGTTGAAATAAATATTCGTCACAGACCTTGTTGCTTTGAAGATTCTTTAAAGCCAGATTCTTTTCAGCCTTTTGGACGTCATTTGAAACAGTAAAATCTGAAAATTTGTATTTAGGATGATATCAACAGTTAACACTCTAATTATTACACATTTAAAATTAATTGTAGGTGTGACATTTGAAGGGTTTTTTTAATGCATTATTTTTAGTACACGGCTCGTCGTAGGTTGTAATGTTTAATGAAGTAAAATATTTTCTGAAAGAAATATTATCCATCTTTTTGTTAATATTTAAATTTTAAAACTTTTTAAATTAATATTTAAGTCGATTTAGGGCAAACAAAGTCATGAAATAACTAAGAGAAGCTAATAATTAATACCTTACAAGGATTAGCATGCACACCGGTTTCGACCACGATTTCCCTCAGAATTCAAAAGTGAGTACAAGCGTTGCCACCGATAGACACGATGTATGTCAGTTGCCATGATGTATCTCGGAGGTAACGGTTCAAGACATACATAGGCTGTTTACAAATGTTTATAACACATTTAAATCAATATAATTAAGGTTTGACTTATTATTTATTTCTTAAATGTTCTATCTGATGTCCCTTTCTCTGGACTATCATTCTACATGTTGATTTCCAAGATAAGAGAGATTTACTTAAAGTATAAGTTGTATTATATTCCACACCTCTTTTGTAGTTTTCCATAATCCATCCATTGTTTTAGGTCTGCGTTTAGAAAGTTCTCTTTTTAACAACCCAAAAACACAACAATCCATTGGTAACACTTCTTTGGTGACACAACAATCCATTGGTAACACTTCTTTGGTGGCACACAAGGGAACTTTCAGGGAAGGAATATGAGCAAAATGTATGGAATTAATACCTGTATCTTTTGTCATTATATTTTACAAAGACATTAGTGGCAGATTTTGATGTGTGACTGGTAGTTTTATCCTAATGAAGTCCTACTCTATTAAGACTCTGTGGGTGATATTTCATCTTTAAAGATAAGAGTTAAAACATTATCTTTAAAGAAAATAATGCTTATCTTATTCAGCATTATCTTTTCAATATGCTGAATTGATATTGATATTTTTTAGACTTTTCTTAACTTCTATTTACCGTTATAAGAAAAATTAGCAAATAATCATGAAACCGTTACTGAAACTGATTTTAGGTCTTTTTTTTCCTCTTTTGCGATAGTAAATCGATCTTTTTTATTACAGCCATTTAAATAGATCCATGCTTCAATTGCAACAATATATTTCCATCCGTCACCGGATAAATGACTTTCATATAGAATTCTATATAGAGAAGATTTTTCATATAGAAGATACAGCGTGTTTTGCGCTTAGCCACATGTTTAGGCAAAAAGCTATGAACATTAAACTTTTAAATATTTCTAAAATTTCAATCTCTGTTTACAGTCGATATCTTGTTTACAGTCGACTGTTGTCAGTCGACTGAACTCGTCAGTTACAGTCGGCTGACTTGTTTACAGATAACTGTAAAAACAATTCAAAAGACGTTACAGACGACTGCAAACAACAATTCAAAACCTGTTATTATTATATACTTATGTATTACTATATGTTACTATTACTTATTTGTTGCCATTACATAATACTTATTAATATTTTGCTTTGGAAACGTAAGTGCAAAATTTTCCGTTTGACGTCACGTGCCCATGGTCTATGGAACCACGAGGGGGTGGTATATCAAGTTTTTGAACAAGGGAGTTGCAATTCTTTTCAATTCAGCCACTTGTGAACGTTATACAAATATCTTCATATTCGTTGAAAACTATAGACTGATCTAATTGTCGAACATTTCAATGATCCTCACGTTAAGCGAATCATATTCAAATAACTTTGACAGTTTGTTTTAACAGCATTTCAATGTACTTTTCAAAGCCACTGCACTGTAGATTTCCTTGGCATGGGAAAACAGACCTTTCAAAAGATCTGCAAATGCGGTTGAATACATCCAGTAGAACATCCTCTTCTGTGTACGATTAGATTAACTACCCGTTAGTCGTTTCAGCAAGTTTGTCGTTTCTATTGTCTCTAAATTCTCAGCCATCTGCTTTTCACTGCGAATATATTTGAAGAACCATTAGTTTATTTACAGCTGCTTTGATGAATATGCGCATATGCATGCAGAACTGTTAGAAATATTCTTGGCCCCAACAAAAGTTATATTTCAACACAGAAACTGAAAATAATGGAATATAGTCCGATAGATCTCAATTCTACGGGTAACCGTCGCACCTTGTTTGCTTAAGGTCAGAAAAGTATTCGAATACCATTCGTTAATCCTACCACTTTATCGCAGGATCAAACCAATCATTGGATTTAAAATATGTCAACTATAAATAAATGTGTCGTAAAGGATTGTCTTCAGATTTAACTTGAACAAACTTTTAGAGGACAGAACCTACTTTTGATTACAGATTCTAATTCTCCTAGTCAAAAAGTTTATTCATTTTGCCTGAGCTGATGGAGAGTTATGAGTGCTTGGAATTTGGCGCTCCTAATATCAAATTCATTCTTCAGTCTTTTAACTATATCTTGTCAAAGAAAACCAGCATATCAAACTGGATATTATTTTAATTGTCTAGACCATAAAAATTCAAAGGTACTGGGCCCAGAGCAGATCCCTCTGATAAGATTACTTAAGGATTAGTTTCTCAAAGAAATTTCAAAAGAGTGAAGAACTAAAAGAATATCTCTCTCTCTTTCTCTCAGTGTGTATGTGTCAGTGTCGACTTGGCTCGGGCGAGATGCGACCTTTTCCCACAGGGGCATCCGTCGTACCAGGGTCTCAGCCTTCATTTATTCATGTTGAAAACTGTTATTTTCGGTAATACGGCTGATATGCATCTAGCGTATGAGGCTGCCAATCAAAACGGAGGTGCTTCTATAAGATTTACCAACAATTTTACAGCAGCTCTCATATTGACAGCCCCATGTGCTAAATGTATATCGGTCCGGCCAGTGCTCCAGATTACACGCATGAAGTCCGCCTAATGAATGATGATGGTAAAAAATAGCCAACTGCCGCGTCTCCCAACAGCGTCCTTTAAATAAATGTACTTCCGTAGATGTCAACCTTAACTAAAAATGTTCATTTTAGTGTTCCCTGTCTCGCATCAGTGTTCCCTATCTTTGTACAGAGAGTTTTGAATCACCCTATATAATACCAATATTATTATATCTACATATATTTATAAACTTTATTTTATTATCGAAAATATTGTAATCAGATTTCTTTGAAATTCTGGACCCTAATACAACAGCATCGGCTGAATTGGATTATTTACTCCACTGCCATTATCCAATATATGGCAGCAGCCAAACATTCAGAATTTGGCTTACATGTCAACATTTAGTTTATTGACCGATGGTCACTCAGCATCTCTCGGAATACTTTCTATGCAGGTATGTATTGAGAACGAATGTTGCAGACTATAGAGATAAAGGGTTCCAACTGAACAAAAGCCAACTGGCTAGGATATCACCGGATGGCAGCTAATTTATGCTGGGCACCCATTCAGGCATTAATCCTTGCCGCCCCCGATTGAAGTCCATAAGTTTATGTTTAAGGGGTGCGGGAATGGAGGGGGGGGGGGGGTGCAGGGATTCCTGAATTTATGAAGCGAGGGATATTGGGAAGTCGGGATTCAGAGGACATCTGATAATCCCTGTGGAAGGCATGATTGGCGACCAGGAAATTTGCAAAGGAATCGAATCACGACACTGAATGTGGAAGTTGTAGTTAATGTTTGGCGCCAATGTAATTATGGAATAGCAGTAATGTAAAGCTGATTATGGAAAATAATGTTTGGTACATAAATAAGAAATGTCAACTTTGTAGGTGCAAATAAAGACTGGGGAATTTTCAGAGTATAATGGTACTGTATGTATAGCCTACGTGCGCAGGTAAAATATGGTCTAAAATTAAATACTTCGTTAGAAACAACATAAACAATTGATTAAAAATATCAACCGATGTTAGAGGCAAAAATATCCGCTTTCTTCAGGATAAAATATCAGAGAAATCATATCAGCAAAAACAAGACAATATTTCTCAAGACACACTTTCTTGTCTTTGTCGTTATGTCTTTTTTCCTGGAGAAGTAGGCTAATTTTTGCTTTGCAGTAAAAGCACATGGTAGTCACTACAGCAAAGGCAAAAAAATTTCTATCTATGGTTGAGCTTTCTAAGATTTTGATAAACCTTCTAAAATGTTAATATACGGGGTTCCAAGAAAAGTCCTTAAGCACATAAATGACTTTGTAAGGAAATGTCTACGAGTATGAACGTTATGTCTATTTATAGAAAAGTGGCAATGCCCGATCGAATACAATTAATTGAAGCTCTCCTAGCAGAGAATTTAGAGAGTTAAGACAAAACATTCGGCAACAAAGGGAGATAGACACACAAAAAAAAAGTCAATTGTAAAATTGTAGAGTATTATCTATGATGAGTAGGAACCGATTATAAAAACTTTTGAAAGAAATTTGCGAATTGCTTTATCTGGCAGAATTGCTTTATTTGACAGAAAATAGCGAATGGCTGTGCTGTTCAGGAATGCTAAAATAAACAACACGTACATGCCCAGAGTCTACTGTATAGCCAGTTCAAAATACCGTCCGCCAGCAACAGTACTTCATTGAAATTCAAGAAACCCCGTACTTTGACACCATAGGTGTCACCGTTACATCTAGCAACTGATGAATTTTGACGGGTATTAATTGATTTCCATGTACGCGTTGAGTGCGTTCCTAATGCCGATTTCTACAATTTAGACAATACTTTACAACTTTGTAATTGACATTTTTCGTCTATCTCGGTTTGTTGCCAAGTTAGTTATAGTAACGTCTTACATTTTTCACCAAAGTTTCTGCAATCACATTTATTCTAGATTCCCTCCATAAATAAAAGGGTGTTATAAACGGACCCTATTTTATTCGGTCGGTCATGGTCACTTTACTATAGTTAGACCAAATGTGTACACTCATGAACCTTTCCTTACGAAGAAAACCTACGTTAAAAACAAACTTACAATATCTTTAGTAGAATATTTCAACAGAAAATGTTCTGCCTTTGACGTAGTGTCTATTCTGTCATTCATTTAAACTATTTTACGCTGTTACTAACAAAATTTTTTAGTTTTTATTTATTAATGCATTTAAAACCGAAAATACCAATCTAAATTACCAGGTATCAAAAGTATTCTAACAAAAATTTCCATTTTATGCATCGTTCACAGTTGGCAAATGGTTTCAAATATATTTCTATAAAAGTAAGAAAATGATTTTTACTAGAGGGTTTCAAGTTCAGCTAATAAACCAAATTAGAAACTGTAAATCAGTTTCCATATAAGACGGCAGTCCATATAGGATGGCAAATCTATTATTGAATAGTACAGCAAACACGTTAGCATTTGCTATATATGTGATAAATATATTAATTACAAAATTTAAAAATATATTAATAGAGAACAGTGGTGCCCAACCTTTGGGGCATCGAGAACCATTTTTGATATGCAATTGAGTTAAAGATAGACTTCTATGTGTAACTAACGTACCATATCATCAGGGGCGTCTCGATCTTTGACCCCGAAATAAAAAATTTCAAGAAAATCTCAAAATTGGAAATTTTCGTTTTTAGTTATTTTAGACAAAAATATCCCCTAAACCCCTACCAAATATCTTTCCAAAATACGACACTAATAGTTTCTCATAATTTAAAGAGAAAGTGTAGTGTATTCTTTTTTTTAACTCACAATGTTGCACTGATAGAATGTGTAGTGGAATTTCACAACAACAAAAACGAAAATTTGCTGTATGATTTTGCTGTAGATATCTACCATTTTTTTAATAAAATAAATTTATTTAATATAATACATTCTAAATTATTAATCATCATTTAATTCCTTCAATATAAACTACAACACTTAAAATAAACAGTAATGTAAAATCCATTACAGTATGAATAATATAACAAAATATAAATATATTTAATCCCACTCGTTTAGTTAATGAATATAACTTTCGTTCCCATAAAGACAATTCAAAACACCACATTGACTTGGTCTCACAAATCGCCTAGTATAGACGGCTTGAGCACCAATGGCATAGACATAAGAAAAGCCAATATTTCTGATCGTCTGCTGCTCATGCTTGGTGACAAATTAGGCGCGATAACGCAACTTGTCGACTTCAGAAAAATATCGCCAAGTTGACGGCAATTCAATATCCCTGAAAATTATATTTAATGTCTTTGATAATCCTTATCTGCATTGTGGGATTAATTAAATATCGCATTGCGCAAATGATTCAAAATATAGCGAGATTCACTGTTTGCAGGGAAAGTACATTGTGTTAAGCCCCTATTACACGACAGTAATTTGGGCCAACAAACCGTTTGCAAAACAGCTCAGACAGCAAATTCAGACACAACATTTTAAGTTTAACCCGAAAATGTTGTTGTTGACGGAACAGCTGTGCGAAAATCGACCAATCAGAAGTGCGTAAATCCAAAACGTCACAGGTCACGGGCTTTCGAGTTATTTTATTTCTTACTTTAATGGCGACCAGGATGGCCGATTTTTGGAATACAGAAATGGAAGCTGATCTTATTGAACGTATTTAATTCAAACGGAACCTTTGGGATTTTAAAAGTACTCTTTACAGTAAGCTCATATTACACGACAGTAATTTGGGACAACAAACCATTCGCAAAACAGCTTTGGGACGTTCGTGGCGTCACTCCACGCAGCACAGAACGAAAGTGACGTCACCCCAAGCAACAAATGGCGAAGCATTTGTTGCTTGGAGTGACGTCACGAGCGTCCCAAACTTCGAGGAGTAATCAAGCTCGAGGATTGATTCTAGCTCTTTGGTCCCAAAGCTGTTTTGTGAACGGTTTGCTGTCCCAAATTACTGACGTGTAGTATATAGGGGGTTGTGTAAAATTTTCCTTTTGTTGGGGTTCAAGGGTTCATGAACTTATTGCGTTTTATTAGGGGTCTAAAGTAATTATGTTTTGCTAGGGAGTCGCATTGTAATTAATATTGATTGAGACGAGAGGGGGCATGTACAAGGATTTTAGTAGCATAAGCCCTGAAGACAGGAGATAATAGAAGAAAATATTGTAAACTTTATGCAATCCATCATATAACGGTTTTAAGATTTAGTCTAGAAAATAAAGTATATAAACAGCCAGGGGCGGCATATATACCAACTTTTTGCCTGAATATTAATGAAATTTCGCTCAAAATGCTGTCGAAAATAATCTGTTATTAAAAATACTACATTAATAATTTGTTAAAAAGTTCTTTTATTTTCCTTGCATACATAAAAAAATGCGTCTTATCTTTCCTTCTCTACAAAGTAAACACATAAAGAAGTGTGACAGGGCCGAAATTTTGACTTTAAGTTTTCGACGAAAGGTCACGTTTTAAGCATCCCTGAACTCGAATCCAACGTTATTGAGGTGATATGTGTGTGTGTGTGGACGCGATATCTCACGAACAAATGAAACGTTTAGGGGGGGGAAATGCTGCAATTATTACAATTACTGGAACCCTATTGACTTTAAACGAAATAGAATATTCGGAAGATCCCCAGTTTTCGAATGAATTTTTTGAAAAATCATTAAAAAAATCAAGACCTACAAAGAGGATAAATAAATAATTATTTTAGACGTAATACTTTTATCAGAAAACGATTTATATAAACTTTAGAACTCCGCATCCTTGAAACAACTGTTATGCTGTATTATTGTGTTATTTGTGCTTATTTAAGTTGCTCCAGGTTTTTTCAAATTCATAGATATATCATATCTGCAAATCAAATTTCCCAAATTAAAAGGGACATTTTCTTCACGAGCAAGCGATTTCGTTATTCGAAGAAAACTCCTCTTTATTAATTGTCCCGGCCTTTCAAAATACGATTTGCTTAAAGTTAAACATTGGATAATCCAAAAGACCTCCGCACTCTAAAGCCAATTCCCATTTAACACTCTCCTTGTATAAACTCCCTTTGTGTGCGGCAGAACCTTTTCTTGAATCCCGGCTTCTCTCTTCATTAATTTCGAAATTCTTAACCTTTCCCTGCTCGAGCATCGTTTAAAAATTCCCTCTGGGATCCGGAAGGATTTGTGCCGCCAATTGTCCGGCATAAATCAATCCCCGAATAGCGGCAGCCTACAATGTGTCTTTTGTCTTAATATTCGGCGTTCACCTGCCTGGGAGTAGGTTAGTTTAGCATCATTTTGTGTACGAAGATGTTGTTTGTACGTCTGGTCGGAGTAGAATACTTTTGTTTGAGGAGCGATTGTGCAGAAATGAAGTAATTCGATATTTCAATTTGTTTTAGCAGATATACACGGCGTTGTTCATGTTTTAAAATAAATGCGAAATCTACGAGTTTTCTAAACCATATTGTTCTCCAGAGGATTCTATTAAAAATATTTAATTTATATTCCCTTGGAAAATAAAAAAAAAAATCTGATGCCTCCAATAGTGTCTTTTTCCATAAAATAAAACAAGAAAGATCAATCATGCATAAAGCATTGATTATGAAACACTGTCCAACTGAAATGCAAAATGCGATACATTCAGCGGTGATATTTTTTTAATTATCACAGAACTGCGATAATTTATTTTACTTGAAAACTTAAAACTTCATCGAAAAAAATGAACTTGATTCAAATGACGTCATCGAAATATAAATCGGCTGGTACTCTATGTAAAAGCAGTGAATATTTCATTCATACACTTTTATTCCAGACTCCAGAGTTTAATTTTGCGTGAAAAAAAAATTACCAATTCTTATACAACTCATATTTACAATCACCTGTTTACATTCTGTATCCATTAAAATTAGGCTTCGTCGTAGAAATAATAAAAATTTGATGATTATATAAACTCAAAAATAGTGTAATTGCGTTGGTGCAGAATATAGATGCACAAAAATTACGCAAAAATAAAACGGCTTTAGGACGGATGCAGCACAAAAATAAATTTAAAAGAACTTTAAAAATCCCGATTTTGACACAAGATAGATGCGATATTTTATTTTGAAGTACGTCACGTGATCTCTTCATATAATATGGGTGTAATTATTATTTTAATTTTCATTTAAAAAACTACTGAACATATTTCGCTAATTTTTTTTTTATATATTTTATGAGATAATTCAAATATTTCCTAAAACTTTTGAAGCAATTTGTGAATTTTAAATTTACTTAAAAATGTTTGAAAAGTTAAGTACCATAGTGCTCTTCTTCTTCGAACCAGACCGTCCGACCTACCAGAAAGGTGTAAGGTATCTGTTTGGACGGCCGGGAAGTGCCACCCAATTTAGACCGGAACCCAGTGGGGGAGGCATCCACAGGGACCGTACCCTCCTTCCCCTACCACCAACCTCTCTGAAGGACTTAAGGACCCACATGTTTAACGTGATCGTACTCCGCGTGAACACGGCGGCAGTTTTGGCAGCGACGGGAATCGAACCCGGGCCTAGCGAGTGCAACTCCCGCGCGCTAACCACAGGGCTAGTACCATAGTGTTCAATGCATTTCATTTTTTTTAACCCGGGTTCAATCCAAAACTAATTACCTGATATTATTCCTTTACCTTCTCATATATCCCACAGACCGTCTCAACAATATACTAAAATTTCATTTTGATAAAGTCATTTTTACAGCAGTTATCGTGGGAACGGCCAGACAGACAGAATGAACAAAGTCATAAACACTTTTCAACTATGTTGTAAAGTGTTAAAAACTCGATATCAGAAAACAGTTACACAAATTATAGCTTTTGTTTGATCTTACTAAAATTGAATAAGGTTTTGTGGTTCCAAATAAAATAAAGTTCATTATTTTGAGTTCCTTCATTATAGAGCCCTACTGGAAAAATAAAAATTCTGATATCTCCAGAACAGCTCGTGACAAATACTAACGAATAGTGTCCACATATTTCTGGTTTAGAAATATTTTGAAAGCAATCATGCTTGCTTGATAAAAGTCACCGTATTTTTTTTTTTTCTATGTTATTTTCCATTTTAGATCACAACAAGTCATATTCACTATGACACATTCTGTAAATGTTATTTTCTTCTAAATAAAAATTATGTATAAAATGACTTGATTTGCATCATATTTTTTACGAATTCTATTAAATTTTCAAAATTTGAAAGTCTTTCCCTGAGCTGAGTCTCTTCAAAATTAATAAACAAGTAACTTAAATTGATTGTAATAATCAAATTTAATATCATTCAAGGTGCTCAATTCGTTCGATAGAAACAACGTTCAAAGAAGAAATAAAATTCCCACTATCTCGAGAATAGCTTATGATAACTGTTTACCATCATGATACTGCTAGACCTCACACGGCCAGACTCTCTCTTTAATCCCTGTGTGAAGTTCATACTCTTTAAAGACCAGTCAAGTCCCTAGACTTCTCTCCAATTGAGCATATTTGGGAAATCTGCCATATTTGGGAATGCAGCATATTTAGGAAGGTAGTTGTGCCAATCATAAAATGTAAACAAACTAACCCAACAATTACAGAAAATCTGGCAAAATTTGTTACAGAACAACATTAGAATGTTATTTGACGATATACAGCCCCGTATATCAGCTTATATCGCTAGAAAAGGATTCTCTAAGTATTAGCATCATGTAGACGTGTTGTTACCACTGCTCTGCAATTAAAAGTTCTTTTAAAATGAAAATGCAGTCATTTCTTTATCTTTACATACTTATTGCGTGTGCTAAGTTTCACACGATAAAACAATTCTTCGGGCATGTCATTTTTCTTGCTCGTATATAGACTCGTTCAAATATGAAAGGAAAGCCAATGACCTTAGTAGCTCATAAAGCGTAGTCTAAATAAGCGGAGATCCGTGTCGCAGTTTCTCACTGAGACATGCATTTTTTTGTTCAGTATGTAAAATAAGTATTATATTCAAATTTATATCTGCAACACCCTTTAAAAAACGCATGATTCTTTGGTATCATTGCTTTATAACCATCGAAAACCGTCCACTACTGCCAGTTTTAGGATTCATCATATTTATTTAGTTCTATGTAATTTTGAGGGTAGTTTAAAGAAATATTATTCCCGTCGAGTTTGAATTAACAAGATACTTCCGAAATAGAGAAAAATAAGTGTGAAAATAAAAAAAAAAATGTTAAAGCAGCTGAAACTTACACGGTACTCCCATTGAAAAAATAAATACATTTAAAAAATTATAACCTGTTGATGACGCAGGGCCAACTATGCAAATTGTGGGTCCCATTTACAAACATCTATCACGCCCCCCCCCCCCACGCCACATTTTGATTTCCCCCTCTTTGTGAATTTTTAATGTTTTCTTCTCAAAATATATATATTGGGGTTCCCCCTAGGAGCCGGAGCCCCTCCACTTGTGTGGTTTCCGTTGCACTCTCTACAGTTCCTCTATAGGTGAACCTGGATGAGGTCATATGAGCCTAAAACTAAGGTTTAGTGTCGAGCCCTCGAAATTGTTAACCCGTCACTGTAAAAGACAAAATACCAAATTCAAATTTGTCAACTTTATTTATACGAGAGAACGAGACAGATATAAAAATCAATAAAGTGACTCCCACGAAAAAGAACGCAGTATAAACAAAAACACACTCTCACTCAAAAGCTAATGGACCCAATTTCATAAAATTTTATATATAAATTACTTGCTGTTTACCCTCTTGCTGATTAGATTTTATTACAATCGAGATAAAAGAACATGCCTTTTTTTTTTTTCGAAATGACCCGCAAAAATCGACAAAATCTAAAACAAAAAGCTACGTATACTCAAATGTATCCATTAAATGTTTGTTTTATACGTAATTTCTGACGATGAAAATAATAAGACCAGTCCCATAACTGTAGAACTAGCCGTTCTCATGACATGATAGTTTATTCGCATTTTTGCTATGGCATCTTTGAAAATACGTGCAGTTACCAAGCGAAAACGAAAATCGAATTAAATGTGTCAATTCGGTGTTATTTCAAATAATTACGCATGTTATTTTGTGCAATTAAACTCAATTTAATGAATCATTAAAGAAATGAAGAGAAAATGAATTTGAATCTGTGAAAGTCATGTGCTGCCTAGATTTTTTACTTTCTTATCACGTTGTCTGAATTCTATCATAATCATCCACTGAGCAATCCAGACAGAGAAACTACGAAACCTACTTCCTAACGGACACAAGTCCTGCTCTATGAAATACTAGTTGGAACGATTTTCTTCTACATCACAAAGTCGTGTCTATTATTCTCAATTGGGAAAACTTCAACATTTTCCACTCAATCGGACCTTAAACATCATTTATCACGAGGTTAAAAATTCAAGCTTATGAAGCTCGTATGGAAGCATTTTGAATTTTCAAATAAAATTTGCAATCGAAAGTTTTTATTAGTCATTGAGCGGACGTCCGGTTTCAGAAAACTTTGGTATTCACTGCAAGTAAGCCAGATAAATCAAGATATATATATATATATATATATGTATATATATATATATATATATATATGTATATATATATATATATATATATATATATATATATTGTTAGAAACGCAGGATTTGTTATGTTAGTGTAAGATTGGAAGAAAAAAAATAGATTTAATCCAATTTTATATAATATGGTTTTAGTTTGAAAGAAAGAATTTAATCGAGCGTAGGAGTCGATGTTCGGAACTATCTTCTTCTTACATAATAAATGATATTTGTGTATCTGTGTATTTGTGCATGTCTGTGTGTGTGCGTGTGCGTGCGTGCATGTGCGTGCGTGCATGTGTGTGTGTGTGTGTGAATATAAAAGTTACGTTGTTTGCGGAAGATATGTGGAAAATTGGTTTAATTCTACTGACTGGGATTGTTTAAGAATTAAATTGTGTACCTGTGGATGCCCCCCCCCCCCCACTGGGTTCCGATCTAAATTGGGCGGCCACTTCCCGGCCGTCCAAACAGATACCTTACACCTTCGGGTAGGTCAAACGGTCTGGGTCAAAGAACCCGGTCTGGGCTGTGGAAATACATTCATAGACGTCACTTAGCTGTTGTCAATGTTAGAAAAGAAATCTCTAAAATGTTTGTGCGAGATGTTTTCGAAGAATAACTTGGGTGTTAAATCTGGAAAAGATAACATCCCATTTGCTTTTTATTCAGATAATGATTGCGATATAAGTAGAACTGAACACTGTGGAGTATGAATGTGTGAGAAAATAGAGTGGAGAATCATACTACAGATATTTTTATTATATTTTACCAATAAAATTCTTTATTTATAGTAAAATTCTTTATTTATAGGAAAATTTTGCAGCACGTTGAGGAAATTATTTTATACATTTCTAGGATTCTTCCTTCGCCTCCATGCCTGGAACATGGAAGACATTGATCTAAATTTCGATTCCATTCGGTTTGTCGATCGCAATCCCCCTCCCACCTCATCCTTCACTCCTCCCCCACACCGTGGTCGGCATAAGATGATCTGCAACCGTGTTCCTTCCATGTACTCAGCCAGCATGAACTTGGATCATTTGCAGACTCCATTTGGAACATAATTTGCTCTTCCCCCGCCCCCGCTGCATATTGTCCGGCATAAATTAATCGCCAGAGGGGGCTTTAAAACCAGCTGGCACCAGTCCAGTTGCTTCCCCTATACCGGACTGTTTGTCAGTAAGTTAATGCCGAATCTCTTGAGCTTTTCCGGACCTGAATGTATGGACAATAGAGTTTAATACAGAGTTAGAGAAAGGCTTGATGTTTGAACATCATTTTGAAATTCCAAAGACCCATTAACTATCATGGAAAGTAAGGGGTGCATAATATTGGAGGATCGCGTTACACAACGTCGGATATATCTTGTTACATATAAAATACTTGAAATAAATATTTAAAAAAATAATTGAGTAGAAAAAGTCTGATGTGAGCATCACATGACTTTCCCCACGTAATGCAATGACTTCATTTCTTTTATAACAAATTAATTAATGATGTACAAGATCCAATGCACAATATTTTTATACTACTCCCTAACGAAGCAAAATGGTTACTTAACCCCTTACAAAACGCAATTAATTTACTGCACTTTAGCCAATCCTATTCCCCTCCCCTCTCTCAATACCAAAGCGATGGAAATTATCAAAGAAATTGAATTTCATTTCCATCAGGCATTGCATTTTTTCAATTTTTGAGATTTTCGATAATTTGGCAGCATTAAAAAAAAAAATATCGCAAGTTGGCGATATTTCGCAAAATTTATCGCCAAAGTCAACCTATTTAAGGACACTTGTTACTTAAATTGATTTTATGTAACTTTATGATAAATTTATCGAGAAAACGTGTTATATCTCGAAAAAGATTCAGCATTTTAAAGTAGGTGTCATTTATTTTCTAATGATAATTTTTGTAAGAAATGTTTATTAATTTAACATTATTTAAGATCCTGATTTCACAACGTTTTTTCCAAAAAATCATTCGAAAATTGGCGCGGTCTTCCGAACATTCGATCGCGTTTAAAATCAGTGGGGTTCCAGTATTCACTGATTATGATAATCGCATCAAATTCTTTTCGAATAGCTCCATTCGGTCATGGATCTCTCTCTCTCTCTCTATCTATCTATCTCTATCTTTCTATCTTTCTCTCTCTCACACACAAACATACACACACGCACGCACGTACGTACGTAAACACACACACGCACGCAAACACACACACACGCACGCAAACACACACACACGCACGCAAACACACACACACGCACGCAAACACACACACACACGCACGCAAACACACACACGCACACACACACACGGGCACGAGCGTTTAGGGATGCTTGAAACGTGCTCTTTCGTCGAAAACTCGCAGTCGAAAACTCGCATTCGAATTTTTCTAGACCCCGTCACAATATTTTCCTTATACATTATATTATACGATGTATGTAAGAGAGTAAAAAGCATTCAAGAACCTACTAGAAAAATTCTATGTACTGCTATGATTAAAATTATCTTCTAAACTTTACCTAGAAGGCCAGGGGTCCTTGCTTCACTTATAATATTGATCAAGGAACAGAACCTAACGGAATCGGAATTTTGATCCCATCTCCCAGGAGACGGGAAAAATTAGGATGGTCTGAAAAGTTTTTTCAAGCCCGCTTGGTGATATAGGTGGAATCGCTGCATACCTATAATATCAAGTGCGAAATTTCACTTCATGTGATATTGATTTATAGCCAATCATATTTTGTTTCGAATGTTGCGGGACATAAATAATTGCTGTCTTTGGCAACAAGTAAAGCTTTCAATTTGACGAGATGTTGATTGAATGTTTATAATATATTGTGCTATAGATCTTATGTATGGATATAATTAATTCAGAATACACAATCCCGTCTGAATGTATCAGAGATAAATGCAGGGCGAGTTGCTTATTGACCCACCTCATATTGTGACATAAATGGCTTCCCGTAAATTGAATAGATAAACTGAAGGAATATGTATATTACCTTGCATTAGAGTCCACTTGAATCACACCTTCAATACATCTTTAACCTGGAACATAAAAATAAATATTACATCAAAATAGTTTAAAATTATAATTATAATTATCTGTGAAAATTAGTTTTATTATCAAATACATCGGCTTGACAAACCCACTGCCGACCTACTATATATAAATAGTTTTAAAGAATTGAGAATTTCTTTAAAGAACACCTTTGAAAAGAACCTTGTTAATCCAACCGCAGGAATAGAACCACAGATCTGCGTACTGGCCTGTCGATGCTCTACCGCTGAGCTACTGGACGGAATTGCAAGCTGTTATCGTTGAAGTAGATTCTGCATGCTCCACTCTTTAATGCCAGAATTATGTGCAACTGACAATCTGACTGACCAATTTTTACTATTTTTACGTCAAGTTTGCCTGAGCTGCTATTTTTATCCTCCAGGATAAAAAGGGATCCTTCATTAACCTCCTGTTTCGAAATCACCTCTCAATATCCCAGAGTCCACTGAATCCGTGCTAGTCATACTAGGGTCCCTTTTAGACTGCCACCAATTTTGTACTAACCTACAGGGTTGATTTGTTCGGACGCCTTTGTAAAGAACATGTCTGCCCCAACCGGGAATCGAACCTCGAATCTTCGTACTGGCCAACCGACGCTCTACCGTTGAGCTACTGGGACGAAATTGTAAGCTCTTATAGTCAAGGTGGACCCTACAACTTGTACAAGAAAGCTTACAAAAATATGCTTAATTTCACGCATTTTGGAATTTCATGATCTCTTTTAGTATTCCTTATAATTTTAAAGCCTCGATTAATTCAACTTTAAGTGTTAGGAAGCTGTAATGGCAAAGAATGCACGGTGTATTGGTTCATACATAAAGTGTGACAAGCAGGGACAACAATCGGGTAGGAAAAGCTGGCAGTGCTTTGGGGGTCTTAGGCAAAACTACAGAATTGGATATCCACCAATTGCCAACATAAAATAATAAGTTTAAAATATTCCAACCATCTTTCTACACAATTTCCCATTCAATTTGCACACATTAAAACATAGATGGAAAATGATGATTAAGAATTTCGTTGAAATGTTAATTGGCAAATATAAATCGATGGGAAAACGATTTTTCATTTATGTATTCTATATTACTTTTGTTGTTTTACATTCTGCCGGTCACCAAAGCTTCTTATGAAAAACCATCCGACACATTAAAACTTATTGAAGACTACAAAAGAAATGCTATCGGACAATCATCATTAAGTGATTTCACACTTTTGGCAATGGGAATATTAAAGCCAGAAAAAAAAAAAAAAAAAGAATGTGGCTGAGCTTATTGCTGAGTTTGATGCTTAAAAGGCTACAAAAAACCGTTTATTTTATTTATTTATTTATTTCACATACAGCTGAGTGAGATTTACTGACTAAGGAACATTTACACAGACCAAACTACAAAGTAAAACATTTTGCAACCTTTTCTCATTTTTTTCAGCTTCGGCGTTCATGAAAATTCCAGTTTCATTTCTGAAATATTCAGCTAATTATTGTCTGCCGAAGCGTTATTTTTGTGTGTGTGTGTATATATATATATATATATATATATATATATATATATATATATATATATATATATATATATATATATATATAAAAATATAAATTAGTAAATCCAATGTTAGAATGTATGTAGTAACTCATAAAACACTATTCCAAAATTTTTCTACAAAATACAAAGAAATGTAAGAAATTAAGACATAAAGAGGAAATAATAAAGCGTAATACAGGTCATAAAGACAAAGACGATCAACAAATTTCAAAAATGAGGAATGAAAATAGGAAAACTAAAAAATCAAGCAAAAAAGCTTGCACATGGAAGAACTTTAGACTTAAGATAAGTTCATTTCGAAAAAATTCTCTTCAAGTCCATATATCCCTTCGAAATGAACACAAAAATGCTTGTTTCTGAAACACAAGATAGATTTTATCTATAAACTTGTGTTATATGGACGACAAGCATATAGATTGGAACAATAAAGGAAACATAAATACCTCAAAACACACCTCATCAGCGCAACCATGACGAGCAAAATATGACTAGAGCAATGTTGCCATATGCCAAAATGAAAAGATGTGATTTGCTGTTGCCAAAGAAAGTAATAAAAACAGTTCTGCGCAAAAACAATAAAATGAGTTATTCAACAGTTAAAGCTTCAAGATAAAAAGATGAAAATATAATTTCAAGAGAATGAAGAAGTACGGCTAAAATAAGATAATAAGGGGAGAATATGAGAATTTTAGGCTAATCGAAACTTATTAACTATACTATTTACTAAATATGCAGGATATTGATACATTTAACTGGTAATTTTGAGGTTATTAATGTGCAAAGCATGAAATTTTTTATCTGATAATCTATAAATTCTAAAAAGTTGATTAAGTATAATAATATTTCTAAACAATTGAATCGAGTTGCAGGAATTAAAAGGTAATAATTTATTAATGTTAAATTTAAAAAAAAAATTTTATCATATAAATTAGTAACTATCTCATGAGCAGGTTCTATAATTAGATTTAAATCCAAATAATAAATATTATTACTAATAGAAGTTTCATTAGGTATTAATTCCAAATTATCCGGATAGAAATCTATATCAATGACATAGTTATCAGTAAATACAAGACAAATATATATATTTGTATAACTTCAACCTTTGAAAACACGTGGGACTTGACTCATAGATAATAGAAAAAATCTAAAATCTTAGAATTTTGTTTGGGAAATTAAAAAAATCGAGGATTTTTGTTTCCTTCTTTTTTAATACACCAAAAACAAATATCCAATCCTGACAAATGCAGTACAATAAAAGATGTCTTGTATTGAAACTACGTATTTGGCGAGCTCCGCACTTTCTGATATGAATATTTTAAAATCAAAAATGAGAAATTCTTTAAGTGATAAACCGCTTGATCAATGTACGATTATCTCTTTCATCGTATAATCCCGACTTTGAAGATTGAAAATATTATCAAGGCTGCGGCTGTCCACGATCTTATATTAATGTAATTTTATCTTATGTAAAGTATTCACCATATTCCTAATCTTGTTTCTTTCTGATAATATTATAAATAACATAATATATGACTCCACTAAATTGTTTGAAAACCGTTATATATATGGATTTGAGTGCTTTAAAGCCTTTTAAATACAAGTCTATTGGTAGATCTACTTTTAATTATAATGAAATTTCACAATCTCTCTCTATAGATAATGATTCCATGTCAAATGTAGCTAATGGATGTATTTGCAAAGTAAACAAATATGCTAAATATCTAAATCCACACTTGGGGCATATAGTTACAGGATACTTAGCCATGGTTAAAGACGACTCCTTAAGAACCATTATGGCATTTGGCACTAAATTCAGGATAACATCTTGTAATATTTCTTTTAAAGTTTTAAAGTCAACAAATCTTGACCTTGATAAACATATTTAAAAATTAGCTTCTAAATATACTCTGCCTTTAGAGGCATTTAATATCTGGAAATTTTCCTTATTAAAATTTATTTAAAAAACTATGTGTAGTATTAAATTGTCTAGATCTATATATAATATTGATAATATAAAATACTCCATTAATGATTTACAAAGATCTTTTGTTATTACTTATGTTGATAAAGCCTCTAATAATTATACTATTATCTGTAAAAAATTCTACATACAATTTCTGTTAGATTATTTAAAGAATAATACTCTATATAAACTAGATTCACATTCCATTAATAGAATCAAACTGAAAATTATCAATATGTATAGTGATTTAAATATTAATTATACATTTCTTAAATTTCTATATATAGTGCTTATTCCTAAATTTCACAAAAATCCTATTAAATTTAGAACAGTAACTAGTGGTCATAATACTTACTTTACCACTGCGCGTAAATTACTACTAAATTATTTAAATCTAATAAATGATAGTTTAAGTTATTCTAGCAATAATTACCTTATTCTAAATAATAGTAAAGAATTAAAGAATTAATTAACATCACTAGGTGGACTAATTGGATTTCAAACTTTTGATTTTAAAGATATTTTTAATAATATTAAGATCTCTGATCTATATGTTGTAATTTTAGCTCTATATACTGCTTATATTGCTAATCAATCTACTCAAACAATTTTTATCAATTTTTCTAAACTTCTTCACTTTGTTCTTTTCAATAATTATATTTTTCAAGTAAATAAATTATACGTACAAGTCTCAGGGCTTCGACAAGGTGGCTGCAGTAGCAGTATATTAGCTAATTTATATCTTTATCATTATGAACAGTCTCTTACTTCAATAGATTATAAAATTTACAGATATGTTGATGATCTGATTTGTTTAGTATTTACTGAAAACTATGTCATAAATATAGATTTCTATCCAGACAATTTGGAATTAATTCCTAATGAAGCCAATATTAGTAATAATATTAATTTTTTGGATTTAAATCTAATTATTGAACCTACTCATGGAATTGTTACTAATTTATATGTTAAAAAGGACTATTTTAATTTTAACATTAATAAAATATTACCATTTAATTCCTGCAACTCTATTCAATTGTTTAGAAATATTATACTTAATCAACTTTTTAGAATTTATGGATTATCAGATAAAAAATTTCATGCTATACATATAAATAATCTAAAAATTACCAGCAAATTATATAAATATCCAGCATATTTAGTAAATGATATAGTTAAAAAGTTTGGATTAGTTTAATATTCTTGAATTCTCTTAGTATTTTATATTAGCCAGACATCAACTTTCTCTTGAATTAACATTACATTGTATTTACATCCCCTTAAACATTACCCTTACTGTTTTCGATTATATTATACGTCCCATTATTTTGTAGCTCTTAGAATATCACCTTTTATTGCTTTTTCACATTACTGTTATTTATTTCTCATGATTGTCCTCAGTGGATCTCTACTTTTAGTCTTTGCGATTGGCAACACTGGTCTCTTCATTCTGGACTCCAATGGTTAGGACTTATGCAAAGTTTTTTTTCCCCATGTATTCTTGTTTCCTTTATAATTTCTTTATGTGTGTAGTCCAAGTTGTTAGAGTTCATAGATAATCAATCTCCAATATCAGAAACACACATTTTGCGTTCATTTTGATTAAAAACTTGGACTTGAAGAAGAGTTTTTTTCAAAATGAACAATTCAGTTATTTAGGCCTAGTGCTTATTCACGTGTATAGCTTTAATGCATGGATTTTATTTGTTTTTCAATTATCGATTCCCTTACATTGATATTTGTTGATTATCTTCAGCTTGACGACTAGAAATTTACATTTTTTCCATTTGATTGATGATTCTCTATTTAATACTTCTTTTTATTATGTCGGCATATTTTAGGGTTTTTTGAGCTGCAACTTCTAAAATCTATTATCTTAGAAACAGCTTAAATCAATAAATGAAATTTCTGAAAGAAATACGAAATATTAATTTTTATACAGTCCCCCGGTCCTACCAATTATATTTAGGAATCCTCATAAATTCATCCTCATACAATTTTATGCAAAATAAAAAAAACATCCTTTTACGACCAAAATTGACCGACTTATAGCTGTTTAAAGTTGGAGCACTTTTTGTGCTGAGAAATGGTCAATACGGTCCCTGAGTGGGTTGGTTGCCTGAAACTGGACATTTTTATGCGTGGAAAAGCGACTTAAGTCATAAAGTTTAATGCTTCATAACTCGGCGAATTTGGGTCGTAAAAGGAAGATTTTTTTTTATTTTGCATGAAATTGAATGAGATTGATTTTCCTAATTATAATTGGTAGGACCGAAGTACCGTATAAAAATTTATATTTGTTTTTCTTTCAGAAATGCATCTATTGATTTAAATTGTTTCCAAAATAATAGATTTTCAAATTTAAAACATTTTTGCAATTAGAAGTATATCTCTGTGACTAACGGTTGAGGAATATACGCTATATAAAAAGGTAGAACGCGATGTTGCTTTATGAAAAAAGGTAGAATTCTATTACTCTATATAAAAATATAAAAGGTAATGACTCTATATAAAAAAAAGAACGCGATGACACTATATAAAAAAGTAAAACGCGATGACACGCTATATAAAAAGTAGAATGTGATAACACTATATAAAAAAATAGAACGCTATTACTCTATATAAATATGTAAAAAGCGATGACACTACATAAAAAGTAGAACGCGATGGTACTATATTAAAAAGAAAAACAATATTACTCTATATGAAAAAGTAGAACGCGATGACGCACGCTATATAAAAAAAAGTAGATCGCAAATACAAAAAAGTTTGGCGGCCCTGTTCTAATCGCAAATACAAAAAAGTTTGGCGGTCCTGTTCTAATCTATTTTATAACATACTACACATACTGTTTGGTTCTAAAAATACGCACTGTATTTAGATCATCATTCCTTTGGTCGTGTCGCCATCATTCCTTTGGTCGTGAAGACACCAGTATGCTCTCCCGCACGCACTTTTGCCTTCAACGAAACATTGCTAAACGGCGAAATTTCCACATAAAATGTTCACCTAGAAAATTAATTAGATTGAATCATAAAACGTATAACTCCTCTTAATTAAAAAACAGGCTCACGAGGTGGCTTTTAATCAGATTTAAGACACGTTGCATAAAGCCTGGAGAGCTGAAAAGCAAAACGTAAACAATCAACGAACTTTTTTTAAATGTCTACTTCCAAAGCGTAACATTCTCACGTGGTTTTAAAATCCATTTAAGGTGACTCTTAAACGTCGGCGCATTTTTCACATTGGCGCAATTGAAGTATTAGAAGGAGAAAATAAAAGCATAGCGAAGAATAAATTAGTGAATTAACAGTTTAATGTGGAGTTAAAACATAAACAACGACAATTATGATGAAGAGGTAGAATGCATATCTCGCGCATTTGCTCTAAAAATAAAGTATTCTCTTTAGATGTCGTTGTGCGTGAAAATTAGATCTAGCGCTGTCGCGTAATCAGGTTATTTGAATTTGATTATTGCGACGCAACTGCATGAATGTGAAATGAACGAAATGTGGATGGTATTGCATTCTTTCTACATCATTGACACATTCGTGCAATTGCTTTGCATTTATTGATGATTAGAAAATACTAGTTGTGGTGTCCGCAGCTACCGGTCACTAAATACAGCAACTAGTTTTTATAGCAATCGGTAGTCGTCAATACGCTACGTGGACGCAGCTATCGTTTTGTCAAGAAAAAATACGTATTAAACAAGCATATAATCAATACATTTAAACATATTTATTTAGTTTTCAATTTCAGATTTTTGGGATTTCTGCGCGCCATTTCGCGAAAGAATGCAGGTTGCATTTTTCTGAATCATACAAAATTCTAATCAGCACCAGGGTAACCTAAAGGATACTTACTTACCTACCAAATTTTGCTAAATTTCGCCGAATAGTTTTTGAGCTAAAATGTCTACATACAGTGCACAGACAGACACACAGATACACACATAAGCAGGCACACAGACAGACGTCACTCTAAAAATAGTTTTTTTTTGTGTTCTAGAGTACTCGAAATGTCGAAATCCGTCAAAAACTGGTTCCGATTTTCGACTCCATTACTTTCCCTATGCATTACCATATAGTGTAGGGAAATTAAAAAGAATTTAAAAAAATAAATCAAAAGTTGTTATAAAATATCAGCAACAACCGTAAACTTATTTTAATTCGCGGCAGCATCCGATAGTACACAATTCATACTATAATACCATTTATTTATTACATTAATTTATTTCTCATTTTCGTTATCATTTATATCAAATTCGCATTATTAATACAACAAACAAGATAATACAGACGAGGACAACAACAGAGTGAAAAACACAACGTAAACACAGAACACAAAATGTTGTTACAATGCGGCTAGCAAGTCCATTCAGGTCGTTAAGATAAACTGGAATGAAGAGAAATCGGTAACAGGTGCAATACAATAATTAACGGAAAATATACTTCAAACAATCGCTTAGAATAATGGAAAAATACTTCGGTATCCGTATATGAATATAGAAAAACTTTCAGTTTATACTTAAACCAGTTAGGTGACTTTGTAAGGATTAACAATTTCTATTCTCGACTTCTTATTTTTCAAGCAGTGTCTTCCCCGGGTAAAGAAGAATTTAAATTTAAATAACAGCCAAGCAGATTGCGGACGGCAGAGGGAGCTGGCAACCAGGTTCTTAAAATGCGGCGACGCACGAGTTGGTACTTGGAGCGTGGCAGCCGATGACAGAAAGGGTGGACCATGTACATTCTGATTTATTATTTGTAAATTACGTTAATGGGTGTTTATTTTATGATGTTCTACAGCTTTAAGAATAAACGTATTGTTTTTATCGAAGATGCCTGTATGTTCATTCCGCCACCTTTACAACTTTACAGACTTCAGTTCATTAAATAAAACATATACATTTTTTAGGGCTAAGAACAAGAAGTTCTCCAGCAAAGTTTCATGGCTTTAGGAATGACATAATTATAGTTGCAAGAATGAGTGGATCTAACGCTGCGACTGATTTCCAAGTAGTTGGGGTTCTTAAATAAAAAGAAAATACATTGGAAAATATAAAGCTGGCGAGTAGTTAACATGTCACAGGTTTCCCCATTTCGGTAAGAGCGTCGTCATTATTATTACGCAAAATCAATGGATGTAGCTTCTTTGATCAAAGGATACAGATTAGAAAAATAATCACTACCCCAAACAAGGATACCATACAGGAAATAGGGTAACGCAAATGAGTTGTATAAAATTTTTAAGAATGGCTGCGAAACAGTTGACCTAAGGTAATAAAGATTATATAAAATATAACGTAGTTTTAGACACTATATGAGCCAAGGGGGAACGCCGTTTAAGATTACAATCAAACATCTACAACTTTTAACAGGATCAATTATCGATCAAAAACAAGGATTTTGTGTCGAACAAGTAGACAAATGATATCTAATATCCAAGTATATGCTACGAGTTGATAAGGAAACCAACATATAATTGATTTTAGAAACATTAATAATTAATTTATTAGCTGAAAACCACATATTTATACGCGTCATGCCATCATTCATATTGCGCAGTACACTATTATAATCATTTTCAAAATACATTTACACAGTGTCATCAGCAAAGGTGTTTAACTCACCATTTAGATTCAAATTACACAGATCATTAATATGCAATAGAAATATAAAGTTCAAAAACTGAACCTTAAGGGACACAAGAGTTTATAGACATGATGCTAAAACTTGTGTTATTAATGTTTACCAACTGCTTTCTATTATTTAAATAAGATTTTAATCAGTCATAAGCAGTACCGGGGAACCCATAAGCGTAAAGTTTTTTTTTTTTCATAATAGAATATCATGATAAACAGTGTCGAAAGCATTCGAGATATCCAAAAATATAGCAACCGGTTTTTTTTTTCCCTTTTTCTAATACTATATATATAATAAAGTTGTTAAAGTTGAGTAACGCGGATTTAGCATTAAGCCCCTTTTTAAAGACATATTGTTTATAGGGGAAAAATGTATTTTTGATTAATATATTCTTGGATTGTAACATTCACTAACTTTTCAAAATGTTAGAAAATATCGGAAGAATTGAAAATGGCTGTATAATTATTAAGATAATAATTATCCCCTTTTTTATAAAGCGGAATCAGAGTAAATCATTAACAAAATTATACTGTTTATTGATATTTCCTTCAGCTTAATATATTTCGTTCCTGGCCATAGTAATCTATTTTTAAAGCTTTAATTTATTTCGTAAGAGTTTTATTGAATTTCTTATAATTAATTAATTTCAGTAACTTTATCAAAAGGAAATCTAAGATGCCGCTTATAGAGCCTTCTTTCCGGATCAAACATTTTATATCTTCAGTTATCCATTTTTAACACTTTCCAACACAGTTGAAAGGTGTTTATGACTTTGTTCATTCATTCTGTCTGCCTGGCCTGTCTTTCCGTTCGCAGGATAACTGCCATAAAAGTGACATCAAAATGAAATTATGTTGTTGAGACGGTCTGTGGGACATGTGGGAATGCAAATGAATAATATCACCCAATTAGTTTTGAATTGAACCCGGGTTGAAAAAGTGAAATACATTGAACTCTATGGGACCTAATTTTTCAAACATTTTTTAAGCAAAGCTAAAATTTCCCAAATTGCTTCGAAAATTTTAAGAAATATTCAAATTATCTCATAAAATATATAAAAAAAAAAATTCAGCAAAATATGTTAATAAAAATTAAAATAATAATTACACCCATATTAAATGAAGAGATCACGTGATCTACTTTTTCTTCGATGATTTTCTTCGATAATCCACTTTTTCTTCGACGATCGTTCATTTTTCTTCAATGAAGTTTTAAGTTTTCAAGTAAAATAAATTATTGTAGTTCTGTGATAATTGAAAAAATATCACCGCTGAATGCATCACATTTTAGTGATGTTTAATGCATGATTGATCTTTCTTACTTTTATTACATTTAACATTAATTTTACAAATATTGATCATCCTCTTGACAGAATCACAAAGGTGCCATAACAGGTATTCATCTATATATATAAAGAAGAAAAGTATGTATGTATGTATGATCCAACATCACGGAAGAACGGCTGAATCGAATTTGATGAAATTTGATAGGTAGTCTTGAAATAACCCCACTTAAAATTTAGTCCACATTTCGAGTTTCTAACGCCAGGGGTTGTCGCGATATTAATGAAAAACGAAACTTCCGTTTGTCTCATCATCACGGGAGAACAGCTGCACCGAATTTAATGAAATTTTGTGGGTAGCTTCATAAGAAATCAAGATGGTTATTTAATTATCAGCATTTTATGAAGAAGATTCTTTCTTATATCATGACAAGTCATTTGACTCTTCAGTGGACACTAATGATGCCGTTATCACGTTCCGAGACCACTCGCTCGGAGGGCTTAGCTGCGAAGGGCGTGCCGTATAGGCACGCCGGAAGCAGCTATAACTTATATAATACGATTTTTTTTTCTTACATAATGCAAAGAATTGACTTCTTTCACAGTAAAAAAACAATGTATAAGATTCACGGCCCTATATGTTCCGGTGTAATTTTTTATCAGAGTTTTGCATCGTGAATCCCGAGCAACGCCGGGTAATCGCTGCTAGTATCATATAGATCTAAGTCTGACAAACACTAGTTTTTAATATAGTATTTAAACAAATTATAATTAATAGTGGCATAGGTATTATAGTTTTGTCAACAGTGAAAGCAAAGTTTAAAATACGCAAGATAATGATATGCACTATCTTTTAAATAGACAGCAGAAGCATTATCATATTATCATATTTTAAGCAATTACTAAAAAATAGGATCCATACACGTTCCAGAAGCTGGGCGAGTAACAATATTTATATAAGTGAATCCATTAAAAGCTAAAAAGTTCAAATAATCGGTAGATACATCAATATTCAATAAATTCAAAATTCAATGTTAAAATCACCAATTGAACTCATTTTTACATATTTGTGCTGCCTAACGATTTTTCCAAATTCATAAACTCATTTATAGAATATTTGTGAGATGTACACACTTATTATACATAAACCAATGGCACGATCGTTCGGATCTACTAATTCCCAAGTAACAGTTTTACAATATTTAAAAAACTAAATTTATCATTCTGAATGTAAATCATGATTCCCCCAGATATACCCTCTTCCCTACAACAAGCATAAAATTCAAAATAAGGAATAAAGTTGTGACTCACTTTCGAATCCAAATTTCTCTTAAAACAATATTATGAAGTCTATCCAAGTAAGAATTGGAAGAAATAAAAAAACTATTAAGATTGGCCAGTAAACTCCTAATATTTAAATGTCAGATAGTAATACCTCGATGCACATCGGATTGTAGAAACCAATACAAATCGTCAACATAATCAGGTCCTTATTGTTAGTGTCCAGATCTTCCAAGCAATTAATCTGGTGGACTTAAGAAGATTTATCAAACGCGAGATATATGTGGCCATACTTGACCCAAACAATCTTGAAGTTCTTCTTGCTTGAATATTTTCACATTTTATAAAATATTTTTATTATAAGGAGTAAGAGGTTCATTCGTGTAGATTTCAAAATCCCCTAAACATTCCAAGATTTAAACGATTATGCAGTTTGAATTGGGTAATTCAAACTGCATAAGTGTTTAAATTCAAGATTCAAGAATCTTTCATCTTTATCCTTCAAGATTATTTAATATAAGGTTGGGCATTCAGCCAGGCAACAAATCAAAGCGTCGTCAGCTTGACGTCGACGAGCATAGGCAGCGTTTGTTTGGTCTTTCGTGACGCCACGGAACAAGAAGTATTTTGAGAGTCGTTGCCAAAACACAGCGAGTTTTCGCATTATTACAATAAAAAATTGTTTGTTAATTTTGAAGTGGCAATATCCAGACGTAACGGTTTGCGCAGAGATTTTAAATTGTACTGTGCTGTGCACACCTTCCCCACTGACGTCCAAAGAGATTTGGTGACTTCGATGAGACGAATAGAATAAGACCATTACTCTAAGATGGACCATTCTCGAGATATTTAAGTTTTTTTTTAAATTGGGGAACTGAAGGCGTTTTCACTGTAGTGAAAAGCTATTTAATGAAATTTCTTAAAATTTAGTACTTGCGTCCCCTGAGGGTCATTCTGATACTCATTAGATTTTGATATGACATGATTCGGAAAAATATAACCGGCATTTTTTGCAAAATGACCCGCAAAGATTGTAAAAATATGAAATAAATGACTACAATTGTTGAAATATGTTAATCAAGTACTTGTACTTCATGTAATTTTTGACAACAAGTGAATAAGACTATCCCCATGGCACTAGGATGAACCGTTCTCGTGAAATATTAGTTTTTTTAATTTTGGAGAGCTGAAGACTTTATAAGTTTCCAAATGAAATGAACATGCATTGAAACTGCAAACTGGATATAATATAAGAAAAGTATCTGTGTTATTTTCTGCAATTAAACACAATTGAATGCATCATAAAATGAAAAATTAGAAAACGAATTTGAATTTGTAGCGAAAGTCATGTGCTGCTCACATTAGATCTTTACTTTCCCTGCAACACATGGTAATGTAAAAGGAAAATAGTATTGGAATCGTGTCGCAACTGAAGTTTCCGACGGATCTACACGTTTCGGGACTTCTAGAACACGAAAAAACTATTTTTAGCGTGACGTCTGTGTGCGCCTGTCTGTGCAATGTATATATCTACTCTAACTCATAAATTAATTGACCAAATTTCATAAAGGTTTATAGGTGAGTCACTTGTGTATGATCCTGGTGCTGGTTAGGTTTTGGAACGATTCGGGATGAAAGAACCTGCCTTTTTTTGCGAAATAGCCCGTAAATATTGTATGTAACCACTTTAGCTAAGAAACTAATTGACCAAATTTCACAAAATTTGTAGATAAATCACTTGTGGGTTACCCTGGTGCTGATTAGATTTTGGTATGATTCGTAAAAAAGAATCTGCCTTTTTTAGCGAAATGGCCCGCAAATCTAAAATATCTGACCTAAAATAAAATACTACATATGCTGAAATATATCAATTAAATGCTTGTATTATACGTAATTTTTAACGACAACAGGAATAAGATTAACCTCATTACTCTAAGACGGACCATTATCAAGATATTTAAATTTTTAATTTTGAGGAACTGAAGATGTTTTTCACTGTAGTTAAAAAACTATTTAATGAAATTTCTGAAAACTTCGCAGTTAAGTCCCTTGATGGTTATCCTGATGCTGATTAGATTTTGATATGATTTGAAAAAGTATAACTGAATCTTTTTTAGCGAAATGACACCAAAGATACTGAAAATTTGAAATAAATGACTTAAATTATTGAAATATATTAATTAAGTACATATTCTTCAGGTAGATTTTGATAACTAAGAGAATAAGACTGACCCCACGACAGTAGGATGAACCGTTCTCGAGATATTTTAGTTTTTTGGAATTATGAGAACTTTAAGATTTAAAGTGAATTAAGTTACCAAATGAGATAAAGATGCAATAAGAAAGGCAAATTGGATATAATATCAGAAAATAACCCATGTTATTTTATGCAATTAAACTCAATTTAGTGTATAATGAAAAAAACGAATTTGAATCTGCAGGGAAAGTCATCTGCTCTCCACTTCAGATTTTTTGGCATATTTTAATTCTTTTGATTTTTAACCTTATCGGCTGGCCCGTCTTAGGCCCGTTACAGCAATGTCCTCGGTTACAGCAATGTAGTACTTTTGGATTCAATGAATTTAGTCTGCATCAAAAGCTAATTTTTGTGGGAATTGAGCGTTTTGCTTGTGCCCATTTTTAGGACTATCACTTTTACCATAAAAGAAACTTTCTGGCCACCGACCACAGCTTGAACACATAGGCTCCCATAGCGGAAGGTAAGAGGAGACACTTGCTTGACCTCCTTTGGACGTTCAAGGTCACAAATGTGGGCATCAAGTTAGTGGATGTTGTACATCTTATCCTCATGGGAAAAGTTTTATGAGCGTCCATGCTTAAACATAAGTTCTCTTTTTTTTTCTGTAAAAGGAGGTTTTCAGCACACTGTGTCTAATACTATTATAATTCTATGAACCTTGAATTTATAAAACCAGATGACGAAAACTTATTTGAAAGTCGATAAGATTAAAACCTTCTACAAATTCATTGTCTAATGGTTCTCCAATACTTTTAAGTTGATTAGCAGCAGTTCTTTGACTTATATAAGATAACATTGAACCGAATTTTTCAAATGAATTTACCAATACCAGTACTTAATAGTTTACCTCTAACATTTTGATATTCCTTTATGATGCACCGAATATTTTTAAACATTTCATGATGTATAAGTTTGCTTATTGTGGAAATAGTTATGATTGCATTTTAATGGACAATATGTTTTTGCATTATTTATTTTAATTTTCATGTTTTAGGTACTCATTTTATTATGTTTACATATTATTCTTGTGTGGGTTTTTATATTATCTTCTGAAATTTGTTTTCCTTTTTCTATAAAAGGGCTTGTGCCTGTTGAGAAGTGTATTCCAAATAAATAAATAAATAAATAAATAAAGAATGGAGACCGATTCTTCACAAATTCCCTGTCTTCAAATGGTACACACACACACACATACACACACACACACATATATATATATATATATATATATATATAATTTACCAATTGGTAGAACTATTTACAATTACAATGAAGTTTCTAGGACATTAAACTCCGATGATCTTACATCATGTGTATGCAGCAATCAAAATCTTGCCCCTTTTGTCAACTCCACTCATGGTCACATTATTACTGGGGATCTCAGTATAGTTCAGGATGATATACTTAGGGATATTATGAATAAAGGGTCTAAATTTCGCATTCCATTCTGCCATCACCCTAAACAACTTCTTCAGTCTCTATCATTTGATTTTGATAAATTCATATATCAACTTGCTTGTTCACATTCTATTCCTATTGAAGCATTCAATCTATGGAAGTACACGACCTTACATCTACTTAAAAATGTTATTATAAACACTAAAATAACGAAGCCTAGGTATCCTTATAAACAACTCCTATCTGCTATCAAAGAACTACAACAACATTTTGTAATAGCTTATGTAGATAAAGCTTCTAATAATTATGCCATCATTTGTAAAAAATATTATGTTTCTCTGTTACAGAATTACTTAAAAGATAATCCAATTTTTAAACCCATTCATAATCAGTTTATCCAAATCAAAACTAAAATGCTAAAATTATATACACAATTAAATATTAATTGTAAGTTTTTTAAATTTCCTTATGTTACTTTGGTTCCTAAATTCCACAAATCACCTCTCAGTTTTAGAACAGTCACTTGTGGACATAATACCTTTACCACTACAGCTAGTAAGTACTTGCTTAACTGTTTAAATCGAATTAATGAATCTCTTAAATTCAGGATATTTCATTTTGAACAATAGTTTTGATTTAGTTAATCACCTTAGCAAGTTACCACAAATTCTTGGTTTCCAAACCTTTGATTTTAAAGACCTTTTTAATAATATTGTCATTAAAGATCTACATAAAGTTATTATCTCTCTTTATCATGACTATATATCTTCCAATCATGATGCTTTTAATGTCAAAAATTTTCCTATGCTCTTGCACTTTGTGTTATACAACAATTATATTATCCAAGGTGATAACATTTATTTACAAACATCTGGTGTACCACAAGGTGGCTGTAGTAGTAGTATACTCGCTAACTTAT
Organism: Amaurobius ferox; assembly: GCA_951213105.1. Taxonomy (NCBI): domain Eukaryota; kingdom Metazoa; phylum Arthropoda; class Arachnida; order Araneae; family Amaurobiidae; genus Amaurobius; species Amaurobius ferox. The sequence goes on from OX578137.1 coordinate 18,549,000, forward strand.
ATCTTTATTATTATGAATGTCATTTTAACTCTAATTCATATATTATATATAGATATGTTGACGACTTAATTTGTATTATCATTGATGATTCCTATCCCATTAATATTGATTTTTACCCGTCTAACCTAGAATTAATTCCTAATGAGCCTTGCGTTAGTCAAACTGTTAATTTTTTAGACCTAAATTTAAATACCCTCAATAATCATGTAATCACCAATCTATATGATAAAAAAGATTCTTACAACTTCACTATCATAAAGCTGCTATCCTATCATTCTTGTAATTCTATTCAATTGTTTAGAAACATCATTTTAAACCAGCTATTTCGAATACATCGACTTTCTGATCCTCAGTTTCACTTTCTCCACATCAATAATCTTAAACGCATTTGTCACAACTACCTATATCCGGAAGTATTTGTAAATAATATTATTAATAATTTCAAATATACCACGTAATAATTTAACGCATGCATTATTTATCTTTGATTGGTTAATTCATTTTTAAAAATTCACCCATTCTTATCACCTCACTTACCACTTGGCCTGAGTCTAATACTGTTTAATATTTTCGAATGACTATTTTCCGCTTGTCCTGAGTCCTATACTGTTTACTATTTTCGAAAGTCTCCATACATATTATGTATCGTTCAATTGTATTCATTCCCACTCGCATTGACGAAGTGAGGTGAAATGCTCGCCCACTCGCTTTGACGAGGTGAGGTGAAATGCACAGTCACTGGTTTGTCTTGCACGTGGTGCTGTTCTTGTGATTTCATGTTGCAGTTCGAGGAGGTATTGTTTTTCAGCTTTGTATAATTCAATTGATTTATTTTTGTCCTTCCACTAGCCAGTAGACAGTTCCAATGGTGTCTATAGTTAAATACTATCGCCATTGTCAGAAACTGGCTATTCTATCGGTTTTAATTCGAATTGTATGGCTGTCCTGATGAGAATGCAATTTCGAACTGACCGCCATTTTTTGTGTGGTTTCGATTGGTTGTTCTCTATTCTTAATCTCTTATCTTGAGCTGATTATTATTGCCTATTCTCATTTTTGCCGAGTTTTATTTTTATTTTTATTTTTATTTACTTTTATATACTTTTAATTGTGATTTTTGAATCCTAATATTCTTCTCATCCCCCTTTCCATTGTAGTGATATGTTGCCTTCTATCTTTATCCTTAGTCTTGGCTTATAGTTGCTCGTTTGTGACGGATATGCCGGAGATGGTTTTTTTTGTACATACAGTAGTTTATGCATAATTTTCGATTAAAATCCTTCAATTTTTATTTATATATATATATATATATATATACAGGGTGATTCTAAAAAGATAGGCCACACTTTACGAGGTGGTAGTATACACCAAACCAAGCATTTTTTGTCATAGTTTACCGGATCGGAAATGAAACGTAAAGGCGCTAGTGAACGCTTAATGGTGAAATCGATGAGGTGAGGCGAAAACACAAGAATAACTTAGAAGTTATAAAATTACATTTAATAAACAATAATTACAGTAATGACTCAAAACAGCGACCGCCAACCTGAATGCACGTGTCACAGCGGCGATGGAGAAGGCGAACTTTCTCGAACAGAGCAGGTATGTCGCGCACTTCGGCAGCAGCGCCCGATATTCTGGCGATGAATTCCTTTTCAGTTTCAAGGAGAGTGTCATAGACGAGACTCTTGAGATATCCCCACAAAAAGAAGTCAAGACACGACAGATCGACCGATTGGCCTCTCAAAGGTTGGAGCTGCTAATAATTGCTGCAATTACTGATAAGATCGTACATTCGGTGTTACGAAAATTTGCATAAGGTTTCTTTTTCTTTATCAAATGAAATTTGCATACGTGGTATTCTTCTTCAACTGGAAAATAACAACCAGAATGACTCTTCTAAGTTTACGGAGCGGCCACTTCCCAACGAGTAAGCGCCCTGTAACGCCTTTACATTTCATTTCCGACTCGGTAAACTATGACGAAAAATGTTTGGTTTGGTGTGTACTACCACCTCGTAAAGTTTAGCCCATCTTTTTTCAATCATCCTGTATATTACTGAGGAATTCATTCCCACGCGTCCTCGGATGTGTTTGATTTTCGAACTTTCGCAGATGCAATGGATTTAACCATGGGCGCCATAGAACTTTTTTCCTGGGGGCACAGGCTAACTCAAGGGTAGACGTACGACATCGACTAGCTTGATGTCCGCCTTTGAGACATTGAATACTCACTGAGAGGAGCGCAAGCGCCCCCCTCCCCCTTGACCTCTTCGATGGGCGCCCATGGATTTAACAAATAAATTTATTTTTGCTAAAGCTCGCTGATCTGCTTCATAATTTATTTAAGCTTTATCAAACTTTTTATACATTACAAATAAACCGGTATCAACAAAAATTTATTTTTTCGTATGAAACTTCCATTCACAATAATTATGGCCAGCTAAAGGTTTAGATTTTGGCAGTTCTCCATTAGTTGTGGGGGCCGGCATCTTTCTGGCATTTACCTGCATTTGCAAAGCTTGGCTTTGTTTTCGGAGTTCATCAATTTCTGCAAATTGAGCCATCGTTTAAAACTTAATAAATAAACCAAGTGTTCGTATACTTAAATAACGCCGTTTCTCTTGGGCCCATAACCTTTTAGCGTAAAGTCAGAATGCAAAAATGCAGCTCACACAATAATTTTTACCATCATAAGTAAGAAATATATCGAGTAAACCAAACCGGCTTAACCTTTTGCTTACGTGTGGACAGCGTCTATATCAACATTAGCGGACATTGGCGTCCAAGGACACCAATGTCCGCAAAGGGGGGATCGAACTGTTTGGAATAGGGTATGTCAAATACCTGTCTTTTTGAGAGGTTCTTCGTTTGGTATGGACGTTGTCCCACCCGTAAGCAAAAGGTTAACTAAAAAAGTTAGTTTAGTTTGTTTAATTAAAAAGTACGACTGTGGCTTTACCAACTGGAGTACACGATATAGTTTTAACACAGAGCCCCCTGGTACAGGGGGGACCTAATGTATCGAACACATGACTCTCCCTACACACATATATATATATGTATATAGCCTAGCTCGTTTCGCTTTGCAAGTACATTTTCACATGCTTTTAAATTTCCTTTGCCCCATCTCCCCCTTTATTGGTCAAATTTCCTATTTTCATATTTTGCCACTTTTACCTTTAATCTTCTTTTATTTAAAAAAAAAATTGATAATATTTTAAATATGCTTTTGATATATGTTTTTGTCCCTTCATATTTTGTCCACTTCACGTTTTGTCCCTTCATATAAGTTATTAGCTAATATTTTCCATATTTATATATTGTATATATATACAGTTACCTTGGTTAAAACACTGTCATACCATCTATGCTGGAATTGGGTTATTAGTCATTTCGGTTGTTAATACATAGTTACCGTTTTAAATATTTAAATATCCTATTTTACACACACACACATATATATACATATTTCAGTGGGGCTGAGTATAACCTTCGATGGACTCAGCCCTCCTGGCTCCTCCTTGGCTACAACTGCCAATTCAATTAGTCACATGAATTTATACAAAAGGAAACGGTATGAACTAAAATATATCCACTCCTAACCCAGTAAATTATCTATAATTATTGGCTTTCCTTCCAAATTGACTTTTCTTATACTTTTTCTGCACCGAGAGCTATTATTTACCTCAATTAAGGTTAAGAATGGTTGAATCCGCTCGTAAACAACCAGCTCGGGTGTGCTCGCCAGGCGGACAGATGGTGAAGCAGAATTCAAAGAAGGTCCTCCAGTCCATGACAGTTCGAATAATAGTATACTGCTTAGCGTGTATCCAGGATTAAAAATACTAATCCTTCAGTCACGTAAATTCGTTACTTTCAGGTTGGTTATTTGTGAAATGCGCCCAAAGTTAAACATACATAAGAGTTAATACAAAGGAAATGTGAAAATATTGGTAATGCAGGGGGTTTATAATTAAAGACAGACGTATGACTTTGATGCTGTAGGCAATAAGACATATTCCGCCCTTAGACGCCCCATTGTAAGGTATCTTCGGGTATATATATATATATATATATATATATATATATATATATATATAATAACGCCACATTAACGTTCAATTTTCATGAGCAAACTTTGGAATTTTCCTTCGAAAACGAATTGATAGAAAAACTAAGTAATAAATACTTTGAAAAAGATAAGGAAAACTTGATCAACGTATTAAAGCACAAATACTTTGATGCCATAGGCAATAATACATATGCCGCCCTTAAATGCTGTATATAAGATCTCTTGGGATAATAAAGCCCCGTTAACGTTCTACCAATTTTCATGGACAGCCTTTAGAATTTTTTTTCGAAAAGGAATGTAAGATTTGATAGAGAAACTAAGTAAAAAACACTTTGTGCAAAGGATAAGAAAAACACGAGCAACGTGTTTAAGCACATATAAAATAATAATGCAACACACATTTGTTTCAAGCATACGCTGGTGTGGTCTTTCTTATATTGGTCAAATGAAACGTGCTTTTGAAATTTTGAATGAAGGAACATGAAAACTATGTCTAGAAACAGACATTTATTAAATCTTGCACAACATTGCTATGGCTTCAACCACCGTTTTAAGTTTTTCTTCAGCAAGGAACATACAAAAATGTACGTCAATCTATGATCTTAATATTTTTAAGCCCCCCATATCCAGAAAAATTCTAGCAATTTAGTTAATGACTTGTCCGGAACTCCATTTTTGTCCTCGGTCTGGCGGAGTGTTCTGCAATTTGCATCCCTTTTCCTTTATATTTGTTCCATATCTTAGCCTTTGGGATTTTTGTTTGTCATTTTGACTTATTTTTTAACTGGTTGGGTCAATAGTTGCACTTTACCCAAGGATATGGGTAAAAGGAATCAATAATGACGTCATGCAAAAAAATTAAGAGTAAGGTGGAATAATGAGATGTAAATAATGTCGTACTAAAAATACGAATCTTTTTTACCAGCCTGTAATGGTTGGGATGCAATTTGACAGATTTTTTTTACCAAAACTTAATTTGCAGAAACAATAGATTGGACATTACAGAGAACAAAATTGAGAAATTTAAACAAGAAATCTTGTATTATTTGTAGACAACACTTTCTTTCATTCATTTAATTATTTATTATTTTCATCCTTTGAAATAAATAATAATAAAAAAAATCAGTGACACGTGACGTACAACTTTTTTTTATTGCTTCTGGTCAAACTAACACGCATTTCATGAACACATTCTCCCACACATTTAACACCTCTCATATTCAAAATTTTATTTTCGTAACAAATGAATATAACTTTGAGAAAATAACACTGTCACTAAGTGTTGTTATGACCCCGGTTTATACTCACTACACATTATGGTTTAAACTACAAGCTGCATCGCGAATACATTCGAAACCCCCTCACTGCATGTGGGAAAAAAAAAATACGTAAAATGTACTACAAGTTTATGTATTGTATAAAGAACTATCTAACAAATATGGTCTCCACATAACAGAATTTACGTCTGAAATGTTAGATCAGGCATCGATTCAGCTAGCATATATTTTACAATAATTGCTGATACAAACAGAAAAAAAAGAATAATAATGATAACTGAAATGTGGCTTAATTTGACTGTCTCATACTAAAATCCGTTTTTAGAAGCTTGAAACTTTTTTTTTCCAATTTTTTAAAAAATCTGTATCGTTGATCCAAATGATCGCAATTATAACATGTTACCCTACCCTGCATTTTAAAAGGTTTAAAATATTTCGATTGATACCAAGCTTCACAACGTACCCCCGGAGTAACGTACCCTCCCCCACACGCCTCAAATGACGTCACGAACTCAAATGACGTGCAAATGACGTCACGAACACAAAAATTATATCGCGGTTATTTCTCACTGCAATGATTGAAGCTGTTAAATTTCTTGATCATTGGGTCATAAATAACTCTTTTTGGCATAATCATGCATCATGATTATGCCAACTTTTGTCCTATGCTGCCATGTTAAGAAAATATAAAATTTCGAACCCATTTCGAAGTTTTCGCTCGAATTTCAAAACATTCTATCCAGTTTTAGATTTTTCGATAACAATAAATATATTTATAAAAAATTCGATATAAAAAAAAATTCGTAAAAATCCATTAATATTTGTGGCAGCTAACGTGTACAAAAGAAATCGACCACAGACAGGTAGTCTAACATCACTCTAAAAATAGTCAAAACGTGTTCAGGAGGTCCTAAAACATATATTGACATCAAAATCTCGAAATCGAAAACTTTCGTAAATGCAATAGTTCCTCTATAATACATTCTATAGTATAAGAAGGTAAATATTATGTATAAAGTGTTATTATAGCAAAAAGGTATTTTAAAATAGCATAATTTCTTTCTTTATTAAAAGTGAATAACATAAACAAACTCATATCGTGGACACATATATTACACCCGGTTCAGACTAAAAAGTGAATATGCTTGTGGCCATCAGACAAATGATAATGACATGCGTAAATAAACAGACTCAGTATGAGAAAGTAAATATTGTGTATAAAGTGTTATTGCAAAAAGGTATTTTAAAATAGCATAATTTCTTTCTGTATTAAAAGTGAATAACATAAACAAACTCATATCGTGGACACATATATTACACCCGGTTCAGACCAAAAAGTGAATATGCTTGTGGCCATCAGACAAACGATAATGACATGCGTAAATAAACAGACTCAGTATGAGAAAGTAAATATTGTGTATAAAGTGTTATTGCAAAAAGGTATTTTAAAAAAAGCATAATTTCTTTCTTTATTAAAAGTGAATAACATAAACAAACTCATATCGTGGACACATATATTACACCCGGTTCAGACCAAAAAGTGAATATGCTTGTGGCCATCAGACAAACGATAATGACATGCGTAAATAAACAGACTCAGTATGAGAAAGTAAATATTGTGTATAAAGTGTTATTGCAAAAAGGTATTTTAAAAAAAGCATAATTTCTTTCTTTATTAAAAGTGAATAACATAAACAAACTCATATCGTGGACACATATGTTACATTCGGTTCAGACCAAAAGTGCATATGCTTGTGGCCATCAGACAAACGATAATGACATGCGTAAAGAAACAAACTCAATATTACGTTGTTTGACAATACTGAGTAAGTCATATGTAGCTAAAATGTGATTAAAAACCTCTCAGATCAAATAAGAGATATCTTACAAGTATTTGAACTTTTAATCTACATTATTTTAATGAGGATTGTGTTAAAACATTTTTTAAAAGTAATATTTAAAAAAAGTGATTGTTTCGTCTTGTATCGTTCAGAAATGAAAAACAAATAAATAAAGTTTCGGTGAATATCCAAATAAATAGTCATCACACTCCTTTAGCAGATTTTAAAATGTTGTAGGATTCTTAAGGTGTTTTTTGAGTTAAATAAATGACTTATTGTTGAAATGTGAAAACTTAAAAATAAATACTAGAACATGTTTTATAATGCAAAATCATTAAATAGTAATGCTAATAAGGTGAAATAAACCTTTTAAAGGAACTATTTTCTCTTTTTTTATTGTGTAAAATAATAACTATTACTTTTCAGAATTCAAGAAGAATTATGTATATCCTATTAAGGGCAAAACAATTAAGCGGGTTCTGTGGATCCACATGTTAAGTTCCTGAGGGGAATTATTTAAATATAATGATATTTCTTTACATTTAACATGACGTTTCTTTCCTATAGCTAAATGCGCTTTTCTTGTCAAATCTATATCCTCGGGTGGCGACAAAATCAGTGTACTCTACTTGTGATTCAACTAATATTGAAGGAGAGTAATGCCACCAAAATAATGAACGTGTAAGGTGTGAGCAGAAATGACATGAAGTCGATATTGACAGTTTTTTGGAACTAGCAAAGTCCCTATAATTGCCGAATTACAGAAAATAAAATTTAGTTCTAGGATTTACATAATATATTGACATAAAATTTCATGCAGTACGTGTATTCGTTCTTGAGTTTTCGTATACACGATTCACAGACAGACAGGACACACACACCACACACACACACACACACATACACAAAGTGATAGGAGGGCGGACATATTTTCCAGTGTGTTCAAAACGTTTTAAAGAGGTCTTAAAACATGTTCTTTTTTCCATTAAAACCTTGAATTCGAAAATTTTCCAGAATAATACTTTTTACAATAGTATGAAAAGGATCTTATTAAATCTAATTAAAATAGGATATTATTAAAATACGATTTTATTAAATTAACTTCCAGTACAACACCAAACTATCTACTAATGTATTAATCACTAATGCATTTTTTAGATTACTAAGACAGAATGGAATGAAACATAATATAATACCGTCTTAGACAGATTTTTGTCTTGCTGTATAGTGCATATTCTATCATTCCGTTTAAAGTAAACTTCATAAGATCTATGTTCTATTTAAAGGACTTACACTCATTTAATACAATGTATATATAATTCCAACCACCATAATGGCGCAAATAGAAATACGAAAGACAGTATTAGTAAACAAAATCATCTTTCTCTTTTCTCCTTTCTCCTCCAGATGGTTATTTCTCCGAGATGGCAACAAGTAGGAAATCGTCTGTTAGATTCTTTCTACGTTTATTGATCGGAATTAAGTGCTGTGCTCTCTTTTCAGGCTGGCATCTTCTGACGCAGAGGCACTTGTGTTTAACTTGACGAGCGGCGACAGGTGAGAGGCATAGCGGTGACAAACAGACGAAATTGCGGACAACGAAGAAGAACGATTCCCGCCGAGCGGCGTGAACGACTCCGTAAAGGAATTGTGTTACATAATTTGTATACTAATGAAGGGTTGGGTGTAAAAATATTTACTTGTGCATGTTTTCTCAAATTTAATGTGATGTAGATACGGCACGTTACTCGTTTGAAGATGTGAGGGGAAAAAAACTGGGGCACATTATTGACAAATATATATTCAAAAATTTGATATCACTATTTCTAATCGCTTTCAGAGCAAGAACGACTGATGGAACTATCTTCTGGCATGCATTTTAAGGCAATAAAAAGTAACTTTATTATTATGACAACTTTCCGGATTCAAATGCGAAAAAAATATCCGCCACAGAGTTCATTTTCTGCTTTTAGTGCTATAAAAATGTTACTGTTCACAAGTAGGACTACCTTTGACACTATCTATTGAAATAGGGAAGTAAACTTGCTTTAATTTAGTAGAAGGTTGAACCTCTTGTGTGTCCTGTGGAAAAAAGCGGTTTCTTGCCTTCGAAATCTGCCAATACTTTGTTTTTGTGTAATAGGCTACTTTTAACGAAATTATTTTAGTTTTATATCTCACTACTTTTTTACTTTCTCATGCTATTGTGTGGGAAAAAATTACCGAATTCAAAATTTCAAGGAATAAGCACATTTCTTAAGACCTCCTGATTCTGGTGAATAAGGAGGGTGGAACAGATGAAGAAATCAAAATAAGAATTGCCAAAGCTCAGAATTGCTTGAGAAAACTAAATAAAATATGGAGAACTATAACCTTAATTTAAAAACCAAAATTAACCTTTTTTAATTCCTTAGTGAAAAGCGTTTTATTATATGGAGCCGAAACATGGAAATTAACAAGGGGCCAATGCAACAAGTTAAATGCCTGGCAGACTAAATGTCTGAGGAAAATTTTGGGAATATTTCGGCCTTATGTTATTACTAGCACTGAACTCTGCGGGAGTACTGGATAGGAAGCAATTGAGATTGAGATAAAAAAAAAACGTAGATGGAAATGAACTGGACATGTCTTAAGAGTGCAGCAGCATAACATCCCTGCTGTGGCACTTACTTGGGCGCCTGAAGGAAAAAGATCTCGGGGTCGACCCAAGCTTACTTGGAGGAGACTGGTGTAGTAGAAGAGAAATTTGATGGGATGGGCGAGCTGGTCAGAAGCAAGGACTGCGGCACAGGATCGACCAGGGTGGCGACGCAAGCTGAAGGCCTTATGTGTCACTGGGCACGATGAGTTATGATGATGATGATGAAGACCTCCTGATTTAAATGTTCATGTGTGTGTATGTGAATATGATTACTCAAGAACAGATACATTTACCGTTCTAACATTTTATGTGCAGATACATTATGTAAAATGTTAAAACTAAATAGAATTTTCAGCAATTCTCATAACTAGAACTCGAATGATTCAAATTATTTTTATTGTATTATTTTATATGGGAAGAAAAGATAATTACCCGAACAAAGATGGTGATGTATAGTATATATGGAGGGATTAATAAATGTTAATGGCATTATAAAAGATTTTATGAACACGCATAAGACAAAGGCATTCATCGGCGTTATTAAGACGTTGCCACTTTGTGAAAGGAAGCGCTTAAAGAAATTTTGCAAGGTATTTTAAAAGAATAACTTCGGTATACGAAATCCGAAAATTATGCTTCTTTTTGTTTTATTCTAATAAGAATTGTGATACACAAGTTAACACTATGGAATATGAATGTATGAGGAATTCGAGTGGAGAGACTTTGGGTATTTTCTCTTTTCAGTGGCAAGTTAGTTATAATGATACAAAATATCAGATGTTACATTTGAATAGAGGACATTTGTGTTGAAGTGTTATTAGAAGTTGCAAAATATCAACTATCAACGGACTTTTTTCGTGAGTTTTGTGTGTTCGTGTTAAAATTGAAGCAGGGGGAACTGTGCAAAATCTACGATCTGGAAGACTTGTCGTATTCACAAAACGCGCTGGTGGTTCAGTGGGATTTAATCTTGAACTGCGTCTGGACCATAAAGCTGGAACCATGATCTGGACTGCGCTAATAATTTTCGACTTCCAATATCACTTCAACACAGATTTTCTCCATTTAAATGCAAGTCTGGTATTTTCCATTATTGGTGGTTCAGTGTGGTATTCAGTCCTAAGTTGCGTCTGGACTTGATATTTTCCCACTTCCAATACCACTCCAAGGTAAATGTCCGCTATTTAAATGTGTTTCTGATGGTATTTTCCATTGTTATAACTAACCTGCATCTGAGCTGTAACTGCACTGCACAAATTACCCAGCACAAAAGCCTTGCGACATATAATTCATTTTAAAGGTAGATCATTTTTGCGCAACACCAGACTCACATTTGAAACAGTCTAAATGAAAGTTTTTTTATTTGGCTGATCCATTACCGCAATTGTATTAGGTCGCTCGTGACATGCAATTGCATCCAATTCTTATCATCCAATTCCCCCCCCCCCCCAATCGAATTAAAATAGAATTTATTATCATACTTTAATGAGATTTTGAGGGCGAATCGCATGAACTAGTATAATTTTTTACGCGTAGCTACTTCCTTGTTTAATGCGCTTTCTTTAATTCATAGAATTAGAAAATATACATTTCTTTATGCATATATCGTTACAAATTTAGTTTTAATGATTTAGAAGGAAGCAAAAAATCCCATTCAGGAATTTAGAGCCCATGTAAATAGGAATGAATTCTGCGATAGAGTGTTTTAATAATTGCACTTTGATGTAAATAGACTATACTTAGACATCCAATTAATCTTATTATTCTTAGCACGCACTACCAGAAAAAAAAAGTTCGAATTTCTATGAGGAAATCAAATTATTAAAGAAAGACCACATTTTAAATAGAATTAAATTCATTAGGGGGATAGATTTTATATATTAATTTTCAGAAATAAGTAATTGTGCAATAAAAGATAATATAAGTAATACAAAAAATAATATATAAGTAATACAAAAAGCAATATAAATAATACAAAAAATAATATATGAGTAATACAAAAAGCAATATAAGTAATACAAAAAATAATATAATTACTATAATTACTATGCAGAAAAAAAAAATAGTTCGAATTTCTATGAAATTAAATTATTAAAGAAAGACCACATTTTAAATTCATTAAGGCGGATAGTTTTTATACATAAATTTTCAAAAATAAGCAATTGTATAATAAAAGATAATATAAGTAATACAAATTACAATATAAGTAATACAAAAAAAATGATGTAATTAATTATATAACCTAACCTAATAAAAGAAGATGACTGTTTGTCTGTACGTAGCGGAAAATCTACGAAATTTAATAAAGTAATACTTCAGATCACGTCCCAGAACACCTTCGTTCTTTTTTTTTTTTAAATCTGAATAATTCGTTTTTTAGTTATTTTACGTTAAGCGCAATTTTGAGCGATTTTCACACAAATCGGTTCTGCAGCGATAGAAAATATTATTGCAGAGTTTCTACCTGACACCATCGGAAAAGGAAACAATTTCTTCACATTTAAAGAACATGGAAATTCATCAAAATATGCTTAGTTTAAGCCATTTCATTTTTGTTCTTATACATCGGTGAATTGAATATTTATACGATTCTAATTTGGGGCATGAAAATGAAATGATATCTTGGCATTCTTGTATATATATATATATATATATATATATATATATATATATATATATATATATATATATATTCTTTTCAATAATTATATTTTTCAAGGAATTAAATTATACTTACAAGTTTCAAGGATTCCACAAGGTGGTTGCAGTAGCGTTAGCTAATTTATATCTTTACAATTATGAACAGTCTTTCACTTCAATAGATTATAAAATTTACATATATGTTGATAATCTGATTTGTTTAGTATATACAAAAAATTATGTCATAGATATAGATTTCTATCCAGACAATTTGGAATTAATTTCTAATGAAGCTATTATTGGTAATAATATTAATTTTTTGGATTTAAGTCTAATTATTGAACCTATTCATGGAATTGTTACTAGTTTATATGATAAAAAAGAATATTTTAATTTCAACATTAATATAGTTTTACCATTTAATTCCTGCAACTTGATTCAAATGTTTAGAAATATTACCATTAATCAACTTTTTAGAATTTATAGATTATCAGATAAAAAATTTCATGCTAAGAATATAAATGATCTAAAAATTACCAGCAATTTATATAAATATCCAGCATATTTAGTAAATGGTATTGTTAAAAAGTTTGGATTAACTGAATATTCATGAATTCTCTTCTTTGTATCTTATATTAGCCAGACATCAATATTCTCTTTATTTAACATTACATTGTATTTACACCCCCTTATATATTACCCTCACTGTTTTCGATTATAAGCCCCATTATTTTGTAGCCCTTTTGTAGCTCTTAATGTAGAATATCATTCATCTTTTATTACCTTTTCACATTAATGTTATTTGTTACACACGATTGGCAACACTGGTCTCTTCATTTTGGGCTCCAATGGTTAGCACACTTGCAGTTTTTTTTATTCCCGGTATTCTTGGTTCCTTTATTATTTTTCTATCTTTATGAGTGTAGTCCAAGTTTTTAGAGTTTATAAATATTATCTATCTCTAAAATCAGAAACACACATTTTGTGTTCATTTTGATTAAATACTTGGACCTGACGAAGAGTTTTTTCAAAATGAACAATTTATTTATTTAAGCTTAGCGCTTACCCACGTGTATAGCTTTAATGCTTGGATTTTATTTGTTTTTCAATTATCGATTCTATTCCATTAATATTTGTTGATTTTCTTTAGTTTGATGACTAGCAAGTTTGCATTTTTTTTTTCCATTTGATTGATGATTCTCTTTTTAAAGTCAGGATTTTTGAGTTGCAACTTCTTTTTATTCTAGCATTGGAATTTCAAACTATTATATATATATATATATATATATATATATATATATATGGCCGTGGTTTTGCTTCTATGGTGATGTTAATATTATTTGATTTTTTATTATTACATTTTTTCATTATATATATATATATATATATATATATATAGTGGTAATTTGTAATATCATGGTAATACAAATTTTCTTATCTTCAATTTTTCATCTAGGTGCCTGTATTCTGAGTTTGAGCATTTATAGTAATGTACTATTGCTCGATCTGAAACAGGCATTTATTTGGGTTAATTAAAATTAAATGCTCACACCTGAAGATGAATTTAATTTTGATTAATCTTCGAATTTGGGCTGGTGCTGTTCTTTTCTATTATTGGCATTAGAGCCGTGGTTTTGCTTCTATGGTGATGCTAATTTTTCACGTGTACTTGAATTAATGATTTTTATTATTACATTTTTCTAATAATTATATATATATATATATATATATATATATATATATATATATATATATATATATATATATATATATATATACATATAATAAAAATAAATATAATAAGGCTAATTTGAAACATGAATAGTGGCATGTACCCTGGTTCAATAACATTAAGGAGATTAATAATATAAAAGAGGATTTCAAATAAGGTATCTAACAAAAGAAAGCCAATGATGCCATAGAATTCAAATTGATCTTAATTTTAGACTATAAGGTAATATAATTAATAATACATGTGAATAAATTAACATTAATAAGTGATACACACAAACTAAGCACGAGCTTCAAAAGATTTTCAAAAGTTGGAGTCTAAAAACACTAAAATGACAATAAAAACCAATTGCTAAGATAAGGCGCAAATTGAATATATGAAATTGGATGGAACCTGTGTAGATGCAGCTTTTCAAGGATCTTTGCATCGACAGTTTTTTATTTTTTATTTTTTAAATTTTAATATTTAATATTTAATATTTTAATATTTTTTAATTTTAATATATTTATATTTAAATATTAATAATTTTAATATTTAAATTTTTATATTTTAAATTTCAGTAATACACATGAATTTATCAATATTCAAGAGCGATGCATAAAAATCAAGTTCAAACATCAAAGGATTATCAAAATCTGGTGGCTCAATATATTAAAATGACAAAAAATAACAAAAAATAAGAGAAAAGATACAATCTGAAAATATGAAATTGGATAGAACCTCTGTAGATCCAGCTTTTCAAGGATCTTTGCATCCACAAAGGTTCCAAATGTGTTTCGCTCAACGATGCCGAAACATCGTCAAAAGATCCGACACACTTCCAGACAGTAACATAAATGAAAATAACAAAAATAATAAAAGGAAATTGGAAAGAATATGATGAAAATTCATAAAGCAAACAAATAAGTAATCTAACCAACAATCCACAAAGATTCAGATAGAATAAAAGTCATACCTTTCATCACCATTATACCGGACACATATTTCGTTGCTCTAAACAAAGTATTAGGAAAGAGTACTAAAGAGCGTCATCAGTTGTGAATGATAGGAAATACTCCTAAATATTCAACCAATGGACCATACAAATTTATATGTTTAAATCCCAAAAATTATAGATATAAAGAAAAATATGTTTACGAAATATACTAAGGAATAATTAACAATTATATAATATGTATCCAAAACTTATTACTAAGACAATAAAATCTTAAAGAATATTTTAATGTTTAAAGTATACAAATAGCAATTTCAAATTTGACTAAAACAATAAATAAAATATTATAAATAGAATTCAAAATTTCTAAAGTGATATTTAACAAAACTAACAGGATATGATTCAGCCTTACAGTATTGAAATAAATCTGCTAGATGGTTACTGTATTGTGTATTTTCACATAACCTAAAAATTCTATGAAATTGATTTATTAAAATATTTTTGTATACCTGCTTACTCATACATGAGTTAAAATTGATTATCTTGCGAATTTTAAATGGAAAACTTTTTCTTTTGTCAAAAATGTTTGACAAAAATGAATATTCATTATCAAGAGATAGAGAGTTAAATCTAAGAAATTAACACTATTAAATTAACACTATAGATGTTGCTTTCGTTTGGTATAAGGGATAAATTTGGAGGATAAAAATCAAAATCTATATCATTAGATGAGGGAGATATTTTAATGAGAATTACATCGTCAATATATCTGTAAAAAGTATATGCAGAGTTTATAAAATTTGACTCGCAGAAGTGTAGATAAAGATTTGCTAGAGCTGAACTGGCAGAGCCACCCTGTGGAACACCCTTAAATTGCATATAAATTTTATTGCCTTGCATCAAGTAATTATTAAAAATTACCTTCTCAAGTGTCGATGGTCTGGGCCTTCGACATCGACACTTGAGAAGGTCCAACGGCCGTACCGTGCTGAAAACACCGGTTCTCGTTAGATCACCGAAGTCAGGCAGCATCGGGCGCGGTTAGTACTTGGGTGGGTGACCACCTGGGAACACCGCGTGAGGTTGGCACATTTCGGGCGCGGTAGCTCGGAGGTTTGCGCGCTGGATTTGCACGCTGCCACAACTGCCGCCGTGTTCATGCGGAGTACGATCACGTTAAACATGTGGGTCCGTAAGTCCTTCCGAGAGGTTGGTGGTAGGGGAAGGAGGGTACGGTCCCTGTGGATGCTTCCCCCACTGGGTTCCAGTCTAAATTGGGTGGCACTTCCCGGCCGTCCAAACAGTTACCTTACACCTCTCTGGTAGGTCGGACGGTCTGTGTCTCAACAACAACAACACTTGAGAAGGCGGTGCACGTAAGAATGATCTATATCCAAATTTTGTCTATTATAGAAAGATTTAATAATATCCCAAGTTACTTTATATAGATCTTTTATGTCAATATTGTTGAAAAGGTCCTTAAAGTCATACGTTTTAAATCCTAAAATATTAATCGTATCCAACTTTTGAATTAATTGATAACTGTTATTAATAATATGAGAAGTTGAATTATCAATTATATTAGAAATGATGTTATTAAGAATTACCAATAGAGATTTACTAGCAACAGTTGCATATGATTTATGTCCTATAGTTACAGATCTAAAAGAGATAGGATTTTTATAAAATTTTGGGATCATGACAATATAAGGGAATCTTAGATTGTTGCAAGATAATTTTAATAATTAATGAAATGCAATAATTTTCTTAAATATTGATGTTGCTGAAGAATCAGTTTTTTTAAATATATCATTGTGATTTAGAAAATCGTTTAAGATTTGTACATAATAATTTTTACATATGATTGCGTAATTGTTGGCAGCTTTATCCACATATGTGATGACAAATTGTGGTTTTATTTATTGCCTGCTTCAAGTTTGTATAGTTAATTGTAGGTTTAGTTGTAGGCAAGTTACCAAAAAGATGTTTGATGTTTGTCATAATGCTGACCTTCCACATATCGAAAGCTTCAATGGGATAGTTTTTACTACAAGCAATTTTGTATACGAATTTTTCCAGATCAATATTTAGTTGTTTAATTAAAAGAGAGTGATTTAATGTATTTCGGATTCGGAATTTGGTACCATCAAGCATAAGATTTTTAAGTGCTAAATTTTGAACAATATTGAGATCACCAGTAATTATGTGTTTATGATAGCTGTCTATATATTTAGAATAATTTGGCTGGTTACAGATACATAGTAAATTAGGAGAGGAATTTTGATTTATAAGAGATTTAGAAATATCATTGTCATTGAAAATTTGCCTATCTAAAGGGGTATTATATTTAAATGTTTTGAAAATTTGAGTATTAGGAACAGGAAAGCAGTGTTCATACTGCTGAAATAAATAATTAGAATTTATATTATTGTAAAGAGAATTTTTGTAATAAATACACAATAAGTATTGTATGTTTTATTTTGATGATAATTAGAGGTAGCAAAGGGTTGAAAAGACAGATGGAGGTTTATAAAATAAGCTCTTGTTATAATAAGATCATATAAAAGGTGTGAAAAATGCTCATCATGATTAAATGACTTTAAGAAAATATTATAAATTTGATTTAATATTTGTTTTTTTGATATTGAATACCCAGGTTTTTAAAGTATTTATGTTACATGAAGATTTAAAGTTTTTTCTTAGCTCAGTAATTTTAGCTTTTATGTTCAGATTTTGACACTTTTTATTGATATAATTTCCTCGCTTAGATCTTTTTGATGAGGCACTAAAAGAGTTATAATTTAGGATGTTAAAGATAGAGAAATCATCATTTGGGTTTTTATAGGTAGTTTTTACTACATTTTTATTATTATACATTTGATTTAATCCATATGGAAAAAGAGTTTTATGCTGTTTGATGAGTGAATTTTCAAAATATAATCTATCAGCCGGATTCTTTACAATATCTAGAATCGAAATTGAAATATTATCAATATCATGATGGTCAAAGTGGGCATATTCAAAATTATTACCAGTGCAGGAGGAGGATATATGCAGGGATTATATGCAGGAGGAGGAAGTTGTGAATTGAGTGATGCTCGAGAACTAAATTTCTTAATATGATTTCAATGAACATTAAAACGAAGGTGAAGAGGGGTGCTTGTTTGTCCAATTTATGAGATATTACAAGAGATAAAAGTTAATTTGTAAATGCAGTTATACACTTTACAAAAAGTTAAATATTTAGGGTTATTATTATTAATCTGAGAGGGTAAAACTAACGGACAGGTCTTATAACGTTTATCCCGGCAAGAACGAAAATACATGAGTTTTGGTCAGTAGTGATGGCTTGACATCGAAGAGTGTCTACAATACATGAAAGAGAAATAATTGGTTGCTGGATATCGATCCCCTATATCCCAATTTATATAGGTTACCGGGCACTAATGTATTGATTAACAATTACACTATTTTGCCAGACGCTAAGAAATAATAATAAAACTAATCATAGTAGTAGAGAGATTTACATAATGTTAATAAATGTACAAAGTATAAAAGGTTTAATCCAATATTTAATTATAAATAAAAGAGAAAAAATAATTTCTTGAATATATATAAAAACTAAATATAAATATTAATATATATTAATATAAATATAAACTTGATTATTATATTATATATACACACAAATTACCTAGAGGCAAATAGCACTTATAGATAAAGTGAGAGCTTCACTGATAAGTGCATTTTTTAACCAAAACTAACATGAATTTCAAATTATCCTTAAGATATGCCAAAGGGGGACAACCAGAAAGGAATGGGTGGGTGTGAGATAATACAGTATTTAATCCATACTAAAATAAAAACATTCAAATTTAATTCCAGGTATCAAAAGACAGTATAGGAACATTAAAGTAACTAAAATTAAGATGTAAAAACATATACACACACATATATAAAAAGCATACACACACACACACACACACACACACACACACATATATATATATATATATATATATATATATATAAAGGGGGGAGAGCATGTAAAATTACATATAGGCAAATTGCAAAGAGGCAATTTGAACACAGGATAGACAAGGATTTCTAGCAGAAAATTATGATTTAACTCAACCTTCAATGTCAAACATAAAATAAGAATTATAAGTAAGAGATAATATAATTGAGGATTACATAGACTTTTGAAGATAATTCAAGTACAATTCAAAAGGTCACATAAAACTGTTATAAAGAATTTATATACTCTGATCATTAACATGCGCATGTGCAGCATAAATTAATGGAAGATTGTAAATTATTGTTATTAATATCAGTTAATAACTACAGTACTACAGATTCAATTTAGATCTAACATTTGTAAATTTGATATATATATATATATATATATATATATATATATGTGTGTGTGTGTGTATATAAATTATGAAAATGTTTTATTCAAAGAGTTGTATAAGCCGTGTTACCCTCATTGAATGTCGCAAAAATATTTTCTAATTAGTAGACACTGCTTCTGCAGCTCTACAATACTTCAATCAAAACTTAAAAGGATGCATAAGGATTTAGTGGAATACTGTACTGGGGGGGGGGGGGGTGAATACCTGAGTTAAGGGGAAACCCTGTATGATGTTATTCAATTTTATGTATGTTATTCAATTTTATGTATGTTATTCAATTTTATGTATGTTATGATGTTATTCAATTTTGTGTATGTTATGATGTTATTCAATTTTATATAAAATATCTATAAAATGTTTATTTTTGTAACACTATTTATTATTAATATTATTATTATTATTATTTAAATTTTTAAGTTTAGGTCTGTCCCTTGTTTCAGCTTCCCTAAAATTCATAGCATACACACGTATATTTTTTAAAACATTCGAAATATATTCAGGAATTCTCAGAAGAATCTTCTGACGAATTTCATGACGTAAATAGATATTCTCTAAATACTGTACATTTCATCTGCAATGCATTTCATTTGCAAAAGTGCATGGTTTCTAAGGGAATCATATTAAGACTATAAAGGGAAATATGTATTTATGGAAATGTATATTTACAAACGGGAATATATTAAGACTTTAAAATTCTTGTCATACTCTTGACATACTTAATATTATAGGTCAAAGCAATCTTCTATCCTAGCATCTAGCATGACAATTCAAAAGTAATGAAGACTTTTTTCGAGTGTGTCTTTGTAATACAGCAATCATACAAAAAAAAAAAAGAACCATAATACTTTGATTCCGTAGAAAGAGGTGGGGAGAAAATTCTAGAAATAGAAAAGGAAAGAAAATTCGCTGAAAAGGTTGAAAGAATTCTGCTCCAAGTGTGTTCTAAAAGCTGTGTTTAATCTTCTTTTTTTTATTCTACTCTTATGCGTCTTTCATGGCAAAGTATTTCAGGAAGGAAGAAAAGGAAATAGGGTGAATGTAAAGTGGAAATAGGCGTTTCAATTCATATGATTCGTATTGCAAATCTACTATACATAATTTCTTCCAGGATAAGCATAAACTCCTCAAAAGAAACACTTCATCATAGAATAAAAAATTTAAAAGTAAGAAATATAACTGCTATAAATAATGAAAGCGTAACCTAGATTGCTGTGAAAATAAAGCAATAAATAGCTGATGATCGGTTAGCTTTCTTCTTCATAATAAACAAATCAAGAACTCAACGCCAAATGAGAACTACTCTCTAGCAAAAATGGTTAACTGCAGCAATGGTGGCACCATCTACTGTGATTAACTAGAAGTAAAATGAAAAAGGATAAGAAAATACAGTAAATAAGAGCAAGTAATTAGGTGGAGACAGACTAATTTTGTCTTCACATTCAGTATCTTATTTATTATATTTCCTTGTTCAATCTCGTTTTACTTTTATTTACCGAAAATAAATAAATATTTTTACTTTCCTGATATACATAATGTATAAGGAAAGTATTGTAACGGGGTCGAAAATTCGAATTCGAGTTTTCAACGGGAGAGCACGTTTCAAGCATCCCTGATCACGAATCAAACATTTGTGAAGTGATGTCTGTGTGTGTGAAAGTATGTGTGTGTGTGTGTGTGTGTGTGTGAAAGTATGTGTGTGTGCGTGTCTGTGTCAGTGAGCCTGTGGAGACGATAACTGACGAACGAATGGACCGATTCGAACGAAATTTGGTGCAAAAATCACAATCCGTAAACACTGGAAGTCTATTGTTTTTATACGCAATCGAATGCTCAGAAAAACCTAAATTTTCGAGTGAAATTTTGAAAAAATCATTAAAAAAAAAACCAAAACCGCTAATAAAGTTACGCAAATAGACATTTCTTATGTAATTTTTCATTATAAAACGATTGACATAAATTTTAGAACGCTAAGATGAACCATTCTCGAGATTTTGCACATTTTCCAAAAAAATTATCAAAAAGTCGTATAAAATAAAAAATAAATATTTCCTATTGAGAAACATGTTCACTTTTCATATGTTATACCATGCGATAAATTTGGTGACATCATTCTCGAGGATCTAGCTCGTTTCATTCATGAAAAAAGATACTTTGAATAATACTTTTGTATTTGAACGCCAATAGTCATTTAACTGCTGTAAGAATAACTTATTTCTTCATTCATAACACTTGGCGAGATTTTGGCGACGGATTTGGTGGAATGTCACCAACTTGGCGACTTTTTTAAATGTTGCTAAATTGACGAAAAACTCGCCAAATGGATAAAAATGACGCTAAATCAATGACGACTCATTGATGATGACGACATGGAAAATGACGACTCATACATGAAAATTCAATATCTTGAAAAGAATATAAATAACTACTATAAAAATAATCTATTTTTTTCTGTAAAAGAAGTAAATTCATTGCATTATATAAGGAAAGTCATGTGCTGCCCACATCAGATTTTTTATTACTCTCCTTATATGCAATAATGTATAAGGAAAGTATTGTGACGGGGTCGAAAATTCGAAATCGAGTTTCGACGGGAGAGCACGTTTCAAGAATCCCTGATCACGAATCGAACATTTTTGAAGTGATGTATGTGTGTGTGTGTGTGTGTGTGCGTCAGTGAGTCTATGGAGACGATAACTGGCGAACGAATGGACCGATTCGAACGAAATTTGGTACAAAAATTACAATCCATAAACACTGGAAGCCTATTGTTTTCGTACGCAATCGAATGTTCAGAACACCCCTAAATTTACGAGTGAAATTTTGAAAAAATCGTCAAAAAATCAAAACTTCTAATAAAGTTACATAAATAGACATTTCTTATGTAATTTTTCATTAGAAAATGATTGACATAAATTTTAGAACGCTAACAAGAACCGTTCTCGAGACATTGCACATTTTTTAAAAAATTATCAAAAAATCATATAAAACAAAAAAAAATATTTCCTATTAAGAAACATGTTCACTTTTCATATGCAATACCATGCGATAAATTGGGTGACATCATTCTCGTATATCTAGCTCGTTTCATTCATGAAAAAAGATACTTTGAGTAATTACTTTTGTATTTGAACGCCAATAGTCATTTATCTACTATAAGAATAACTTATTTTTCCGTCCATAACGCTTGGCGAGATTTTGGCGACGAATTTGGTGGAATGTCGCTAACTTGGCGACTTTTTAAATGTTGCTAAATTAACGAAAAACTTGCTAAATGGATAAAAATAACGCTAAATCAATGAAAATGACAACTCATTGACGAAAATTCAATATCTTAGAAAGAATATAAATATCTGCTATAAAAAAATATATTTTTTTACTGTAAAAGTAGTAAATTCATTGCATTACATAAGGAAAGTCATGTGCTGCCCACATCATTTTTTTTTTGTTTTGCAACGTAGCAATTGGAAAAAAGATGAACAGAAAACAAATAGTGTATATACAGACATTGAGAGAAAATTTTGTTAAATTGAAAGGGGCTGATGTTAAAAGAATTATAATTAAAGAATGCTTTAAAAACTGCATTTTAACTTGTTTATCCACTGTTACACTTATCTTGCATTACATTTATAAAGAGTTCTTTATAAATGCAAAGTAAATAATAAGGTTTTACATTTGTACAGTTAGAGTTGCAGATCAAATCATCTAATTGCTTTTCGAATATAATTCCATAGAGTTTGAAAAATTAATTAACGTAACATAAATTTTAAAAAGTCTATATTCAAAAATTGACAACTCGGATAAAAAATTATATTTAGAGATTTAAAATTCGGAAGATTTTGTAAAGAAAAAGAAAACTCGCTTTTTTTTTACACTTACGTTTTTTGCAGTATACGGTTTTTGCAGTACGTGTTTTTGCAATATACGGTTAAGGTTTTGAAAAAGCGAGTTGGTATCGTTTTTATTAAAATATTTTGTGATAATAAGTATTCCAGTTGTGAAAACGCTGGTTGGAATTGCATTTATTTTGGGTTAGAAAACTACACATTTTAAAGCAAAAATAATTTTAATAAGTAAAATATCCATTGTGATATACAGCTGAATGTTATAAATATATCTCTTGACAAATTAACATTAGACGATTTGAATTGCTGTAGCAAATTATTCAAAATCATCAAAACTCGAAGCTGTTTCTACGGGATTTTCGATGCGACTAATCAATTGATTGGTGGGTAAATACAAGAAATTGAAAGACCGTTTAGATTTATTTTTCTGGTTACTATATATAATTACTTATACAAAAATATTTTTAAATCATAAATGGAAAAAAAAATAGTTTTTAAACTCTTTGTAGGTTGACAAAAGAGACTGCAAATAAATATACTCAAAATGTATTGAATGTACAATAAAAAAATTAGAAAATGGATCAAATTTACAATAATTTATTTTAAACTTGCATTATATTTTTATAAAACAGATCATTCTGAATTTAACACAAATAAAAAATTATCAGAACAATACAAATCCTTAAATAAGTCGTTGGTATTACATATTAAACAAATAATTAGTATTTTAAATCGTTAATATATAATTATAATACCATAAATTATTAATTATACATAAATGCAAACATCACGCTAAAAATGCATACAGGTTTACTTTTGGATACACAAGAAGGACATTTCTGAAAAGTTAAACACGAAATTCACCCCAGATAAATAAAAACAGAATTAATATAAATCATTAATATGTAATTATAACAAAATAAATTATCAATTGATATAAATGCAAATATGATTTTAAAAATACATACAAATTTATTCTTGGGCACACAAGAAAGAAATTTTTGAAAAAGTTTAACACGAAATTCACCTTAGATAAATAAAAACAGAAATAAATTTAAATGACTTGGAACACAATTAAAATTGTTTAAATGCTATTTAATTCCAGGTTTCTTAAAAAGCCACAGAAGTTTTTCGGATTTCAATTTGCATTCTGAAAATTAAACTGTGAAATAATTAACACAGATCTTATAGCTCTTAATCTTCGTTTCGAACAAGGATTGAAAATGAATTTATTTTTTGATTTAATGTTATAAATGGCATTTGAATTCAATAACTAAATAATGCATTAATGACGATTTTTTTTTATTTAGTTATTTATTTTAGAACACTGTTGTGAAAGAATTTAAAGGGATACATGGACTAATGTGATTAACTACACTTTGTTTCCAACAAAATCAATGATCTAAAATTAAGAAAAAATCATATGAAAGAATTAGATCATAAAAAGGCGGAATTTTCATCAAGCACTAATTTTTACTTTCCTTACATGCATAAAGTGTAAGGGAAATAAGGGAAGTGTTGTGACGAGAATTTTTTTTAAAGGATCAACACCTTTTGAGCATCTCTGAGTTCGAATCGATCATTTTTGAGTTGGAGTGTGTCTGCTTGGATTCGATATCTCTCGAAGGAATTAATCTTTTTGAATCAAATTTTGAGCGGCTATCACAATCAGTCAATATTGGGACTATAATGATTTGCAACTCGTTCAACCATTTGGAAATTTTCGAATGATTTTTTGGTCAAAAATCGTAGGCATTGAAATCCTGATAAATAAGATTCATTTTATATGTAAATTTTATACTTAATATTTTATAAGAAAACGAGTGGCACTCATTTTAGGAAGATGGCATCAGCCGTTTTCTAGATAGTATATATATTTGAATAAATTCTTGAATAAATTCGAAATAAGCTTTAACTGTTATTCAAAAGAAGACAAAAGGAGTTTAAAAGTTCTTATAAAACAGTATATGACAAAATAAGGATGTCAATAATTTTCGGAGGGGGAAAAAAAAAAAAAAAAAAAACCAGCCCTTTTCTTCAGGGCAACAAGGTAACGCGACCATAGTAAGATCGAACTCTGTCTAAAGTGTAGCAAACGTGTACCAGGTGGGAAGTGGTTGCCAAACCGTTGCCAAAACTTAGCGGCATCTAACAAAATTAAAGGATAGTCACAGTTTTCGGAAAATAATGTAGTTTCGGATTTTTTATATAATCAAACATGCTGAATACCAACTCCAAAAGTGCTTAATGTCAGCAACTCCAAAAACAGCTGAATATAAATATAATAACTTCAAAAGGAAAGTGAAATGCAACAATTTTAAAAATAAATGAATGTAACAATTTCAGAAATACATGAATGTATAAGAACTTCAAAATGGACTGAATGCAACAACTCCAAATATAAATAAATTTGATACATTTATAAGGAGACGAATGTAACAACTCAAATAAATAACTGTAACACCCCCCCCCCCCCCCACATAAAAAAAAAGAAAATCTGAATACAAGAACTTTAATAAAATCTGACTGTAACAACTCCCAACAGATCTGAATACAATACCTACAAAAGTAACTAAATGTAATAACTCTTAAAAGAGATTAATAGAATAACTCCAAAAATATTAAATTCACAAATCTGAACAAAAAAAAAAGTTAAATGTAACTACGATAAAAAGAATTAAATGTGATAGCTAAAAAAACAAAACTGTACAAGTTTTAAAGGAGTTGTATTTTTTTTTTCTCGTGGAAATGGGTTAATTTCACTCAAATGGATAAATGAACTGAATGCAAAAGAAAGAAAATTGTCTTAGTATAGATCCAATTTGTTTGTCTGTTTTGAGAGTGTACCGTACAAACTTTTCTTTTTTGTAAGAAAACAAAACTATAAAGTCCATAACTCTGTCCCCTTTGTTAGTACATACGAATCAATTTTCACTTCTACTATAACTCAAACTCTACTTACTAGTAGATGTTCAAGAGCTATAATACTCGTATTTCACATACATTTAAATATACATTCGCCTGTCTAATTACCTAACTAAAAATTGCTATATTTATTTATAAATTTCAGGAAAGGGTAGGAAGTAGGATTTTTTTTATTTTCTCCGCATTAATTCGTTTTGATCCATTCAGAAAAAGTTAAAGTTTATGCATTTTTTATCATCTCCAATCCCACTGCTTTCCCTTTACGTGTACTATGTATTGCATGGAAAGTAGAAATAAAATCTATATAATAGTTTAACGTGATTCTGTATTTTTAGACTCTCCAGAGACTCCCCCCCCCCCCCCGGTGTCCTGCTGAATATTTTTACACTTATACTATCGATCATGGGAAAAAGCCTAACGAAGATGGAGGGGGGGGGGGGGTGTCAAGAAAACCTTTACAAATCAAACAATATAAATTCAAGTGTGAGTAATCTACGCAGGTTATTACCGTTTGTCGAATGGCACCAAGTATATGCAAATGTTCGACGATTTGGGTTTGTTTACGTTATTCGCTTTTAATAAAGTAAAACATTACGTTATTTTAAAACATATCTTAGAAATAATAACACACAATATTTTTGTCTTATTTTATAACTTTCAGCTGATTAATTAAAGCTTAAACCAAAGTAAAAGTCCCATATCTTCACCGAGGATTCTGCGTTAGCATACACTTAGGCCTGACAGACACTCATTCCTTCTGCCATTATTCTTTGATCAATCGAGAAACATAATAACAAAACCGATGAGATAATTAAATAGGGGAAAATAATACGATATAAAAATTTATACTATAAAGGTCTTTTCTTAATATATCTTTGACGTAAAAGAATCAACATTAAAGATCTTCTGCATTTATTAACTTTCAGTGAATAAAAATTTTACTGTGATTTTTCACCGTTACTTAATAGTTTATATAATAATTGGCTAACGTATTTGTGTAAAGTCTTTTCAGACCCTTTAAAAGTCCCTTGACAGTCTATAAGGCAGAATATTTGCACGCATGCAATATCGGGACGAAACCTAACGGAACTGGATTTTCAAATTCCCTCTCAATGTTGGAGTGTAGATAGGATATCTACGTTTTGGAGAAAATGGGGTTTTAAAAAACTTTACCGACCCCTCCCCCCTTAAAAAAAAGTCTCCTCTATAAGCTAGAAAGCTAATTTTTTGCATACTTTTGCAAATTTTTGCATAGTATCGACCACAAGACAGAAATTAACGAAGCTGGATTTCTGATTTCTCTTCCGGAGGGCAGACGAAATTCTGCGGAGATCGAAAAGACTTTCCAAACCCTCCAGAAACCCTCCGGTGACATAAATGATTGATATTTTGCTCACTTATAGTATAGACCACATTACGGAACCTAACTGAACCAATTTTCGCTTGAAACGACTATTTTTACTCTAATTGCCATACATTTTAAAGAAAATAAAACTCATTAAAACAAGACCACAATTTAATGTTTTAGGAGTATATTAGTTTCCTTGTATTTACCATGCTCATATGCGTAGTTTATAAAACGATTTCCTTTTAACCAAGTATCAAAATGAAATTTCCCATAATCCATTGAAGTATTTTATAGCCAGTCTACTGGAAAAATTTGTGCTTCTTCCACTAATAAAATATTTAACACAAACTTACAGAAAAATATCTCTATAATAAATAATGGAGGTCTACAGACGAGAAAAATTCTAAAATTTCATTTCAAAACTTTATGATATCTTATACATAATTTTATAGCTCTCACTCAGAAAACGCATTCATAATAAAGCTGCTTTTCCCTGAAGCAACTAACTAATTAATTAAATGTTCTTAAAAATTCTTCCATCGGAGCAAACAGGGAACGTTTCCACACCCGATATACCCAACCACTTCTATACCTTTGAACATGTCTCTCAAATATTTAATCCTTTTTTCTTCTTCACATTTGGCAACATTTTTAAAACACCGTGATGCAAACAGACGATTTTGTAACACTCTTTTTAGATTTTGTGAAACATACAGAGCTTTCGGGACTGTTAAAGAGCTATTTTTACCTTAAGAAACCTCGAAGTTAATGACAAAAGTATTCAAATCTAAGCTCTTGCATGGAACGAAAACTCTCAATTAGCTGAACATCTTCTCTGGGTTATATGTGCTGTATTTATGAATACACTTTTAAATGGAAGTAAAATAAAGCTATAACGAATGTATTTTGTTTCTATTGTGTCGATACGTTGAAGATACTCGAACCAAAGGCTTCTGAATCTGGAGGAAAATGCGTCACCCAGGTAAGGGACGGAACCTTGTTTTCTCATCTCATAATTTGCGGCCTACGGGACCCCCCTCCACCATGCAAATTATAGGGGCCCCTACAAACATTCATCACGGCCCCCTACATAGATTTTTCTTCGCTAATTTTTATGCCTTCTGTTCAAAATAATATTGGGGATCCGGGACCTCTCTGAGGGAGCCTATCTACGCCTAGCACACCGACTTGAGTGATGTCCACCATATGGGGAGGCCCGGCGACAAAACCGCCTTGGCCTTAAAAATAACTTTGCTGCCCCAACCGGGAATCGAACCCTGGATCTCCGAACTGGCCAGCCGATGTTCTACCGTTGAGCTACTGGGACGCCATTGCAAGCTCTTATCTTTGAAGTGGACTCTGCATTCTCCACCCTCTAATGTCAGATTGGCGTGCAACTGACAATCTGACTGACCACCTCCTGCTATTTTTACCCTCCTGATCATACCATTTTTACCCAGGTTAATATCCTGCATGGTTGTTATCCTCTCGCTTTGAAATCGGTGCTCCATATCCCAGAGAGCGCCGAATCCGTGCTAGTCGTACTGGGATCACTTTCAGACCTCCGACATCTTTGCATTAACCTTACAGGGTTAATTTGTTCGGGAATCATTGTAGAGAACCTTGCTGTCCCAACCGGGAATCGAATTAGAAGTGGACTCTGCAACCTCCACATATCCGCTAATTTCTCCTTTCTCGTAGATATATTCGCCCCCCCCCCCCCCACATACTATATTTAATTCGTAGTTTATGAAGTCTGGTCCACTCATTGACTCGAATTCTTGATCACTGCATCTTGAGAGCATATGTCATACACTAAAAAATTAAACTTCGTAAGGACAGCATGCAGAGTCCACTTCTAACATAAGAGCTTGCAATACAGTCCCAGTAGCTCAACGGTGAGCGTCGGCTGGCCAATTCAGAGATCCATGATTCGATGCCCGGCAGAAAGACTCTTTACAATGGCGCCCGAACGAATCAACCCTGTAGGTGAGTGCAACGATGTCGGAGGTCTGAAAGTGACCCTAGTACGACTAGTACGGTTTCAGTGGACTCTGAAAAATTGAGCGCCGATTTCAATTTGAGAGTATAACGACCACGCAGGATACTAACCTGGGGAAAAGAAGTAGTAGCAGGAGGCTAACCTGAGGTAAAAATATCAGGAGGTGGTCAGTCAGATGGTCAGTTGCCCGCCAATCTGACATTAGAGGGTGGAGAATGCGAAGTCCACTTCAAAGATATGAGCTTGCAATTTCGTCCCAGTAGCTCAACGGTAGAGTGTTGGCTGGCCGGTTCGGAGATCCAGGATTCGATACCGGTTGGGGGTAGGAAGGTTCTTTACAAGTATATAGTGAATAAAAGATAATTAACCGATTTCGAAGGAAAAAATAGTCTGTTTTTTCAGGACAAAAAGCATTATATCCTCTTAATCCAAAGCAAGAAAAGTTTCTGCCTAGGTTTTGCTTTGGTTGAATCCAAGAGGTCTTTTCTTCTCCTGAAGAAAAATTCCATTTTGTTTTTTGTCTCCAGTTGATATATTTAATCAATTATAGGATGCTTTAACTTAGCTTTGAAATTTTTTTCAATTTAATTCAACAGTTTTAGCAAAATTTGAATTTCAATTATCTCAAAATTGTAATACATTTTGAGATAATTGAAATAAATCGAAACATTTGTAATACACTTAAAGCATTGAATTATACGTGTACTAATTGATTAGTACACGTATTTACAAGATAAAGACGAATTTAGCTTCTCTGTGTAAGAAACACTTCTTACTAATATTACATAGAAATGAGTTATATGTATGTATACATATTTCTGACTAATATTATGTTCGAAAGTCATTTTGACGTAGGGGATGAGTATACTGTGTTTTTAATTTAGACAATTTAAACGTAAAAAAAAAAAAAAATGGCAGAAATTTATAAATTTCTTTTATTTGAATTTTTTATTATACTAGAACTATTTTTATATACGGTGTATTAGTTTGTATTCCATCCCGCTACGATTGAAATTTTTAATATTTTAAAAGAAAAAACATGAAAAGAAGAATAAACGTTCACATTTTTATTACTTTAGTTGTTTCTTTAATTTTAATACAACATCTGATCCTAAATACGTTTATTGTGACTTTATGAAACTACAAAAATATCCAAACTATTTTCTTAATCTTTGTTAGATTTCTATGCAATTGGAAATGTGGCATTAAAGAGTCAATGCTACAGATATGTGATAAATATATTTTTTATAATTACAATTATTTTATGGATTAATATGTTCATTAAAAATATTTTTTGTTGTCGGTGCCTTTCTTAATTATTCAAATTTCGATCGTTAGAAAAAGTGAAGGCATGTTTCTAATGTGTGTGTGTGTGTGTGTGTGTCCGTAAGTCTGTAGATGCGCTACTTCATGAACGAATGAAGCTTTTCGAAAACAATTTGATACGATTATCCCAGTCAATGAATACTAGAGCCCTACTGATTTTGAATACGATCAAATGTTAGGACACCCCACCCCCTCCTCCCCAAATATTAAATGATTCTCTTAAAAGAAACTAAAAAAATCTGAGCATTCTTTAACGTAATACAAAAAAGAATTTATACGTACTTTTTCACGAATGGTATAAACTTTCAGCGAAAAACGAGTGGTATGAACTTTAGAACCATTATCGAGATATTGCACGCTTTCCAAATAAATTTACAAGGGAAAATTGAATAAAATTATAGATGTAGTTAAATATCGTCTAATACGTTCACTTTTTATGTGAAATATTATACAATAAATCTATTAACACCATTCTCGTCGATTTAGTTCATTTCATTTGCGAGAAAAAGCAATTTTTGCGATAGTTTCTTTATATTTTGACATTAGGTAAGTTGTCCATCGTGAAATTATTAAAAGTTATTGACATTACATTATCGACCTATGAAAAACATAGCTAGAAATTGGATTTGGAAATTTAGGAATTTATCGATTGAAACTAGTAAAAAAAATTAATTTATAATTATTAAAATCGTTATTGCGTAATTTAATTTGATCGAAATATAAGATATTTTGGTACTTTGAAATTGCCTTATACATTGTCATCCAGAAAGCGCCCGAGTTTAATGTACAATTCAACTTTAAAAGAACTGTGCTCGTGCATCTTGTAAATTATTATTTCTTTGTGAAAGAAATCAAATCATTCCATTGTGTGGGGAATGTTGTGTACTGCTCACATTTGATTTTTTTTTTCTATAACACTGATAGTATAAAGATAAATATTGATTTTATCGAAATTGAGTATACACGATGGAAAGTTACTCTTCCATTAAAAGAATATTTATTATCGTTGGAAATAATAATATTATGAACATATTAAATTTCGCAGAATTCTTGTTAATCATATGAATTTCTAAAAACTAAATTTTATCCAGTTCAATTTTTTTTATGTCATGTATTTGCACATAACATTTCACAACTATACTCAAGTTTCTTTTTAAGTTGCCTTGTGCACTCCTCACATATACAGATACAGGCGTACATTTTTCCAAAAGTATTAGAAATGTTTCCGGTAGCCTACCCAATAAAATATCGAATTCTGAAAATCTTATTTTCAGATAATATAAGAAAAATAATATTTCAGAAAAATAATATCTTCTTCACAGAAAACTGTGAGCAAGTAGTAATAGTAGTAAATACAGAACCGTAACAACTTCTTCACAATAACTTCTTACATAAAATGAAAATTTATATTTTTATAAAAATGGAGGCGCCGGGTATCGATCCCGGTACCTCTCGCATGCTAAGCGAGCGCTCTACCATCTGAGCTACGCCCCCTGATGAGGTGATGTCCTAAGAGTATGAACTGCTTCACAGATAAACAACACTGACCTTAATCTATGCAATGCCACACCTATAATAGCAGTTGAATAAACCCAAATGATTTGTTGAGAAACAGAAGCAAACCTTTTGTTTCAGTGGTTGCGAAACACAAAAATATCCACTCTAAATTAATGGAAATACACACTCTAAATTAATGGAATAAATTAATACACACTCTAAATTAATGGAAAAGTGCAACATCATTTTACAGCATAACTGAAAGTTTAAGTCTTAAGCTTGATTTTTCTTATTTCACTCGATTAGAAGAGTCTTAAAAATTTAACAAATGTATAACTAATAGTTTGAATATATGTAGTTAAAAATTGATTTAGAGGTTTTTTAAAGACAAAGATTTAGGGATGGGATTTTTTTTTTTGCGTGTAAATGTAGTGTTTGTTTCTTTTCCTCCCAAAATCAATTTAATTTATTTAAAATAGAGATCATTGTAAAATATAAAAATATTGTAATTGCGTTGGCGCAGAATATAGACGCACAGAAAATACGCAAAAATAAAGCGGTTTCAGGACGGATGCAACACTGAATATAAATTTAAAAGAACTTTAAAAATAACGATTTTGACACTGGGAAAAAAGATGGATGCCCTATTTTATTTTGAAGTGGGTTACGTGATATCTTCATGAGTGTAATTATTATTTTAATTTTTATTTAAAAACTACCATACATATTTTGCCTAAATTTTTTTATGTATTTTATGGGATAATTTAAATATTTTTTAAATTTTTCAAAGCAATTTGCGAATTTTAACTTCACTTAAAAAATGTTTGAAAAATTAGGTGCCATAGGGTTCAATGTATTTCATTCTTTCAACCCGGGTTCAATCCAAAACTAATTGGGTGATATTATTCATTGACATTCCCAAATGTCCCACAGACCATCTCAATAACATACTAAAATTTTGTTTTAATAAAGTCATTTTTACGGCAGTTATCGTGCGAACGGACAGACAAAATGAACAAAGTCATAAACACTTTTCAACTATGTTGTAAAATGTTAAAAAGAGGAACAGAAGAAATATTTTTAAAATATCTCTATTAATTTTCATTTTGAAAATCGAAAACACTGTTTGGATAGTAAAATGATTTTCGCACATTATACTACTTAAATATATTTATAAAAATATCAACAATGTGTGTCTCCACTCGACTTACTCATATATTTCTATTTTACATTGTTTAGGTCTGCTTCTTTTATGATCAAAATCAGAATACTGAAAATTATTTTTTTCATTAGTTTTTCCTTCTCGAGTTATTCTTTTCTAATTTTTTTGCAAAAATTCTTTAAAAATTCAAACATTTTTGAAAAAACAATACATTTTTGAGTAATAGTATGATAATGCAAAAATATAAAGTATCATAAAAGCAGTATTACCCTTTTATTTTGCTTTTTTCTGTTGAAATTATGTCAGTTTTCATTTAACAGCCGTTTATCACAGAATGTTTGACACCTCCTCAACAACGTGTTATGTTATTGATAATAAATAAAACAGCAGGTAAAATTTTAAAAAGTCTATTCTTTCAGCATTAAATTTTGTGAAATTTATAAAAAATATAATAAACCAGCGGTATACCCGTTCTTCGTACGGAATATATAATATAAAGAAACTTAATTCACGATCATATGCAAATTCCTATAGTATACTAAATGATATTGTTAATCAGAATATTCAATGTTCTCGCTATACAAAATTATTTTCACGGACAGATCTGAAGAATAAAACATCCTGGTCCCGTTTGTAAACGAATTTACAAAAAATATAGAAATGATATATGCAAAATAAAAGCGCTGAAATTGTATGGGACCCGTACTGCTTATATTCGCGACTATTAGAAGATATACCCGTGTATTAGTAGATTACACGTACTACAACATATGAGTTTCTAAAATCTTTGCCAAAATAAAACAGATGGCGTAATAAATTGAAAATATCAATAATTCCGTATAATTTTTAAACCTAAAGGCCGTAATTGATTCCAATATATGCCAATATATGTCCAAATATGTATCAATATACCTGTAATAATTATATTCTCGTAGATTAGAAGATATACCCGTGCATTTGTTAAAGATTACCCGTACTACGTACAATATATGAGTTTCAACAATTTTTGCAAAAATAAAACACTGACGTAATAAATTGAAAATATCAATAATCTCCAAAAATATCATTAATAAT
Organism: Amaurobius ferox; assembly: GCA_951213105.1. Lineage (NCBI taxonomy): Eukaryota > Metazoa > Arthropoda > Arachnida > Araneae > Amaurobiidae > Amaurobius > Amaurobius ferox. The sequence continues at coordinate 18,583,730 of OX578137.1, forward strand.
AATGTTTTAACCTGAAGACCGTAATTGATATAATTCAGTCAAAAATATAATATCGGTGAAATTTATTTTATATACATATTTTTATTATTTAAATCCGAAAAAATTTAATAAAAATCGTCTGCCGCATAAACACATTGGATTTAAATCCGTTGCTAAGCGACATGATATAATTTTCTTCAAATAAATTGGCTGAAAAAATATCGTCTGCATAACGCTATCTCTATGGAAGGTTTAATTATTCGTTTTTAATTAATATCTAAACAACCTCTGGTCTTAGAAACTCGAAACATGGACTAAATTTTAAGTGGGGCTATTCCAAGGCTATCCGCGAAATTTCATTAAATTCGATTCAGTCGTTCTCCCTTGATGATGAAACAAACATATAGACAGACAGACAGATTTTCAATTTTATTTATATAGACTAGCAGCATGCATACCCGTTCTTCGTACGAAATATATAATATAAAGAAACTTATATAACGCAATCATGTGCAAATTCTGTTAAAATATGAAATTTATTGCTCCTAAAGAGAAGTTTAAGAATATATGTTCTCACTATGAAGAATTATCTTCACGGGCAGATCTGAAGAATAAAACATCGTGACCCCTTTTGTAAGCAAATTTACAAAAAAAAAAAAAAAAAAAAGGAATTGAATCAATATATGCAAAATGAAAGCATTAAAATTGTATAGGACCCGTACTACTTATATACGCGAATATTAGAAGATATAACCTGTATTAGTGCATTAGAAGATTACCCGTATTACAATATGAGTCTCAAAAATCCTTGCCAAAGTAAAAGAGATGACGTAATAAATTGAAAATATCAATAATCCCTTAATCCCTTACCAGAAGGTCGTAATTGATTCCAATATATGCCAATATATATCAAAACATATGCCAATATACCTGTACTACTTATATTCTCGTAAATTAGAAGATATACCCGTGTATTTGTAGAAGATTACTCGTACAACATACAATATATGAGTTTAAACAATTTTTGTCATAATAAAACAATGGCATAATAACTTAAAAATATCAATAATCCCTGAATCAATAATCCCCGAAAATATCAATAATAATAACGTTTAAACCTGAAGACCGAAATTAATATTATCCAGTCAAAAATGCTGTAAGAAAAATCAAATCGTTCTTTTCTAAAATATATTTTTATATCCATTTGTTTATTATTCAAATAAAAAAAATCATAATTAAAATTAACAGACAGATTTAATTTAATTGCGTTTCTGAGCAACATGATATAAGATAGAATCTTCCTCATAAACTGCGAAATTAAATAACCATTTTGATTTCTTTATACTTTTGTTCAGTAAAAACTTGTGAAAAATAAACCGTGGAGATAGATTTAACATTTAAATCATGTTTCAAACAATTCATGTTTTCAGAAAGTGACCAATTAGCGCAAAAAATCTCCCACCAAACTCAAAGATAAAGTTTTAATTCCCTTTCAAACGATTTTAAAGCTTTTTGTTTGGATAAACCACGGAATTGAGTAGAACTCCTCGGAAAAAGTTTCGTTTTTCATTAATATCTCGACAACCCCTGGTCTTAGATACTCGAAACTTGGGCTAAATTTATGGGGGGCTATTTCATGGCTATCTACAAAATTTCATCAAATTCGGTTCGGCCATTCTCCCGTGATGATGAGACAAGCGAAAATTTCTTTTTTTACTAATATCTCGAGAACCACTGATCGTAGAAACTCCAAACATGGACTAAATTTTAAGTGGGTCTATTTCCAGGCTACCCATAAAATTTTATGAAATTCAGTTCAGTCCTTCTCCCCTTGATGACGGGACAAACAGACAGACAGACAGACAGATTTTCAATTTTATTAACACTTTACAACAAAGTTGAAAAGTGTTTATGACTTTGTTCATTCTGTCTGTCTGTCTGTCTGTCTGTCTGTCTGTCCGTTAGCACGATAACTGCCGTAAAAATGAGTTTATCAAAAGGAAATTTTAGTATGTTGTTCAGACGGTCTGTAGGACCTATATGAATATAAATAAATAATATCACCCAATTAGTTTTTTATTGAACCCGGGTTGAAAAAATGAAATACATTGAACCCTATGGGACCTAATTTTTCAAACATTTTTTAAGTAAATTTAAAATTCACGAATTGCTTCGAAATTTTTAGGAAATATTCACATTATCCCATAGAATATATAAAAAAAAATTCAGTAAAATATGTTAAGTAGTTTTTTAATTAAAAAAATTATTTAATATAGGGAAAAAAACAAATTCAATTAAATTCTGACTTGGGGATATCTTCCAGAAAGAAAAGAGAGAGATATTATATAATAAATATCTCTCCATTTGTTTAAACGTTTTGCATATGGGAGTGGCTTCATATTTTAAAACAAATTTGGTAGATAACAATTTTTCATTTTTTTTAAATTTTATATAACTCTTCATGATAAATTTAATTGATGGCATTTTAAATGCACTTTCCTACGTCCTAGAGAGTTAAAATTTGGTACACAGCTTAAATTTGTTGAACATTTTATTCGACAAAAATTTGATGGATCTTTAAATATAGATCATACATTTTTTTCGAAATGGCCTGAAAATAATCCCCGTTCACTTCTATAAATCATTGGTGTAATATTGTTAAAAATTCTGATGTGGACAGCACATGTCTTTCTCTGCAGACTCATATTCGTTCTCTTTATTTATTCAATGATAATTTGAGTTTATCTGCACAACATAAGTATTTTAAATGACATTGAATTTACACGTTAAACTTAAATTTGGTTCTCATTTGATAGCTAGACTTATTGTCAAAGGTGGCGTAGTGAAAACGCGAAAAAACTAGAATATCTCAAGAACGGCTAGTCCTAGAGTAATGGGGTTAGTCTTATTCTTTTTGTTGTCAAAAATCACATATAATATAGGAATTTAATTGATATAATTGAGCACACGTAGTCTTTTATTTTTATATATAACGATTTTTGCTGGCCATTTCGCAAAAATAGCCCGTTCCTTTTTCCCGAATCGTAGTAGAATAACCTACAAATGATTTATATACAAAATTTTGTTAAATTTGGTATATAAATCACTTGTAGGTTATTGAAATATTATACTCCAAATTTTGTTAAATTTGGTTCATTAGTTTTTAGCTAGAGTGGATAAAGGCAATTTCTGCGGCCATTTCGCAAAGAAGGCAGATTCTTTTATTACGTACTATAATCTAATGAACATCAGGATTTCCCACAAAAAACATACCTACCAAATTGTATGAAATTCGGTCCATTAGTTTTTCAATTAGAGTGGATGTAATATCCACACAGACACACAGAAACATACACAGATACACCCTTACACACACAGACGTCTTCCTAAAAGTAGTTTTTTCGTGTTCTAGAAGTCCCAAAATGTGTAGATACTTTGAAAATTCGAGTTCCGATCTTCGGCACGATTCCAATACTTTGAGTACATACACATACACATATATATTATCTGTGTATTATCTGTGTATCTAAATTCCGTGCCTATGCAATTACAATAGTTGTGATTTTAAATGATCCCTAAACTTTTATTATTTCTTCAAGGAAGCCTAATTTTAACATATGCAGAATGCAAATAACTCAAGCGATTGTATGATGAATTACATACGAATTGCTGAATTTTTTTCACACAAAATTATTTAGCTCTGGAGTCTGGAATACAAGTTATATGAATGAAATATTCATTGATTTTGCATAAAGAATCAGATGATTTATATTTCGATACAGTTTTAAATATTTAAGTATAATAAATTACTGTAGTACTGTGATAATGTAAAATATATTACCACTGAATGAATCACATTTTAGAAATTTTTAAATGAAATTACATTTCAGTTGGAAAGTGTTTCATAATCAATGCTTATGCATGATTGATCTTTCTTGTATTACTTTTTTGCAATACTGCTATTTATATCTCACGATTGGCAACAGTAGTCTCGTCATTTATTGCTTGTTGCTCATTTTGATAGGACACGAGTAGTATTTTATCAGGTATTTTCATCTTCCTATTTTATTTTTAACACTTTACAACAAAGTTGAAAAGTGTTTATGACTTTGTTCATTCTGTCTGTCTGTCTGTCTGTCCGTTAGCACGATAACTGCCGTAAAAATGACTTAATCAAAATGAAATTTTAGTATGTTGTTCAGACGGTCTGTAGGACCTATGGGAATATAAATGAATATCACCCAATTAGTTTTGGATTGAACCCGGGTTGAAAAAATGAAATACATTGAGCCCTATGGGAGCTAATTTTTCAAACATTTTTTAAGCGGATTTAAAATTCAAAAATTGCTTCGAAAATTTTAGGTAATAGTCAAATTGTTCCATAAAATATATAAAAAGAAATTCAGCTAAATATATTCAGTAGTTTTTTAAATAAAAATTAAAATAATAATTACACATGAAACGATCACGTATATGAAACGATCACGTGACCATGATATGAAAGTATCACGTGATCCACTTCAAAATGATATATGGCATCCATCTTGTCTCAAAATCGTGATTTTTAAAGTTCTTTTTATTTCATATTGAATGTTGTATCCGTCCTAAAACCACTTTATTTTGGTTTAAATTCTGTGCATCTACATACTAAAACAACGCTATTACAATATATATGAGTTTAAATGCTCATCCAAATTTGATTATTTCTGCAACGAAGCCTATTTTTCACGTATGTAAAATGTAAACAGCAAAATATATAGGATGAGTTGTATAAGAATTGCTGTATTTTGTTAACGCAAAAGAATTTAGCTCATGGAGTCTGCATAGCTGATATGAAAGAAATATTCATTGACTTTACCGAGAGAAGGACGATTTTTTGCGATGAAGTTTTGAGCATAGAGTTAAATTACTTGTAGCTCCATGGTCTTAATTTTTAAATAAAATAAATTATTATAGTATTGTGATGAATGACATGAATGGGAAATTATTCATGAATGAAATGCTGCTTTTTTAGAGAGAGCCAGGCGTGTTATTTTTTCTATGACGTCATTTGAATGAATTTCAGTTGTTTTCGATGAAGTTTTCAAATATAATAAATTATCGTAGTATTATGATAGTTTTAAAAATATTACCGTGGAATGTATTGCATTTTAGAGATGTTTAAACCAATCAATTTATATTTCAATGCCGTCATTTGAATGAAGTTCATTTTTTTCGATGAAGGTTTAAGTTTTCAAATATAATAAATCAATGTAGTATCGTGATAAGTTTTAAAATATTACCGAGGAATGTATTGCATTTTCGACTTTTTTAAATAAAATTGCATTGAAGTTGGAAAGTGTTTCATAATCAATGCTTTAAACATGATTGATCTTTCTTGTTTATATAGATATGGAATGTGCAAGTTATTCTGCCGAAAAAAAAATACTTTAACAGCACTTAACATATGTTTGAGTCAATGCCCCCAATCTCTTATGCTACTCACTCATTTAATTATAAACAGGTATTTTTTAAACAATGTTTCATATTATATATAGGAATTATTTTAAAAAAGTGCTTAATTATAAGTATTTTTAAATATTTTATTATATTTAATAATATATTTCTTAGATCTATAATAAACTGAACAATTTATTTTTTTGTTATTTTTAGTATTATTATTATTTTAGTAGTAGTAGTAGTAGAGTAGTAGTCATTTAAGAAAGTGATAGCTACAGAGCTTACGTGGGTACAAAAAAAAATCAAAAAAAATCTGGGTCTTGGAGCTCAGAAACATAAAACTGGGTTTCATAAGGCAAAAACTGCATCTCGTGTAAAAAAACACATTAATTTTTCAAAAAGTTTTCTTATTTATATTTATCTCTTCTGTCTTTTACAAGCATTTCCTTCTACTTCGGTGATACATATTTATTAGCTTACTGCAGTAGTTGATATACACTCACAAAAATTGTAAATGTACGAGACTTCCTTAATAGAAAAATAATAAATATTTTTTAAAAAGTGGAGGCGCCGGGCATCGATCCCGGTACCTCTCGCATGCTAAGCGAGCGCTCTACCATCTGAGCTACGCCCCCTGACAAGCTGACACGCCAAGAGTGTGAACAACTGCTTGCCAAAAAACCACCACTGAACCTGTTAAATGTAGATATCAGTGACACACCTTTGCCATCAGCTAAGTAAATCCGTATGCTTGGACGAAAAATAAACCTTTTATTTCATTGATTGTGAAACTCGAAAAGTCTGAAATGAAATCGTCAAAATCTTCTTCCACTTCGTTCGGTAATAAGAATTTTGCACCGTCCCCTCCCTCCCCCTGGGTCAGCAATATTTTTAACCCCCTTTTTTGTTCAGGCAATAACATTGTTAATTTAATAAATTGATAGTCTACGTTTTGAAAAATTAAAAATTTAGAAAAAATAAGACAAAATATTTTGTTAATTTTAATAAATAAGTTCCTTGAAAATAATATAAAAACAACAAAATTAAATGACATTGAAAAAACAAAGATGGTCAGATAAATGAGGCTAAATAGACTTTTTCTTTTTCATACTATACTATTATATAGAAAAAGTATTGTTAATCCTAAAATCGTCGAATTCGAGATTTTGACCGATAAGCACACGCTTCCTATAGACCCATTTCAATTCAAACACGTTTGGAAAGAATGTATGTGCTTACTTGTCTCTGTGTTTCAGTGAGATGTGGACAGTGGACACGATATATTTATAGAAAAACTTAGAACTGAAAAGAATTTAAATTAATGCTCATGATTAGAACTTGAATTATCCGAAATTTAAGATTTTCATAGCATTATTTTCCCCTGGAACTATGGTTATATAGTCACTGATAATTTGAACACTGAAGTGCTAAAATAGGGGTATTTAAATAACGTATATTGTAGGGAATTAAAGTAAGATATAGTTATTTGAATTTTAAGATTTTCATAGCATTATTTAAGGAAAGCAATAATTTCTAGAGCAATGACGGTAGTCTTTAGTATATGAGTTAAACTGATAATTAGATTACCCTATTGCAGGGCCGCTCGCTCATACAAATTGTACCCCTCTCTACAAATATTTATCTTACTCAAACTCCAGAATTATTTTTAATGTATGTTCTTGTGTTACTTTGAAAATAAAAATTTCTAACACATGATAACATGGATAACAAAAATAAAAGGGTATTCAAACTGATAAAGTTTAAATGATTATTATAAAAATAAAAGAATAAAATAAAATAAAATAAAAATAAAGAAAATATGCTCCCTTTTGTAATACATTCATCCATTTTCTCTTCAAGATTGGTATTTTTTTTTAAAGAGCATTCAGATCTTGAAATAAAAAAATGACTATAAATAATCAAGTTTATATATTTTCCATTTACAGTACCAACGAACATTTACAATAGACAGGTTGTCTTCGTCACATGGTATTAGCAGATATGCCCGACGTTCCTCGTAACTTAAAATATATAAACAGCTAAAATATTCTTCTAAATTTTAAATGATACTGTTCTTCAAAAAATTTCGATTAAAATATTTAATTTCATTCTCCTAAAAGAGAAATATTAAAATCACTGTTCTCTCTATAAAATATTATCTGCACATGCAAATCTGAATGTAGAACAACATCCGGGTGCCATTTGTAAATTAATGTCAAAAATGTGATGTGGGCAGCACATGACTTTCACTGCAGATTTATATCTACGTTATTTTAATTAAATTTAATTCACTTTTAATTCAATTTCCGTTCTCATTTGGTAACTGGACTTATTTTCAAAGGTGGCGTAGAAAAAATGCAAAAAAACTAAAATATCTCAAGAACGGCTGGTTCTAGTGTAATAGGGTTGGTCTTATTCTTTTCTTCGTTAAACATTACGTATAAAACAAGCATTTAATGGATATATTTGAATATATATAGTTTTTTATTTTAGATTTTGACTATTTTTGCAGGTCATTTTGCAAAAAAAGGCAAGTTATTTTATTTCGAATCGTATCAAAATCTAATCAGCACCAGGGTAACCCACAAGCGACTTGTCTACCTAATTTTGCGAAATTCGGTTCATTAGTTTTTCAGCTAGAGTGGACACAGGCAATTTTTGAGAGTCATTTCGCAAAATAAGGCGGTTTTTTTTTTATCCCGAATCATACTAAAAACTAATCAGCAACAGGATCACATCCAAGTGACTTACCTACCAAATTTTATGAAATTCGGTCTATTAGTTTTTTAGTTAGAGTGGATACATACATTGCACAGACAGACAGACAGACACACACACACAGACAGACACATAGACACACACACAGACGTCACGCTAAAAATAGTTTTTCGTATTCTAGAGGTCTCGAAACGTGTAGATCCGTCGAAAACTCGAGTTGCAGTTTTCGGCATGATTACAATACTTTCCCTATACATTACCATGTATTGCAGGGAAAGTAAAAGAGGTAAGTTTGGTCAAGATAGGCTAAAATAAGTAAACGCTGAACAAAATTGACTTGTAAAGCAATAGGATTAGTAGACAATTAACTCATACTTTTACGTATTTACTGCCAATTTCTATTACTTTCCCTGCAATACATGGTAATGTATAGGAAAAGTATTGGAATCATGCCGAAAATCGCAACTCGAGTTTTCGACGGATCTACACGTTTCGAGACGTCTGTGTGTGTGTCTGTCTGTCTATGCAATGTATGTATCCACTCTAACTCAAAAACTAATGCACCGAATTTCATAAAATGTGGTAGGTAAGTAAGTCACTTATGGGCGAATCTGGTGCTGATTAGTTTTTGGTACGATTCGGGATAAAAGAACCCGGCCTTTTTTACGAAATGACCCGCAAAAATTGCCTGTATCCATTCTAGCTGAAAAACTAATGGACCGAATTTCACAAAATTCGGTAGATAAGTCGCTTGTGGGTCATCCTGGTGTTGATTAGATTTTGGTACGATTCGGGAAAAAATAACCTGCCTTTTTTTGCGAAATGGCCCACAAAAATCGTCAAAATCTAAATAATTAAAAAACTACGTATGCTCAAATATATCCAGTAAATGCTTGCTTTATACGTAATTTTTAAAGGTGAAAAGAATAAGACCAACCCCATTACACTAGGACTAGCCATTCTCGAGATAGTTTAGTTTTGTTCGTATTTTCTCTACGCCACCTTTGAAAATAAGTCCAGTTACCAAATGAGAACGGAAATTGAATTAAAAGTGAATTAAATTTCATTAAAATAAAGAGAACGTGGATATAAGTCTGCAGGGAAAGTCATGTGCTGCCCACATCAGATTTCTTATTATTGCCAGTGAATAAAAAAATCTGATGTGGGCAGCACATGACTTTCCCTGTAGACTCAAATTAATTTTTTCTTTATTTATTTAATCATTCAGTACATTGAATTTAAATGCACAAAATAACACTGAATTTACATTTTTAATTCAAATTTTGCTTTTATTTCGTAATTGGACATTTTTTCAAAGGCGGCGTAACAAAAATGCGAAAAAACTCAATATCTCGAGAACGGCTAGTCTTAGAGTAATAGAGTTGGTCTTATTCTTTTCCTTGTCAAAAATTACGTATAAAACAAGCATTTAATTGATACATTTCAGCATACATAGTCTTATTTCAGATTTTGGCGATTTTTACAGGTCATTTCGTAAGAAAGACAGATTCTTCTTTTCTGAATCGTACCAAAATCTAATCAGCACCATAGTATCTCACAAGTGACTTATCTACCAAATTTTGCGAAATTTGGTCAATTGGTTTGTCAGCTAGAGTGAATACATTAGATTTTTGCGGACCATTTCGCAATAAAAGGCGGGTTATTTTATCCCGAATCATACCAAAAACTAATCAGCACCAGGATCACAAGTGACTTCCTACCAAATTTTAGGAAATTTGGTTCATTAGTTAGGAGTTAGAGTGGATACATACATTGCGCAGCGACAGACAGACACACAGACACGCACACAGGCGTTACGCTATAAATAGTTTTTTCATTTTCTAGAGGTCACAAAACGTGTAGATCTGTCGAAAACTCGAGTTGTGATTTTCGACATGATTCCGATACTTTCCCAAGGAAAGTAAAAAGGCCATTTCACATTTCACTTTTTATCTGGTATACAGGTTACAAATATATACGGCTGATATATTTCGTAATGATATTATGTTATATTTTATTGTTTTAAAATGCATTCACAATTGAAAGTAATACAAGTGCCAATAGAATAACATTAATTATTTACTAGTTTAATGTGAAACATGGCCTTGCTTATTTGAAAATTCCTGTTGCTTAAATAATAGCTATCAGGTGAATATCTAACCAAAAAAATCTGTCAAAATATTTCATTATTTTATGAATAGGTTACATCAAAACCTTGATAATTTATTTATTTTTCTACTCAATTACAAAAAATGGGGCAATTTGTTTGCACTTCGTTGTTGTTCTTTTCGAAAACTTTTTCAAATTCTAGCTAAAACATGCACACGGGTTTCTAGAGCCCCAATGTTCGACGGAACCCAGGTTGGGAATCACTGACACAGTTCTTTATTCAATAAAGACACTTGTGTCTAAGGGCGGTGTATCTAGTAATGCAGATGAGAGGAAGACGTACCAGAAATAATGGTAAGAAAATATTCTTTTTCCCGGCTGTCATTGCATAGTACTTTAGAAACAACATGCGTTCTATCAATCAAAACAACAATGCAATACACTTTCTTATTGGCATTCCATGTAGTGACATGGTAGACATTTAAAATTAAATCCATATAGTTACGCTATATAGTTAGATAAATATATCGATATAGTCTAAAATTTCCTGTATGACAAAAGCAAAGGAATGAGAAAGTGTTTTAGATCTAAAATCTTTAAGAGAAGAATGCAATTCGCCTACAGCTCAATTGAACTGTATTGGTGAACCTTACCTACAGTACAATTGAACTGTAGGCATGGTCTGATTTATGCACGGTTCTACGGGACATAGGCCTCGGGGACCAAATGAATTAGGCATTTGTTGATAATGTTTATGCGTAACCATGTGGACTGTCATAGTGATCGCCGAACATATAACCACGAGGCCCAGGGCACTGATAATCACCTGTAAGTCACATGAGATACAGGGCCATAGCCAGGCAGAACCAGAGGGGGCTAACCCCCTCTCTTAAGAGGGATACTCAGCGCCCTGATAAAAATATTAGATTTTTAGTAGTGACATGAATTTCATTCAACATGTTATCCAAATTCTGCATAAAAATTGCTTTATGAGATTTTTTTTTATAAATTACTTTGTGTTAAAAGTTTTTTAATTTAAAAATGTGTTAACTTGTATTACTATCTGAAATTTTCTTCAATTAACAGTTTACTACTTGTTAATGCTGATATTAAAATCAACTGTAATTATTATATATATATTAATATTGATGTGTAGTAGCTATGTGGATTTTTCTAAGCAACTCTTAGCTTACAAACATAAATATGTAATTGATTATTTGTTAATAATTCATATATATTGAAATAGTATATAATAATAACTATTATGGTTTAGGAATGCTAATGATTAACAGCGTTTTTAGTGAGCCGTTGATTCCGTTTCTGGCTACGGCCCTGCTGAGGTCGCTGATAATCACCTGTAAGTCTGGCCCTCACTGTAGGCGAAATGATTCTTCTCAGTTTCTAGTTGGACAGAACATCGATTGGCCAAGTAAAGATCTCGAATACTGGGATCTCTGAGAAAACCGAACTTTTAAATAGCCCCATTCTCAATACATGTAACTAATGTTAATGGTATATCGTTCCCAATATAAAACATAAACACATCGAGGAGGGGAGCATTGCAGGCGGAAATATTTCCCCATTATTTACTACATGAGAGTTTTTGGAAAGTGAGTAAACAACAAAAAAAATGTCCTTAAGCAGTAATGGACTGCTAGCCCGCAGCATGCGGTACACAAACACAATCTCACGTGCAATATCAGAGCTTTCAGTTAAAGCCAAACATGCATTTACTTTATACCACCACCATGCTGGCTGGCTTCCCCCTCCTCCTGAAAAGAGAACTTTAAACGTCCCTTGGATAGCAGATGGAAAAGAAGAAGAAAAAATAATTCGAAACTGAAATTCCATCTCCCCCCGTGAAAAATGGAGTAGTTCCGTCATCGCGGGCGGAGAGGAAAACGATTGGAACGTTCTTTTCTTTCGCAGATGTGTCGGGTAGCAACTGAAGTGAAGAGCAAACGGCGGGAACTTAGCGGAGAAGTTTCGCAGCGGGCGTTTAAAAACATTCGAATGCATGTATGAGTGTGTGTGTGCAAGAGTTCGGTTGCGAATGCTTTGACGGATGTGTTTTCCTAGCGTAAATGCATGCGGGATGTTTTATTGTTGAGAGTGTGGTATGTAAAATAAGGTTCCAAAAATATGCCGGTTTTTATGGAGAACGTTCGAATGTCATCCGGGAATTCATAGCGACGCTTACCGATAGAATTTTTACTCGGGAGTAATTCCTAAGTAAATAGTTCTTGCATACAAAGTCTTATATATGTTTTGCGAATCGTGTGCATGTATTAATGCGTAGAATTTCACGTTTTTAGTATGAGTATGTGTCAATATGTGATCTTAAAAACATAGGTAAAAACATAGGTATATCCGTAATTGATATGCAATCGTAACGCATGAATACAAGAAGATAAACATGGATATTTACAAAAATATTAGATATTAAATGTCAGGTATGTAATATTTGCTTCTCATAAGAAATGATTAAATATAACTTTTACTGTCTCTACCACTAGTTATTGAAAGTCGCTGATAATTATATTAATATATTATAGTTTAACAATTAATTGAAATTTATAATTTGACAGTTAATTAAAATATATAGTTTAACAGTTAATTAAAATGTTATAGTAATAACAGTTAAATGACACATATAAATCCAGTAAATTATTTTTAAATATTTTTTTTCATAATTTGTATAATTTGGGGATATATTTTGTGGATTGTATCGATATTTTCGCATACGTGTTAAGGTTTTAGATCAAATTCATCCAACAGAAACTGCTGTAAAATATTGCAGCTACGAGTATATTTAAGAATAAATTAACATATGTAATTAATATATATACTTTGTCTTCCTGATTATACATCACTGATGTGTGTGTGTGTTTATGAATGTACGTGAGTGTATGCGTAGATCCATATATCTCCAGCTCATAATAGGATAAGCTATTTATTTATTTATAGTTTAAGCTATTAAAAAATTGTTTGTTATATTTAGATATAAATTAACTTATGTTCTGCTGTAGTGATATTTTGGTGAAAATTAGGATGCTAGCTTTAACCGTATGACTGTTAAAGTTTTTCAAAATATTGCCTTCAAACTGTGCAAAATAAAAAATAAAATTATTTCGAATAAATTGTCTTCATGTCTTGAAATTTGAAATTTAATATTCAGATATTATGACGTTTCTTATAGCTACTGTTTCTCTACATAGATTTACATCCACACGATTCTTATACTGCGTTCTATTATTTTGATACATAAATTTTTATCTTCACTTTTCTTATAGCTACTGTTTTACTATGTAGATTGGCATCTACCCGATTCTTATATGCACGCATCTACTGTTTTTCAACGTAGTTTTTATCCACATGTTTTATATAATTATTGTTTTATTTCATAGATTTGTATGCATACGATTCTTACAGATACTGTTTTACTGTGTACTGTTTTACTACGTAGACTTTTATCTACACTATACTTATAGCTATTGTTTTATTTACTACGAAGATTTTTATCCATACATTTCGTACAGATATTGTTTTGCTAGGTATCTGCTGTTTTACTATGTAGATTTACACATTTTATTATTACATATTTTATCCACACTTTTCTTGTAGCTATTGTTTTATTGCTTAGATTTCTATCAGCACTTTTCTTACAGATGGTGTTTTACTACATATCTATTGCTTTATTGCGTAAATTTTTTTTATCCCTACTTTTCTTATAGATTGTGTTTATTTACGTATTTATCGTTTTACTACGTAGAATTTTGTCCACATCTTTCTTACAGATGGTGTTTTACTACGAGATTTCTATTTACTTTTCTTGCAGATGGTGCTTTCTATCTACGTATCTATTATTTTACTGCGTAGATTTTTATTTATCCTCACTTTTTTACAGATGGTGTTTTACGTAGATTTTTTATCCACTTTTTTACACATGATGTTTTCTTATGTATCTACTGATTTACTACTTCAAATTTTACCTACTCTTTTTTATAGATTCTGTTTTATTACCTTAGCTTTTATCCGCAGGAATCAAGCATTGTTTATAATATAATATACTATAATTACATAAGCTTCCTCTGATATTAATATATTGACATTGATTGAAAGGTTTGATGCTGTTAGTTTAGAAGGACACTATTTTAGTCCTTTTTATATTAGTATCATCAAATTCATGCCGATACTAATTTAAAAAGGTTTACTAATTTAATTACTAATTTAATAAATCAATGACATTTTAGCTCACCTTGCCAAACGTATTTTAGTAATTTTAGGGAGTATGAATGGAATTGGGGTATAAGTTGGAATTTGAGTTTCTGGCCGATTTAAACGTTTTGAGCACTCTAAGAGTGTACAAAAAATATTTTTAGAGATACGTTTATGTATGTGTGTGTGTGTGCAATGTATCCACCCTAACGTAAAGAACAATCCGACAGAAATTCATGCACTGCCGTATCGTCGTGGAGCAAGCAGGACGAGACGGAACGACCGCTGCAGGGAGACGAACGAGAAGAAGGCGCTGCCTGCGCCACACATAATTTTTACTATACTTATATTACATTTTTTTACTGCAATATAGCTATTCGTTCAATATTTTTCTGGTATATCGAACTTATCTGTTAACAAGAACATCCAATGTCATATAAATGCTAATGCATCATTGACTATAAACAATTGGCAAATAAATATCTTGCTTTAAAGGTGTCATGGGTTTTCCCAGATTCAGTAGAATTTTGTGAAATGAGAGAATTAAAACAAGGTGACAAAAATTAAAATCATTCAATAGAAGGTTAATAAGTGTATTTAGTTATATATAAATAGAATTTAAATAAATATTTGCTTTTTTTCATTGAGACTGCTAACTAATCTGGTTGAACAAATATCAAGTATCAATTTGTTCTCAACCACCATTGCGGAAAATTTTCCATGCTCTTCGGTACCTCAGGTCAGAAAACACTGCTTTTAAAAAATGAACATATTTTGGGTTACTAAGAGGACGAAAGAATATGCATTATGGGAAAGGGCAACTATATATATATGTGTGTGTGTCTGTGTGTGTATATATATTAGAAAAATATAGTAATAATAATAACCAATTCCGAGTAATCATGAAATATTAATATCACACATATATATATATATATATATATATATTGCTCCAGGGCTCCAAAAGACTATTTACTTGAAATTAGGTAGGTATCCTCACCTGACCTCACCTACCTAATTTGACGTAGGTATCTTCAAGGTCTCAGCACCAAGATCACGATCACGAATTGATCTTGGTGCTGATTATAGATTTTGATACGATTTAGAAAAATAAAACTTGATGGGTTTTTTTTCCGAAGTAACCTGCAAAAGTTGCTAAAATCTGAAACAAAAGACTAAATATACTTAAATGTATTGATTAAATGTTTTCTTAATATGCAATGTTGGATGGCGGGTTAAATTCGTACTCCCAGGTGACCAGCAATGTTGGATGACAATCAATCACCGCGAGCGAGGTGCCGACCCATTGGGTTTACTACCTGGTTGTGCCTCGCCCCGGAATTAGCTTGCATCCACCCACATTACAATATACAGAAATCTGATGTGGGCAGCACATGACTTTCCCTGCAGAATTATATCCACATTCTCTTTATTTTAATTAAATTCAATTCACTTTTCGTTCTCATTTGGTAACTCGACTTATTTTCAAAGGTGGCGTAGAGGAAATACAAAAAAAAAAAACTAAAATATCTAGGAAAACGGCTAGGCCTAGTGTAATGGGGTTGGTCTTATTCTTTTCTTCGTTAAAAATTACGTATAAAACAGGCATTTAATGGAAATATTTGAGAATATGTAGTTTTTTATTTTAGTTTTTGACTATTTTTGCGGGCCATTTTGGAAAAAAAGGCAGGTTATTTTTTTCCGAATCGTACCAAAATCTAATCAGCACCAGGGTAACCCACAAGCGACATATCTACTGAATTTTGTGAAATTCGGTCCATTAGTTTTTCAGCTAGAGTGGATACAGACTTTTGCGGGCCATTTCGCAAAAATAGGCGGGTTCTTTTATTCCAAATGGAACCCAAAACTAATCAGCACCAGACTCGCCCACAAGTAACTTACCTACCAAATTTTATGAAATTCGGTCAATTAGTTTTTTAGTTAGAGTGGATATAAAATCTGACACACAGACACACACATACACTTCACGCTAAAAATAATTTTTTCGTATTCTAGAGGTCTCGAAATGCATAGATCCGTCGAAAACTCGAGTTGCGATTTTCGGCATGATTCCAATACTTTTCCTATACATTACCATGTATTGCAGGGAAAGTAAAAAACGTACTAATCATACTTCTACCCATACGTTTGGATCTATCTAAAATAATATATGTTAAACAATGGCATATGTCTATACAAATTAATTTCTAATGGTAAATATAGTTATATACATATTTGCATAAACATGATTAAACTCAGACACTACGTGTTCTCAGAGCAACCTATATGCATAATACACACCAATGTTGGATGACTAAATGAAGGAGAGAGACTGTTCTAGAGATATTTCAATTTCTTATAATTTTGACGGTCCAACTTTTTAAAATGGGCAACAACGCGCCAAATGAAAAACAAAATGTTTTTAAACTGCAAATTCCATGTATCATAAAATAAATATACATTCAATGTAGGAAATATCCATTCGATGTGCTGTTTTGAGCGATAAAATGTAATTTAGTCTACTGAAGAAATAAATGGTTTGAGCTGTAGAAAATGTCATATGTTGTTCATATCAGACTATCTGATAAATGCATCTCAGTTTCGTTAACAGTCCGTGTTCCAGTTTCGTTAACAGTCCGTGTTCCTAACATGGTTTCTTTTGTTGCAACTAAAATTTTTGAAACACATTTGTACACGCACACACACAGCGTATGTATATTTATCATTAACGGGTGCCATTTCGCAACAATTAAATAACCTCTGAAGGTGCAGAGGTTGGGAACCAATGAAATCATCAATCTAAAATTTTTGCCTGCAAATATGAGTTCAATCTGCCTGCAAGTCAGCCTTATGCAAGCGACCATGAGCCGACCAAAAGCAAGGTCTGATTTACAGTAGATGAGGGTCATTTGGGGCCCCCCCCACTAAGCCTTTTATTATTTACATATATACCGTCAATATAATAAATGACTGTTTAAAACAAATGGTATAATGGGAATCTATATCATACAGCATTGATTTTGATGAGATATTGAATAATTTTTCTGAAATTTCCTTACACGTCACTAATTATTCTGATTTATTTTTTAAATTTTCAGAAGTTTTAGGCCATTATTACAAAATTCGGGGCCTCTTAATTTGGAAGCCCAGGGCCACTGCCTCAATGGTCCGTGCCTAAATCAGTGCCTCACCAAGAGTGGTGTATGAAAAGTATGTTTAAAAGTATGTTCCATATTTAAGTACTCCATCGTGAACGCCTACTTTCAGGGCCGTTTTAGGCAAATGCTGGGGATTCCGCGAAATTCTAGGATCCGTTTTCTGTGCTCAATGTAACCTTTCTTTTTTACAATAGAATTTCTTTGGATGTCCTAGAATTTACTTTTGCATAAGGATCTCGGAAAGGAGATTTCTTTAAGTGTCATGAAATTTAGGAAAATCCCTTGAAATCTAAACAACATATAAATAAAGATGCTTAATTTGTTCCCCTTAAACGCCCCTGACGATGATTTTGAAATGAACTCTCCATTGTAGGACTAGACAGGGCCGGCCAAAACGCCCGGTCCTGCTATGGAAAGTTCGTTTAAAATATTTTAATAGAGTTTATTGCTTAGTAGATGTTTGCAATGTTTCCAATTGTCTAGTTATATTTACGCGAATTATACATTAATTGCGTTCGTCAAAATAATTTTACATGTTGTCATCCAGAAAAATGCCCAATGTCAGTATATTTTTCAGCGTATAAACGCATATGAATATTGTGCGGTGGATCTTATGTCCAACATTGTTTCGCATTGAAATAAGTAAAGTACTTGCATTATGTAGGGGAAATTATGGACTGCCCACATCAGACTGTTTAACTTAGCAATTACCGTCGATATAATCGTCATAACTAATTAACAATTATTACTTACTAAAGTTTATTTTATAACATATTTTGAACCTCTGTGGAAAGTTCATGCTTACGCCACTGAAGGTATTAAGATAGTATAAAAATGGGACAACCCAATTTCATTTGATTAGGAACCACGCATGCGAATCTCAAAGATTCGAGGGCAGCACAATATTTTCCAGGACATAACCGTTTCAGGTTATTTTGATTAAAGTTCAAGTTTCCAGAATTCTGTCTGAAATATAGACTTGTATAGATCTTCTTGAATTTTGAACAATTCCATTTCCCCAGCACCTGTTTTATGAAATCGTAAAGTCATTGGCGATGACTTCAATTTTAAAGTAGAGGATCAAAGTGAGATAGTCAATTTGTAATTTTTCAGATCATTAAACCCGACCTTAAAGACCGACAACAATTCTGGCAACTTTTCTCTATAGTAATTCAGTTTCTTTTTTACAATTTGTAACACAAAGTGTTCAATTAATATGGATGTAATTTTTTATTGTAAAATATTACTGTGTGACCCTGCCCCAAGAAAGGATGTTCGAAACTAGTTTTAGTGCAAAACCCGTCTAAGCTACTAACTATTTTTGTTGGTATTTTTTATTCATGCTGTTTACAACCATGTAGGCAGTGATACCAGATCGAGGGAAATTTCCCACAAAATCTTTTGTAATTTTTCTCAAAAGAGAAAGTTTTAAATATTATTTTCAGGACCACTTTAACCCTTTCCGGGGCCGCAAAAGTAAATTCTAGAGACCCCATAAAACTGTTACAGTAAAAAAAAAAAAAAATCTACATAAAGCACGGAAGATGTACCTCCAGAGTTTCGCTGGCCCCCATCATTTGCCTACTATACCTTATGTGGTAAAAAAAAAAAGAAGACCCTGACTGTATTTGAAAATTTCTCTTTCGTGAAACATTTCCCTCGATCTGACATCACTACCTACAAGGTTATAAAAAGCTACGATAACAGCATAATCATCAACACCAACAAATAGTAACTTTAAATGCTTTTTTTTTTTCTTACAAAAGCTAGTATTGGAGACTTTGCCCGCCTTTCTTGGAGAAGAATCACGTATATTTAATATTTATACAATTTGTTTTAATATGCACGCAATTTGTAGTGAAGGAAGGTATCGAAAAGCCTGTGCGTCTGTCCCTCTCAAACAGCCTGGCGTTTAGACATGCCTAGTATATTCACAAATATCAGCTTAAATACATCAAATTCATCTCCTGACTAATCCTTTGCTAACTTGAAAAACAATAATTACTTGCTAATGAAAACATATATAAATAAACAATGTTGACTAATCTGTGATCCTTTGACTATTTTCCATACAATGGTGCTATAATCACTTGATTTGGTAAAATTATTTGGTATGTATAACACAATAAGAGTTATTATTATTTTTATTTTCACATACTATTGAATACAGTATAGATAAAGTATTGTTTTCACGAAAATTTTCGTGAAATATATATTATCGTTATATAGATTTCGAGATTTTGATGCCAATATAGGTTTTAGGGCCTCCTGAACACGTTTTGACTATTTTCAGAGGGATGTTCGTCTGTCTGTCTGTGGTCGATTTCTTATGATACACGATAGCTCCCGCACATATTAATGGATTTCCCTGAAACTTTATCAGACTTGTTATAGGGGGGAAAAAATTAAGAATTATATAGAATTTTTTGAAATTCAAGCGAATTTTATACTTTTTTTACATGGCTAAGACAAAATTTGATATAATTATGGATAAAAGGAGTTATTGCTTTGATCAAGAAACTTAACAATTTCAATTTCTGTAGTGAAAAATAGCAGCTATACAATTTTTGTGTTTGTGCTGTTATTAGTCCCCCATTCGGGGAGGGGCAAGTCCCCCCCCCCCCCTTGAGAGTGTACTAGTCAAACTTGGTATCAATTGAAATATTTTTTCAAGCCCTTTAAAATGAAGGGTACCATGCTATAATCATTTGAACCAACATTGGATCTAATGCATTTGGATCAACGATACAGATTATCACAAACTACTCAATGAATTCTGGTATGATCTCAAAAATGAATTCTGGTATGAGAAAGCCGAGTTGAGTCACACACCAGTTAATTTTTTATTCCATAAAGGTAACATAAATTCATTGGTTCTCAAATTTACTTGAACATGGAGATTGGATACTTTTTATCAAACAGTATTTAAATAATTTGAATGTAAAGGATCCTTAACAATACGAAATGTGAACGTGCGAGAACATTGTGTGCAATCTTCCACTGCAATACAGAATTTAAGATTGAATTAAGTATATGTTTCACAAACTGAAATGCCATTACATTCTATAGAAAGGTTTTGTTTTTCCCTTAAATCTTTGAATTCCAGATTTTAGGGGAAAACCCTTTCTAGATTTAAAAAAGTTCATGGAATAATTTCCTATGGAGAGCCAGGAACAGAGAAACTTTTAAAGAATTAAATAAATATTAAAAGACTTGTGAAAGAAGCTCGTGAAAAGATGCACGATTTTTAACTCTGATACTGTTTATGACACATGTGAATCTTACACAGTATATAGGAAGTCAAGTACACACACACCCATATTTGTTATAGCCTTTTCATTCTGAAGTTAAAATTTTAAAAACTATGGAAATTAAACAAGAAAGATCAATCCTGCATAAAGCAATGATTATGAAACACTATCCAACTGAAATGCAAAATGCGATGCATTCAGCGGTGATATTTTTTAAATTATCAGAGAACTACGATAATTTATTTTACTTGAAAACTTAAAATTTCATCGAAAAAAATGAACTTTATTCAAATAACGCCAACGAAATATAAATCGTCTGGCTCTCTATGTAAAAGCAGTGAATATTTCATTCATATCATTTTTATTTCAGACTTCAGAGCTAAATAATTTTACGTAAAACAAATTCAGCAATTCTTATGCAACTCATCTTACAATCACTTGTTTACATTCTCCATCCATTAAAATTGGGCTTCGTTGTAGAAATAATCAGTTTGATTATCATTGAAACTCAAAAATATTGTAATTGCGTTGGCACAGAATATAGATCCACAGAAAATATGTAAAAATAAAGAGGTTTTCGGACGGCTGCAACACTAGATATAAATTTAAAAGAAATTTAAAAATCACGATTTAAGCACTGGGGAAAAAAATGGATGCCATATTTTATTTTGAAGTGGATCACGTGATCTCGTCATATAATATGAGTGTAATTATTATTTTAATTTTTATTTAAAAAATTACTGAACATATTTTGCTGAAATTTTTTTATATATATATTTCATGGGATAAATTTTCGAAGCAATTTGTGAATTTTAACTTCGCTTAAAAAATGCTTTAAAGAAGGGGTCAGGGTTCAATGTATTTAACTTTTTCAACCCGGGTTCAATCCAAAACTATTTGGGTAATATTATTCATTTACATTCCCATATGTCCCACAGACTGTCGCAACAACATATTAAAATTTCATTTTCATAAAGTCATATTTACGGCAGTTATCGTGCGAACCGACAGACAGACAGAATGAACCAAGTCTTAAACACTTTTCAACTATGTTGGAAAGTGTTAAAAGAAAGTACAATTTTTGTTTTGAAACGTACTAAAACAGAAAAATCAAGAAGTATATCAGTTAAGGAAGACTTAAATAGCGTAAATAAGCACAAATTATTCAATAATGCAGCATACAGCTGTTTTAAGGTGTTGTGCATGCATTTGTTTTCCAATTTCATACCCAAAGCCTCTAAATTCTTCTCCACACAAACAAACCTTCTTGGTTTGGATCTTTCCCTTGATCTTTTTCCCCATTTATGAAGAACTGAAGATTCTCTTCGTCACTCCCTAATCATCCGTTCGCTGCAGAACATGTCCAGCCCAGTTAGTTATGTTGATTTTGATGTATTTAAGAATGTCTACTCCACCAAATGATCACTATGTTTTAAAATTAATTTTTTCCCTTCCACATCTCATAAACACTGGTCCTACTAAAAATGCTTCGAAGGTTTTTCTGCTGAGAAACACAATCTTTCAAAGGTAATCAGCAGTTTAAGCAAATTTCTGATTAATTTTTTACTTTATCTAGGTGTTATAATTTATGTCTATTGTTTCTTTGGATTATCATAAATGTGTATGGTGTGTGTGTGTGTGTATATATATATATATATATATATATATATATATATATATATATAATAAAAGTTTGAAAATCCACTGAAAGAGAGAGAAGTTTCAACTCAAAAAACCCCAGCATTAAAAAATGTCTTAAAAATAAAAGTAGCAAACAGAGAATCATCAATCAAGTGGAAAATAAAAATGCAAACCTCTAGTCATCAAGCTGAAGACAAACAAAAAACATCAATGGGAAGGAATCGATAAAATAATATCAAATAAAATCCAAGCATGAAAGCTTTACACGTGGACAAGCCCTAGGCCTAATAATGAATTATTCATTTTGATAAAACTCTTTATCAAGTCCAAGTATTTTATAAAAATGAACACAAAATGCATGTTTCTGATATCAGTAAATTTTATAATATGTTGAAGTAAAAGATTTTTCATAATGATAAAGGTATAAATTAGCTAATATACTGCTACTGCAGCCACCCTGTGGAACTCCTGAGACTTGTAAGTATAATTTATTTCCTTCAAAAATATAATTATTGAAAATAACAAAGTGAAGAAGTTTAGGAAAATTTATTAAATTGGTTTGAGTTGATAGATTGGTAATATAAGCATTATATAGAGCTAAAATTACTACATAAAGATATGAGATCTTAATATTATTAAAAAGATCTTTAAAATCAAAAGTTTGAAATCCAATTAGTTTACCTAGTGATGTTAATCTATATATACTAATTGCCAAGTGTCCGTCTGTCTGTCACGCTTTTTTCAGGCACTTGCAATTTGGTACACGGCTCGGTCGTTCGATGAAACACCCTGGAAAAATCGAATTTTCCGAAAACGTTCTATAGAGGGGGTGCCCCACACCAAAACGTTCGAAAAGTGAAAAGATGGGAAAGCATACTTTACGATGAGATAGAGACTTCAAATTTGGTGTATAGGTAAATCATTTGTAAGGAAGAAAGTGTGCAATTTCAGATTTCCAATATTTTCTACTTAAGGGGGTACCGCACACCAAAACGTCCGAAAAGTGAAATAATAGGAAAACATGCTTTGCGATGAGATAGAGACTTCAAATTCGGTGTATTGGTAAACCGTTTGAAAGGAAGAAAATGTGCAATTTCAGATTTCCAATATTTTCTACTTAAGGGGGTGCCGCATACTAAAACGTTCGAAAAGTGAAATGATAGGAAAGCATACTTTGCGATGAGATAGAGACTTCAAATTCGGTGTATGGGTAAATCGTTCGAAAGGAAGAAAGTATGCAATTTCAGATTTCCAATATTTTCTACTTAAGGGGGTGTTGCACACTAAAACGTTCGATTTACCGAATAAATGGGAAAAGGCGGCTTTAAAATTTGATAGAGGCTTAAAATTTGGTATATGGGCTAATAATTTGACGAAAACACTCAAGACGAATACAGTTTCTCAAAAATGTTCGTTTAAGGGGGTGCTCCGGAGTAAAACGTTCGAAAAGTTAATTGATAAAAAAACCATGCTTTGGAATGAGATAGAGATATCAAATTTGGTGTAAGGGTAGATAGTTTGAAAGGAAGTAAGTGTACAATTTCAGTTTACCAATATTTTCTACTTTACGGGGTGCCGCACACCAAAATGTTCGATTTTCGGAATAAAAGAGAAACGCTCCTTTGAAAACGTGATAGAGGCTTTATATTTGGTATATGGGCGAATCATCTCATTGAAATCACAAAAAGAATAGAGTTTTTAAAAAATGTATAGTTGAGGGGGTAGGTACTCCACACAAAAGCATTCGAAAGATGAAATGCTAGAAAAGCATGCTTTACGATGAAGTAGAGACTTCAAATTTGGTGTACGGGTAAAAAGTTGGAAAGGAAGAAAGTGTGCAATTTCAGTCTTCCAACATTTGCTATTGTAGGGGTGCCGATCACTAAAATGTTCGATTTGCCGAACAAATGAAAAACGCCTCCTTTACAATGTGATAGAAGTTTGAAATTTAGTATATGGGCTAACCATTTGACAAAAAAACCAAACATGACTACAGTTTGACAAAAATGTTCATTAACGGGGTGCTACACAGAAAGACGTTCGAAAGTTGAAGTGATAGAAAAAACATGCTTCTCGATGGGATAGAGACTTCAAATTTGGTGTACGGGTAGATAGTTTGAAAAGAAGAAAGCGTGAAATTTCAGATTTCCAATATTTGCTACATTAAGGGGTGCCGCACACTAATATGTTCTATTTTTCGAATAAATGAGGCAAGCTTCTTTTTAAATGTGATAGAGGCTTGATATTCGGTATATGGGCCAATCATCTGATAAAAAACCCAAGACAAAGAGAGTTTTTCAAAAATGTTCATTTATGGGTGTGCTTCACAGAAAAAAGTTCCAAAGGAGAAATACTAATATAGGGGTGCCTCGGGATGAGATAGACTTTAATGTGGTGTACGGGTAAATAATTCGAAAGGAAGAAATGCGGAAATTTAGTTTCCCAATATATTTTTTTAGGGGGTTCTGCACACTAAAATATTCGATTTGTCATATAAATGTGAAACGCGAATTATTAAGAAATTTACATTATTCAGGGGTTGCTTATTGCGAGACCGTTGATTTTCAATGGGTATTCGGCTAGTATATTCTTTAATTCTTTACTATTATTTAGAATTAGGTAGTTATTGCTAGAAAAACGTAAACTATCATTTGTTACATTTAAATAATTTAGAAGTAATTTACTCGCAGTAGTAGAGTAAGTATTATGACCACTAGTTACTGTTCTAAATTTAATAGGATTTTTATGAAATTTAGGTATTAGCACTGTATATGGAAATTTAAGAAATTTATAATAATATTTAAATCACTATACATATTCATAATTTTCAGTTTAATACTATTAATGGAATGTGAATCAAGTTTAAATAGACTATTGTTATTTAAATAATCTAAGAGAACTTGTATATGGAATTTTTTTACAGATAATAGCATAATTATTAGAGGTTTTATCAACATAAGTAATAACAAAAGATCTTTGTAAATCATTAATGAATGTTTTAAATTATCAATTTTATATAAAGATCTAGACAATTTAATACTTATATATATATATATATATATATATATATATATATATAATTGAATAATTTTTATTTTACTTGTATTATATGTACCTGATATATATATATATATATATGTCATGGCTTTCTCAACATGATATCCAGATTTTAAATGCTTACCTTATATATGGAACAGGAAACTAGGGTTATTTAGTACCTGTTTTATTTATAAAGAATTTTTTCTCAAGCCAAACATAGAATCTATTTTATTCTTATTTTTATATGTGCTCTTTATACAACTTGCAATAAGGGATAAGTCACAGGAAATTAAAATATTCAAGTAATGAAATTTCACACAATATATATATATATATATAAATAAAAATTAAAGGATTTTAATCGAAAATAATACATAAACTACTGTATGTACAAAAAAACCCATCTCTAGCATATCTGTTACAAATGAGTAACTATAGGCCAAGACTAAGGATGAAGAAAGAAGGTAACATATCACTACAATGGAAAGGGGGATGAGAAGAATATTAGGATTCAAAAATCACAATTAAAAGTATATAAAAATAAAACTCGGCAAAAATGAGAATAGGCAATAACAATCAGCTTAAGATATATATATATATATATATATATATATCTGTACATATATATATATATATATATATATATATATATATATATATATATATATATATATATATTATGTACAGATTTATTGATGATCTAATTATTATTGGAATTAATAATGAAGCACCTATATTAAACTTTAATTTTTATCCACCTAATTTACAACTAATTGAAAATGTATATACATCAAACTGGACTAATTATCTAGACATTAGTATAAAAATTCAAAAGGCAGACACATTAAAATTTAAAATATACAAAACAAAAACTTATAACTTTAAAGTAAATAAACTTCAACATTATTTATCCAATCTTTCAAAATCAGTATATAAAAATATTATTATTAAGCAGTTATTAAGAATAAAAGTGTTAAGTACACCATGTTACTACAAAGAACATCTTTTTAAATTCATAAACACCACTATCCAAAATACCTACCCGCCAAACCTTATTTTTTCATTTATTAAAACACATTTTAATTTTAAATTCAACACCTTGCTACAATTACAGAAACATATTGACAGATCATTCTCAAACAATTTTAAATAATTTTTCATCTCCATGTTTCAGTCCCAACATTTGAAATCTTAGTATATAGAATTAACTGTAACCTGTTTAGAGTTAAAATGCTTAGTCAGTATCACGTAATCTACATTTTTAAACAGCACAAGGGGTAAATACCTTTATATTATTATATTCTTATACCTTTCCATTACATTGTATTCTCTTATAAATAATTAGCCACATGCTGGTATATTTGACTATATTTGATTTTTATATTTGATTTCTTATATATCTGATCCAATTTATATATTCTTCTACGTCGGGCCATGTACATTATTTCTGTAATACAAATTACAGTAATGCACACAGAAACGTAGAACGAAATATGTATGGCCCTTGATAACGTACATGGTTTCTGAAATGCTTTACACTTTATTCAATTTATTTAATATAATTTTTTTTTTTTGGGGGGGGGGGGGGGGGGGGAGGGGAGCTAGACAAGGCCTAGCTCATATTTTTGCAGGGAACAAGGGGATTAGTACCTTAAATACCTGCATTACATATATGATTTATATAAAAATACTTTCATCTTAATGTGTAATTACAAAAATTTTTTTCACCCATCTTTACCACATGTAATTCTTAACTTATAACAATTCTTAACTCATTCCATAACTTATATATGGAACAGGGAAAAAGGGGTATTTTATACCAATTTAGTACCTGTTTCATTTATAATGTTTACTTATCATATTCCTTTTAAAATATTCCACAGCTTGTATATATATATTTCTGGTTTATAATTCACTTGGTTTTTATTATATGGCCTTCCACTAGCCAGTATACATTTCCAGTGGTATCCATAGATAAATACTATCGCCATTGTCAGAAACTGTCTATTCTATCAGTTTTAATTCGAATTGAATGGCTGTCCTGCCGAGAATACAATTTCGAACTAACCGCCGTTTTTTGTGTAGTTTCAGTTGATTGTTTTCCATGTCTTGATCTTCAATCTTGAGCTATTGCCTTTTCTCATTTTTGCTGTGTTTCCTTTTTATTTTATATATATATATATTATATATATACCTTTTTAATTATGATTTTTGTATATTCATCTTCACCTCCTTTCCATTATAGTGATAAGTTATCTTCTAATTTTATCCTTAGTCTTGGTCTATAGTTACTTATTTGTAACAGATATGCTAGAGATGGGTTTTTTTTGTACTTACCGTAGTTTATGCACAGAGTTTTCGATTAAAAATTTCAATATATATATATATATATATATATATATATATATATATATATATATATATATATATATATATATATATATATATATATATATATATATATATATGTATATATATATATATATGTATATATATGTATATATATATATATATATATATATATATATATATATATATATATATATATGTATATACATATATATATATATATATATATATATATATATATATATATATATATATATATATATATATATAAATATAAATTATTAAATCCAAAGTTAGAATGTATGTAGTAACTCATAATACACTATTCCAAAATTTTCTACAAATACAAAGAAATAAAAGAAATTAAGACAAAAAGAGGAAATAATAATGCAAGTCATAAGGACAAAGACAATCAACAAATTTCAAAAATGAGGAATGCAAATAAGAAAACAAAAAAATCAAGCAAAAAAGCTTGCACATGGAGGAGATTTAGGCTTACGAGATTAGGCTTACGAAAAGTTCATTTCGAAAAAATTCTCGTCGGGTCCATATATCCTTTCGAAATGAACACAAAAATGCTTGTTTCTGAAACACAAGATAGATTTTATCTATAAACTTGTGTTATATGGACGACAAGCATATAGATTGGAACAATAAAGGAAACATAAATACCTCAAAACACACCTCTTCAGCGCAACCATGACGAGCAAAATATGACTGGATCAATGTTGCCATATGCCAAAATGAAAAGATGTGATTTGCTGTTGCCAAAGAGAGTAATAAAAACTGTACTGCGCAAAAGCAATAAAATGAAATAAAATGAGTTATTCAACTGTTAAAGCTTCGAGATAAAAAGATGAAAATATAATTGCAGGAGAATGAAGAAGTACGGCTAAAATAAGATAATAAGGGGAGAATATGAGAATTTTAGGCTAATCGAAACTTATTAACTATACTATTGACTAAATATGCAGGATATTGATACATTTTACTGGTAATTTTGAGGTTAGTAATGTGCAAAGCATGAAATTTTTTATCTGATAATCTATAAATTCTAAAAAGTTGATTAAGTATAATATTTCTAAACAATTGCATCGAGTTGCGGGAATTAAAAGGTAATAATTTATTAATATTAAATTTAAAAAAATCTTTTTTATCATATAATTTAGTAACTATCCCATGAGCAGGTTCTATAATTAGACTTAAATCCAAATAATAAACATTATTACTAATAGAAGTTTCATTAGGTATTAATTCCAAATTATCCGGATAGAAATCTATATCTATGACATAGTTATCAGTAAATACAAGACAAATCAGATCATCTACATATCTATAAATTTTATAATCAGTTGAAGTAAAGAATTTTTCATAATGATATAGGTATAAATTAGCTAACATACTGCTACTACAGCCACCTTGTGGAACACCTGAGACTTGTAAGTATAATTTATTACCTTGAAAGATATAATTATTGAAAAGAACAAAATGGAGAAGCTTAGGAAAATTGGTAAATTTTGTAAGATTAGAATGTTTAGTAATATAAGCATTATATAAAGCTAAAATGACATCATATAGATCAGTGATCTTAATATTATTAAATAGATCTTTAAAATCAAAAGTTTGAAATCCTATTATTTTACCAAGCGTTTTTAATTTATTTTTTAATTCCTTACTGTTATTTAGAATAATGTAGCTATCACCAGAATCTCGTAAATTGCTATTTAGTACATTTAAATAATTTAGTAATAATTTACTAGCAGTAGTAGAGTATGAATTATGACCACTAGTAACAGTTCTAAATTTAATAGGATTTTTATGAAATTTAGGTATAAGCACAATATATGGAAATGTCAAAAATTTATTATTAATATCTAAATCACTATACATATTGATAATTTTCAATTTGATGCTATTAAGAGAGTGTGAATCAATTTTAAATAGACTATTATTTTTTAAATAATCTAGCAGATATTGAATATAGAATTTTTTACAAATAATGGCATAATTATTAGAGGCTTTATCTACATAAGTAATAACAAAAGATCTATGTAAATCATTAACAGAATGCTTTATATTATCCATATTATATATAGATCTAGATAAATTAATACTACAAATGGTATTTTTAATAGATCTTAAAATAGTAAATTTCCACATATTAAATGCCTCTAAAGGCTGAGCATATTTAGAAGCTAATCCATAAATAAATTTATCAAGGTCCAGATTGATTGACTTTAACACTTGTTTAGAATTATTACATGAAGGTAACCTGAATTTAGTGCCAAATGACATTATAGTTCTTAAAGATTTATCTTTTACAATGGCTAAGTCTCCAGTAACTATATCACCCAAGTGTGGATTTATAAATTCAGCATAATTATCAACACTACAAATACATTCACCATCTAAATTTGTTGAGGAATCTATGTCGACTGAGAGAGATTTTGAAATTGCATTGTAATTAAAAATGGTTCTTCCAATAGGCTTGTTATATTTAAAAGTTTTAGTAACATTCAAATCCTTTACAGGCAATAAATGATGAAATTGATTAAATAAATTCTTAAAGTTTATGGAATTATAAATAGGATGCTTAAATGATATTACACAATAAGAATTAGAACAGTTATTATTATGAAATTGATTAAGTTTTATTTTTAAATATTTTGATCTAGTAATGAGCAAATCATAGAAAATATGATTAAAATGTTCATTAGTAAGATTTAACTTTAAGAAAATAGCATAAACTGTGTTTAATTGTTTTTTCTTAACTGCAAATACCCATGATTTAGTAAATTTCCATTGATATGTGTTATTGAATTGTTGATGCATACTTTTAATCTCCGCTTTAATATCATATTGGGAGGAGCTTCCTTTACCGCGTTTAAATCTTTTGAGTTTAGCCAATTTACTATTATGTAAAAGAGGTTTAAAAAAAAGGTGATTAAAAATAGAATATTTATTATCTACAAAATTATTCTTAACAATATTACCATTGAAATATAACTGATTTAATCCATATGGAAACAGAGTACATTGTGATTTAATATAGAAGTTTTCAAAGAATAATCTATCAGCAGTATTTGTTTTAATGTCCAAAATATGTATAGTTATATTTTCAAAACCATGATGAGCAAAGTGTTTATATTCGATTTTATTAGAAGTAGGAAGAAAATTATTATTGTGGATATATTTTTTAACATGATCTCTATGTACATTCATACGTAGATGAATAGGATTACTGGTTTGTCCTATATAAGATATATTACATATATTACAAGATAATTTGTAGATGCAATTAAAAATTTTACAGAAAGTCTTATGACTATTTAGATTAGTAATTTGTGAGTTAGAAGCATATGGGCAGGTTTTACAATTTTTATTCTTACATTTATTGAAGTTATAATTTTTAGCTGGGCAATTATTATATCCAAAACAATCCATGGCACACTGTTGGTAAAATGATAACGGTCTAAACAATTCCCAACAAAATTGTAAATACCGGGCAATATTTATCAAATTATATAATAACAAGAATAAATATATATATATATATATATATATATATACATATATATATATATATATATACACACATATATATATACACACATATATATATATATATATATATATACATACATATATATATATATATATATATATATATATATATATATATATATATATATATATATATATATATATATATATATATATATATATATATATAAATTGAGAGATTTTAATCTAAATTATGCATAAACTACTGTATGTACAAAAAAACCCATCTCTAGCATATCTGTTACAAATGAGTAACTATAGACCAAGACTAAGGATTAAGATAGAAGGTAACATATCACTACAATGGAAAGGGGGATAAGAAGAATATTAGGATACAAAAATCACAATTAAAAAGTATATATAAATAAAAATGAAAAAGAAAACACGGCAAAAATGAGAAAAGGCAATAATAATTAGCTCAAGATTAAGACATAGAGAACAATCAATTGAAACTACATAAAAAATGGCGGTTAGTTCGAAATTGCATTCTCATCAGGACAGCCATACAATTCGAATTAAAACCGATAGAATAGCCAGTTTCTGACAATGGCGATAGTATTTAACTATAGACACCATTGGAACTGTCTACTGGCTAGTGGAAGGAGAAAACTAAATCAATTGAATTATAAATATATATATAATTAAAGAATTTTAATTTACTTGTATTATATATACCTGAGATTGATCGTTTATTGAAAAGTTCTGCATAGCAAAAATGAAAAAACATGTCTGAAGTGATTATTTGAAATCAATAGAGACTATACGACAAGCCTGCGAAGATGATAAACAGAACATTATAAATAAAACAGGTACTAAATTGGTATAAAATACCCCTTTTTCGTTGTTCTATATATAAGTTAAGGAATTGAAAAAGAATGACATGTGGTAAAGATTAGTTAATATATCCCTTAACTGCACCATTAGATTAAATTTTTTATTTTGTGTTATAAATCATATATGTAATACAGGTACTTAAGGTACTAATCTCCTTGTTCCCTGTATAAACATACATGGTGTAAAGCAAGAAGCCTTTCTGGCTCCCCCAATTTTTTTTTAAATATGAATAAATTGAAAAAAGTGAAAAGCATTTCCAAAACCATGTACGTTATCAAGGGCCATACCTGGTTCGCTACTGCTGATTCTACGTTTCTGTGTACTTTACTGTAAATTATATTGCAGAAATAATGCACATGTATATATATGTAAATATATGTATATATGGTAAATATGGGGTATATGAATATATGTATATGTATATGTAAATATGGTATGTATATATGGTGGTGAAAATTGAAAGTAAAAAGACATTGTAAAACTTATTAAAAATGGATAACAATGGATTGTAAAATCCTCAGCAGGTGTATACAAGTCAATTGATTTGTATACACCGCCTGATATTTTTACAATTTCATTGCCTTCTATCCATTGTTATTCATTCTATTTTTAATTAGTTTTATTTCCTATGAATTGTTGTTCTGTTTACCCCCAACTAATCTATATCTTACTGACCTGCATTCTATTGATTTCGTATTCTAGTATTCATTGAGAGTCTTTTAATTAGTTTTACGTGATATATACAATGTCTTCAATTTTAACTCTTTTAGTTGATTTATAAACTTCACCTTATTTATATGCTGCAACAATTAGATGTAATTTTAATGTACAGTAGTCTTCATACGTCTTTTATGGGTGATTGGTTTTCTGCTACAATTTTTTTAAATTTACACAGGTTTCCTGGAACCCAATAATATTGTAAAGAAAGGTTCATAAGTGTACACATATTTATAGTAGGTTCATAAGTGTACATCTATTTATAATAAAGTGATCATACTCCATTGAAGGCAAGGACGTAAAAAAGTTAGGGTAACGAACTAAAGTCGCATCACCAGGAACTGTAACACGGTGACACCTGCAATGCTTGCCAGAGTACGTTGCCACATTCTTTCTCGAATTCAAATGTGCATTGCGACTGACGGAGGATATTTTGAAGAAGATTTTTTTACATGTAAGTGTCGTTTATTTTAAAATCCATGAACAGGACAGCCAGTATTTTTTCTTTCAACTCAGACGGTTCGACTTACCCGAAGGTGTAAGATATCTGTTTAGAAGGTCGGGGCAGTGGCACCCAATTCAGACAGAACCCAGAGGGGTTAACATCCACAGAGACCTTCCTCTACCACCAACTTCTCGGAAGGACTTTCAGACCCACATATTTAACTTGCCCGTGCTCTGCGAGAATACGGAGACAGTTTGGGCAGAGCCGGGATTCGAACTCGTTCCCCCCCCCCCTCAAGTGTAATCCCCGTGCTTTAAACCCTATTGTGCGAAATAAATGCTTTTTGTAGCAGTATTAGTGTCGATCCCAACTAATTAAACCTGGCCCGGATACGGACGATGATTCTATGCAAATTTTCCGAAAAGTCGGATCTATTGGATTTTCCTTATTAGTAACACTTTCTATGGGCCGCAGCTGAAAGGGCCGAGTCCTTTCGGAACTCGTATGGAAGCATGGGTAAAATAATAATAATAACTTTGTAATTGGCTTTTTTCATCTAAATCACTTTATTGCCGTGTCCGTGTTCTAACTTTTAAATTCTCCACTAGGGGACGCTGCAATAACTTTTCTTCGATCGGGCAATGCCATGGTTACAGATAGACCTAATATGTACGCTCCTGGCCTTTCCTTACAGAGTTGAGTGCAGGTGCTTGAGGACTGACTGTTCTAGGAACTCTGCATATATACGACAGATAAGCAAACTGTACTACGATATATATATATAACTATAACATCAAAAATAATAAACAAAAGAGATCGATAAGAAGATGACCGTACAGCTTCGAGATCAATCTTGCAATTCGAGATTAATTCTCGCGAATGAATATTAGCTGCGGTATACTTTTAGTGTGTTAAACTGACTTTTAGGTAATTGCCAACAAGTTTTGCAAAATTATCGTAGCATTAACAGCTATGCGATGCTGACGAGCTGCAGCGAAAACATGATTCTAAGACTAAAATATACACAAATGCCAGTATGCATCCATTTTTAAACATCTCCACCAAGTTTATGTAGATCTCATAATAAAGTCTTTAGAATTTAATTTCATACTTATTCAATACAATTTTCAAATAAATTCATTTTTTTTTTTTAAAGAAAGCTGTGACAGAAAGTTTTCGGCCATTTCGGGCTGCAATTTAAGGGCAGCAAAAGATAATAATAATAATAATAATAATAATAATAATGATATATTTATTTCACTGGATAATTATAGTGTATATTAATAGTGATACACATATTAATGTCCAGGGTCGGTAAAAACTCGTAGGGGCAGCAAAATGGGCGACAAAATGCCTAGGATCAGCAAAAAAAAAAAAAAAAAATGCCAGGGACGGCAAAAATCGCCTAGGATGTATCTATCTCTGCATTGATTTAGATAACTGTATGTGAAATTTACAGTATTCTACAATCTGTACAGATTTAGAAAATAGTTTTGTGTAATTTATAATATTTGGCAATGTTTCATGACATTTTATGAAGAACAAAGAACTTTGAAATTATATAAATGCCAGTTTTGTTGACACATTCTCCATTGACGAATACTAAACAATCCTAGAACTCTATATTAAAAATTATGCATACATGAATTTTAACACACGAACTGTATATACGGGTTGTTTGTTGCCGACGTGTGTTTGTGAATCTAATGAGAATCGCCAGCTAATGAAATAATTCTTTTCAGAAACACGTGACAGCAAACAGGGATGGTGATTCTGAAGCGATTTCCACGGCGAATATTAGTCAATCGAACCCTGCTCTGATTTGAATAGTTCTGAAAATGCGTAAATCATGCTCTCGTAAACCTAAGGGGGGGGAGGGGAGTCGCGCATTTGGACGAAGCATTCTTGTGTACACAGTGAGGGTACAGCAAACATGCATTTCAGTTGACGGTAAAGGATGAGGAAATTGTTTAATTCTAAATGGTATGCAGAATATCGGAACTCGAATCAATCAAGTCCCCAACTGTGTTCGAAATGTAGTGACGTAACGCGAGGGGGAGGATTCGGGGGAGGCTCCGCCCCCAACTCAGACGGGGGGTTGGTAAAATTGATGAGTTGGTTGGCAAATACGAGATATAAATTGGCATATATTACGCAATACGGGAAAATATATAATGTGAGAGTGCAATAGGTGGACCCCCACACACTCTGATCACCATATTGTGTGCAAAGATATGCGCAAATGCAAAATAGTTTGAATTTCTCCTTCTTATAATATAGTTTATGATTTCTTTTTTTAAAATATAGTGATACTGTTCTTTCTTAAAATATTTTAATTTTAATTTCCCATATTGAAATTTGGGAATATATAAAACATATAATTCACTATATAAACATTTGAGGCATAGGTCTCCACTAGATTTTCTTATATATTTAAATTCTATACTGTTTAGGGCCAGTATTCATCTATTCTCACAATCAGAATCAAAATACAAGACATTGTATATTTTATGAGCTGTAGTTCGAAAGTTATACATTTAAAGAGATTCGTAAAGGATTCCTAATTTTTTTTTTCCAGTTGACAAGAGGTCTACGTTTAGAAAGTTCTCTTCTTAGCAATTCAAAAGCACAATAATCTATCGGTGACACTAGGGGGCTTTGAAGGGAATATGGACAAAAGGTGTAGGAAAACTTGAGCAAGTATATAAACACAAATAACACAATAACGCAGCAGCAGCATGTATTAAATCTTTGTATTAAATCTTTGTTTTTTTTCAAATACTGAAATTTTGAAATGTATCACAAAATATGTAAGAAAGCGCTATCGATAAAATAAAAAATCAGAACCAAAAACTATTCGAATAAAAATCAAATCCAAAGTAATGTTTTTAAAACATTAATTAGCTTTAAAATGAAATATTAAGCAGGTGCTTAGTACTACAAAATTGTAAGTTATATGAATTTTAAGTTCACTTTTTCAATTTAAAAATAAAAATTAACATTTTGGAAAATTATAAGATATTTTACATTATAATTTCTTGTTGATCTGAAGTTGAAAATAAAACTTGCAATAAAATTAAAATTAAAAAAATAATAATAAAAAAACTCAGTGGCGTGCTCCCAACCTTAATACCGTTTACCTTCACAGCGTATTAGAAACTATTATTTTTCCATATCCAGTAAACGATAGTCAATATTGTTCCGAAAATTATCAACAATTCCCATAAGAAGTAATACCATGAAAATTCCAAATTTCAAATCATTTGTGCTCTCCCTTAATATAAAAATTACAAGAAGATTTTATATAGATCTAGTTTTCTACATAATGTATCTACACATAAAATTTCATGGCGATAAGTGCATTCGTTCTTGGGTTATCGTGTCCACACGTAACAGACACGCACAGAAACGCATATTTTCCGAAAAGTTGTCGAAATGAGTTCAGGAGGTCTGAAATTGTGCTTAACTGTCAAAATCTCGAATTCGAAAAATTTTATCAATAGTAAGAAATTTTAATTATGGCGGCTAAACTGATATTTAAAGCAAATATTTTGTGTAATTTATAAAGGTATTTATGGTATTAACAATAAATATAGATATTTCATGCATACCATTCAGTCTATTAAATATGAAAAATTAACTTCTCAGTGAACTGGATTAAGACTTTGCTGATATTTTTTACATTTAGGGAAGAAAGTAGTTTTCAAAGGTGAAAATAAAATATTTTGCCGTGGCTTTGATTTTGAATAAATGAACAGGTTTTGCATATTTTTATTCTTCAACATTTGCATACTACTAATAGGACAATACTATTGTTTT